>CAMTDV010000010.1:62901265-63501265 GCA_947069175.1 Scalesia atractyloides | reverse complement strand
ATCAAGTTTATTATTATTTACGTGTTTAAAATTTTGAGAATTTTCGCTTTATTCAATTTCTCGCTTTGATGATTTATCATATCATCGATTCTCGATTTATCGCACTTACGCTCCATCGAATGTATGCACAACTCGCACAGCTCTCGTAATCTAAAATGCTAAATTAATACACAAACCAAACTAATCGCTTAACTCGCTTACGCCTATGAGGACGTGTGCCTGATACGCAGTATTATCTCGCTATTATATATCGCTTATATCTCGCTTACATCTCGCATCTCATATCGCCCCACGCATGATGGTTAATTAGAAGGTGAATACGTGCAAAATATGTGCTTATGTGCTTATGTGCTTACGTGCTTATGTGCTTATGTGCTTACGTGTTTACGTGCCTACATGTTTATGTGATTTTGTGCCTTGTATGAATAATAATAATAATAATAATAATAATAATAAATATTTAGACATAACTATATTATAATCGAATCTCATCTAATCTAAATCCTTCGTGTAGATGTCTTCAATGGTATCGCACACCCGTACGTATCTCCAGCGCAGCAACGCCGACAAGCGTATCGCCACAATGGTAGCCAAGGAGATAGCTAAAGTCATCCCGCAAATTGTCTTAAAAATTCATGCTGTAAGTATCAACTCTTCAGTTGACTCCAAGGGAGATGCTCCGAAACCCCACTTCAGCTTTAAGCAGTTCAAAGCATGTGGACCGCTTACTTTCTCAGGCACCGAAGGGCCGAGTGCCGTGTTCCACTGGTTTGACTCTATCGAGGTCACATTCCGCCAGAGTGGATGTCCCGAGGCGCTGCGCACTGTCAACGCTACCGGCGTGTTTCAATCAAGGGCTCTCGACTGGTGGACAGCCGAGCGCAACAGGCGTGGGAACGACGAAGCTTACGGACTCACTTGGGGGGAACTTAAGGAAATTATGATCAAGGAATTCTGTCCTCCCTACGAGATCCAGAAGTTAGAGAACGAATTCTGAAATATCAAGCAAGATGGTCCCGACAATGCTGGTCTCACCGCTCGCTTCAAACAGTTGAGCATCATCTGTCCTGGTCAAGTGGATATGACCGAGAAGGCAATCAAGAAATACCTCAATGCTCTCCTCGATTGCGTCGCCGACTTTGTTCAAGCAGCACGCCCTACTACTATCGAGGAGACCTACCAGCTAGACGCCGAGATTAATGACAAACGAGTTCAGTCTAGTTACTTTAAAAGCAGCAAGGTCGCAAATCAGGCAGTCACCGAATCAGCAGCTCCTACTACCGAACAGCCCCAAGAGCCAAAGAACAGTCGCCATGGTCGCAAAAGGGAAAACCCAGCAAGAACTTTGCTCTTACTGCTCCAGCAAACCCTCAGCCACTCCAGTCAGCAGCACCAAATGCACCGCCAACAAAGCGTGCGTACACTGGTCCGCACCTTATGTGCCCTAAGTGCACATATCATCATGCCGTTGGAGGCAATTGCTGTTTTTGCACGAACTGCAACATCTACGACCACTTTACAGTCAGCTGCCGTAGTGGTACTCGTTAGCCAGCTCCTCAGGCTCCAACAACTCCAGCTTTACCTGCTCCTCCTCAAGCCAACCAGCAGCAAGCTCCAAAGGCACGAGTGTGCTTCGTGTGTGGTGATCCGAACCACTTTGCTAATGTTTGCCCAAACCACACCGTGAAACAAGAGCCGTAGCAGCAGTAGCCTCAACAGCAGCCACCACCGCAGCCTCAGCAGCAACCACAAGCTGCGTGTGGAAGAGCCTTCAATCTCAATCACCGCCAGGCTCAGAATGACAACAATGTTGTCAATGGTACGTTTCTCGTCAATGGTATTTATGCTTCATGTTTGTTTGATACTGGTGCCGATAATTGTTTTGTATCGTTAGAATTCGAAAAAGGTTTTAAAATGTAAGCGCCCTAAACTCCCAAAGACTTTTGATGTGGAAGTCGCCACCGGAAGAACCGTTACCGTTAACTCTGTTTTGCGTGGTTGTAATCTCGATCTCAACAACCATGTCTTCTCGATCAATCTCATACCTATGCAGTTAGGTAGTTTCGATATCATAGTAGGCATGGATTTTCTTCGTGAGAATGATGCTGAAGTTGTATGCTTCGATAAGATGATTCGTTTCCCTCTCCCTAATGGTGATCAACTCCATGTTTATGGTGAAACTCACTAAAAGAAGTGGATGCTTTTGTCATGTACTCGAGCACACAAATGCTTGCAAAAGCGATGTGTTGCTTTCCTCGCCCATATCGTGAACCCGTAGAAAGGAAAGAAGACTTATAAAGATGTTCCCGTTGTTTGTGAATTTCCCAGAGTCTTTCCCGACGATTTACCAGGTCTACCCCCTACTCGAGATGTTGAATTCCGTATCGATTTAGTTCCCGGAGCTACTCCCGTTGCTAAAGCTCCTTATCGCCTCGCACCATCTGAAATGCGCGAGCTATCAAGCCAACTTCAAGAGCTTCTTGATAAAGGTTTCATACGCCCGAGCACTTCGCCATGGGGCGCTCCTGTCCTTTTCGTGAAAAAGAAGGATGGATCATTCCGTATGTGCATCGATTATCGTGAACTTAACAAACTCACGATAAAGAATCGTTACCCTCTTCCTCGTATCGATGACTTATTTGATCAGCTTCAAGGTGCTACTTGTTTTTCCAAGATCGATCTTCGTTCCGGTTATCATCAGTTACGCGTGTTGGAAGAAGACATTCCTAAAACCGCCTTCCGTACTCGCTATGGCCATTTCGAATTCGTGGTCATGCCTTTCGGTCTTACCAATGCACCTGGGGTTTTCATGGATTTGATGAACCGTGTGTGTAAAGCTTTCTTGGATCGTTTCGTCATTGTTTTCATCGATGACATCCTTATCTATTCGAAGTCGAGAGACGAACACGCGCGTCATCTCCGTTTAGTCCTCGAACTTCTTCAAGGAAATCGCCTTTATGCTAAGTTATCTAAGTGTGAATTCTGGCTCGAAGAAGTCCAATTTCTCGGCCACATCGTTAATAGTCAAGGAATTCACGTCGACCCTGCAAAGATTGAAGCCGTCAAAAGTTGGATCACGCCGAAGAATGCATCTGAAATCCGTTCATTCCTTGGATTGGCGGGTTATTACCGTCGATTCATCGCCGGCTTTTCTAAAATCGCTGTTCCGCTTACCGCTTTAACTCATAAGGACAAACCTTTTGTTTGGGATTCCAAGCAAGAGGAAGCCTTTCAAACTCTCAAGCGTATGTTATGCAACGCTCCAGTTCTCGCTTTACCCGACGGAAACGACGATTTCGTTGTTTACTGCGATGCCTCTAATCTTGGTCTTGGTTGTGTTCTCATGCAACGAGACAAGGTTATCGCGTGTGCGTCTCGACAACTCAAGATCCATGAGAAGAACTACACAACCCACGATCTCGAACTCGGTGCAGTTGTTTTTGCATTGAAGATATGGCGACACTACCTTTACGGTACAAAGTGTACGATCTTCACCGACCATAAGAGCTTACAACATATCTTTAATAAAAAAGAACTAAACATGCGACAACGTCGATGGGTTGAACTTCTCAATGACTATGATTGTGAGATACGCTACCATCCCGGCAAAGCAAACGTCGTCGCCGATGCTCTAAGTCGACGAAGCTATGTATATAGTATTCATGACTCTCAAGCTTGTACCAAACTTGAAACCCTCATACGTGCCGCTCAATTCGCCTGCTTTAACAAGAATACCCTTCAAAACGAAATGAAATGTGGTGCCGAAACTCAGCTTGTATCTAAATCTGATGGTATTTATTACTATCTTAATCGCATTTGGATTCCAGTCGTGATAATCTCTATAATTTTCTAATGGCTGAAGCTCATAAATCCCGATATTCCATTCACCCCGGTGCCGACAAGATGTTCCAGGACTTTCATCCTAAGTATTGGTGGCCGGGCATGAAAAAGGATATCGCCTTGTACGTCTCAAAGTGCTTAACTTGTTCGAAAGTTAAAGCCGAACATCAAAGGCCCTCTGGCTTACTCGAACAACCCGAAATCCTATGTGGAAGTGTGAGAGTATAGCTACAGACTTCGTTACTAAAATTCCCCGCACTTCATCCGGTCATGATAGCATTTGGGTTATCGTTGATCGTCTTACCAAATCCGCGCACTTCATGGCTATACAAGAAGACAAGGTCGAACGGTAGCCCGAATCTATACCGACGAAGTTATATGTCGACACGGGACGCCTCGTGACATCATCTCTAACCGCAACGGTAGCTTTACCTCACGTCTCTGGGAGACTTTTCAATCCGCTCTTGGTACTACTCTCAATCTCAGTACCGCTTTTCACCCTCAAACTGACGGTCAGACTGAGCGCACGATCTGCACCCTCGAAGACATGCTTCGTGCGTGCATCATAGATATCGGTGGTAACTGGGATACACATTTACCTTTAATTGAATTCTCGTACAAGAATAGTTATCATACCAGCATTCAAATGGCTCCTTTTGAGGCACTGTATGGAAGAAAATGTCGATCGCCTATTGCATGGCACGAGATCGGAGAAGCACAAATCACCGGTCCCGAGCTAATTCAAGAAACAACAGACAAGATCCTCCAGATCAGAGACAATCTCTTGAAAGCTCGGAGTCGTCAAAAGAGTTATGCCGATAAACGCCGCAAGCCCCTGCAGTTCGAAGTGGGAGACCATGTTCTCCTAAAGGTTGCACCTTGGAAGGGAGTGGTCCGCTTCGGCAAGAAAGGAAAGCTAGCGCCTCGATACCTTGGCTCCTTTAAGATTCTAGAGAGGATCGGTAAGGCATCGTCTCGAATTACGGAAGGAACTCAATAATGTACATCCGACTTTCCACGTGTCTAATCTCAAAAAGTGCTTAGCCGAAGAAAATCTGCATGTCCCTCTCGAAGATCTGCAAATCAACGAGACTCTCCATTTCGTGGAAAAGTCTGTGGAAATCATGGACCGAGAGACTAAGAAACTACGACGCTCTCGCATCCCTATCGTGAAAGTCCGATGGGACGGCAAACGCAGCGCCGAGTTTACTTGGGAATTGGAAAGTGATATGAAGGCCAAGTACCCGCATCTATTTGTTACAGCTACTGCCCAATTTCGGGAAGAAATTCCCTAAAGTAGGGGGGACTGTAACAACTCGGAAATTCGTTGTTATCTTTTTCCTTGTTTTTATCGCTGTACTTCTTTTGTAATCCCGAGATTCGGTTAATAATAAAGTTTATGTTAATTACTTATGGTGTTTTACGTTATTATCGCATCTAATCGCTTAATAAATCGCATCGCAAATCTCATCGCATGGCAAATCGCAGTTATTTATGTGGTTTTATGTTATTATGTGTTATGTGTGTTTGTGGTTATGATTACGCTCGCTATCGCATCGCTCTCGCACTCTCGAATCACTAAATCGCACTATTACATCAACTATAACACTTAACGCTTTAATTTAACGCTTAATATAACTATCTGATGCGAACCGAATAACCAAATGAACTCTTAACGCGAAATAAACGAAGAAAACCCAACTTTTGGGTCAAGTTCGCTCGAACTTAGCGTTACCAAGTTCGGCCGAACTTGACTGGACAAAACAAGATTCCCTCTTTACTCTCAAGTTCGCTCGAACTTGTTTGATTCCTCACAGAATCAGCAAGTTCGGCCGAACTTGACTGATCTCCTTTGAGAATCTAGCAAGTTCGCCCGAACTCATGCAAGTTCGACCGAACTTGGTCTCCATCAGCTCTCATTTTGCCATCTCATATAAATACCAAGCTCTGTTCTCTCATTTGAACTTGCTGCAAGTTTGCCCAGAGCTCTCAAAACCCGAAACCTTCATGTTCTAAGTAAGAATCAACCCAATTTCACTGCAACAACATTTATCAACGATCTACAAAGGTTTACAACGATTTTGGCACAAGGCGTAGCCTTCATTTTCATCAAAACTCATTCTTTTACGAAAACCTTCATCTTTTTCTTCAAAAACTTCTGTTTTAAGCTTAGATCTACACAATACGAGTTCGTCTGGTGATAGTAGAGACTTCCCAAATACGAGATCTGCAAGATCTCGGCTTGTATGTGATAGATCTGAGAAAAACCTTTGAAAACATTGATTTCTACACAAGATACCGACTTTTGATGATGTTTTGTTCATTTTCTGGTGTGAAACGAAGCATCTATCATTCAAGATCCCAGATCTGGAAGCACAAGGACGTTTATGTTGGTTTACACAAGCCGGACTAATCCGAACGAACCTCGAGTTCGCCCGGATTAGCCCACACTTTTGTAAAACGGCTAAAACATCTCGAAAAGACCTCTCCGACCTAAGTTTGCTCAGTAGCACAGGGTTGGAAGGATGAACACTCGATTTTCCTCAGCAAACGACGTAAAAACGCAAGATTTTGGACCCGAAAACATCAAGTTCGCTCGAGAATCACCTGTTCACCAAGTCAAGTTCGACCGAACTTGTACCCAAATGGGTCAAGTTCGACCGAACTTGGGCTAATCTCACAAAATCTCCTACAAGTTCGACCGAACTTGTCTCCTCGGTAAGAAATCCTTACAAGTTTGCCCGAACTTGACAAGTTTCTCAAAGAAACTCATCAAGTTCGACCGAACTTGGCTCTAGTCTTACCAAAACCATACAAGTTCGCTCGAACTTGTGTGTTTACACACAAGTTCGCCTGAACTTGGCTACTGCCCATCCAAGACTTAACCGTTTCAGCTTTTCGGAGACTGATGCACTTCCGTTCGCGTATGCAGGCTGATCCGGCGCTCTTCTCGACTCTCCTCAGATCCCAAACTCTTACCAAAACGCACCCACAATGAGTATACTTGACCCATTTTCGCTTTAACGCACTTTTTGGGTGTTACATACGTCCTATATCAAAATCACTTCACAAATCAAACTGTTTATCACACGCGAATAATCTGATTGTGTGTGCTCAATACGTGATACTAGAAACATGTGACTAGGACTTGTTTTCGTTAACTTGCCTCCTTAGCTAGTATGGTACTATAGTGTGGCTTACACCCGACGGTGTCTAATTTGGATGGACGCGCAAGCCTTCTCACGGTAGTTAGCATGAGAAATGAGCCTATGTTATGTTAAGTGTTTTGATGTATAATGATATGTAATTAGATTGTTTCACAAACGCTTTCTCGACTATGCTAGTATTATTCAAACTCGTATGCTCACCTTTACTTAATTGTATTGACTTATATTTTAACGTATGTAACAGGTTGAGGATTTAGCGTGGATGCTTGGATGTTGCTTAGTTTAGCTTGTTTTGCTTAGTAGTTTGTTGATGTATTTCAGATTTGGAACTTATGTATGAAATCTATGGGAAATCGAACCCGGTTGAATTTTATGAGAAATCTCCGTTTTGTAATAATTGTTTAAATGTTATGTTTAATAGTATGGGATAGTAAGCAGGTTGTGATATGTTAAATGATTGTTATGGAACATCTCGTGAAATCAATCTGGTCGCCTAGTGCCACTAACCCCGATGTTTCCGCCATCGGTTGGGGTGTGACAATAACGATCACAATAAAATACTAAAAAACAGATTATAATATACCATTTAAATTCTTGGCGTTTAGTTATATATCTTTACTAAAGCTTATTTCCTACAGTATGTGTTAGGACAAAAAATTATAATTACTATGTTACAAATGTGAAATATGACATGAACTATAATGATAATAATTTTTCTCTACGTTTGTTATAACTATGGACGTGTTCTTGTTAGTGTTATAAGTACAATGATATAAGTTTTTGTCTACATTTATATGTAAAATATGATTTGAAATTATTCAGTGAATTTACATTAGCATTATACTTAAGAATACAATAAACTTGTGGACTGATTAAGTTTAGACACAAGAGAAGCAAAACGAACCCACAAAACATGGTCACAGTTTCACTAACATAGAAAACGCATTAATTAAAAATATACTATCTAATACTTCATTTAGTTCCAAACCAATATATTTTAAATCAACAGAGTTCCAAACCATATGTATTCCTATCAAAAAACATTTTTAATATTCATACATCTATGTTCATTAAACTTTAACTAACGAAAGTAAAAAAGCAAAGCTGTAGTATCAGGGGCAGCGCAGCAGAGGCAACGGAAACGACAACATCCAAATACCGCGTTATACAAACTATAACATACCAAAAGAATGAAGTTTCACTTCAAAACGCAAAATAGGTAGTTTGAAGCGAACATATCTAAGCTAGATTTAGAAGTATAGAAATGGAATGGTAACCCAATTAACTTACGAGATATCTGCATAGCTCCTCGTATTTGTGATAATGATTTGTTCAGTTCCACTAAAGAATTGGCTGCTGCAGGATGATTCCTTCCATTTTACATGGTGCGAGTTTAATCAAGGTACTACATCATATTTAAAATCCATGTATTATTTATAAGGCAACAAACCTAAATATACGGAAAGTAAACATCTTTTAATTTGCATTTAAGCAGTCTTATGCTAGTGCTTCTCATTTCCAGCTAAAAAATCTCAAGCTGTTCAGATTGAGATTTTTGAGCTGTAGATGAGAAGCACTAACATAAGGCGGCTTAAATGCAAATTAAAGGATGTTTACCTCTCATATATTTAGGTTTGGTGGCTTATATATAATGTAGTAGTATTAAATAATGATGTAGTACCTTGAATCAACCTATAATATTAAACTGCTACCAAGCGATAACACAAGCTCGTTATTAGTGGTCCTCGAAGTTCAACACAATTCGTATTTTATAGTAGAATCTTTCCTGCAGCATAGGGTATGTTACGTGTTAAATAATTAGTTTCCTAGTACTAATTACGGACCACTCGGACGATATAATAAAAATATTATATATTGACGACCCAAAAGATATGTCCGAGTTAAAGAGATCCCGAATCCATGATTTCATAATGCTATAGCCCTGCAGTCCAAACAAATATATAATCCTAATTGCTACCCGAAAGCAACACACCTGAGTCTGTGTGGTCACTAAGCAAATAACTAAATATTTTTTTCGGACATAAATCCTAAAATTACTTATAACTGCATTATTGAAATTGCAATTTTCTTTGCTTTGTCTTCCATCTTTACGATGGAATCAAATTATGTTCGAAAAGTGATTCATAGAAAATTTTAGGAAGTCAAGCACTTACCATCACCTGCTACCGTAATTGCTCTTAGTATAACCACCGGTCCCCCTATTAATCACCTTCTTTGGTCACCAACCCTGGTCCTGAACTACGTTGAAACATATCCGAAAACACAAATATCAGGTCATGAAAGCAAAACTCAAACTATATGACATTTAAACATAGGGTTCACTTTAGTTAGATGAGTATGGAGAGCTAAAATTGTAACCTCTCTATCTTTCCAACTTGCATCATCTAAGTAGGATAACTTGGACTGAATAGACCAGTTTACATAATTCCCCATAAAAATAGAAAAAAAATGTAACTCAAACTGAAACAATAGGCTTACTCAAAAAAACATTTTTATATTTTCCAAAATTAAACAACTACCTGGATATCTCAGGCTTGTTTTCAAATAAGAGAGTTAGGGTATATTTGGCCATCATGATGTACCTGTCCGATGTATTGCATACTCTTACGCGAAGGTAATAGTCCTGCAAATAGATAAGGTTAATACGTTATATAAAAATAGATATACATTCAAACGCCTCATACAACAGGCTCCTTAAAGTATCAACTCAACAAAAAGCGATGCCTCAAACAAAAAAACAGCTCCTCAAGCTGCCTTTTTGAGATCATGACGCCGCAAGCTTACTTTTCCGAACATGTCAATTACATCACATCTATGCAGTTAAAATCAGATTGACTAACATAAATGGTCAACAATGATTGAGCTATCACTGTATTATCGGCCATTCTGTCAGACTTAAGAACATATACAGCCGCCCCTGAAATTCAATGAAGATAATCAAATAAACAATTGAAACCCAAAGATTTTATAAGAAGAGAGGTTATGCCAGCTGACTCTTCTTTCTCTACAACCTTGTTTTACTCAGCAGCAACAACTTCAGGTGCAGCGCCACCACCAAATGAAGGAACAGAAGCTAACTTATCCCATTCTAATGAAATTAATGTAGGAAAGTAATTATTTAACCTATATTATATACGATCAGTTCAACTGTTAATAAACTAATAATACATAAAATCACAAGATTTGTGAGCTGCAAATCAATATCCTGACAAAGTTATAGCCATCCATCTAAGAAGAATTAACGTGAAAATCCGAATTTATAGCCATCCATCTAAGTAGCTTAAAATAACCAACAAAAACAACACATATCATATTTATATCAAATTGTGTCTAATATTCACTTGTATTGTAATCATCTATACATGGTCCTCCATGTCCTTTTCCATAAATAATTCAGTTTAACTGTAAAGTCATGTAATAATATATAGATTAAGGTCCAAAAATTTTAGTTATCCAATATATATATATATATATATATATATATATATTTCATAATATGTATTGACTATAAATTAATTATCATTGTTTCCTTGTTATTTGTTTCAGTTACATGGATTTCCCTCCAAAAATAATTATATCAGTACTATAAATAATTACATTCTTAAAAAGGTAAACAATAAAAATTAAATAAGGATGAATTTTACAATAAAAATATATGTATGTAGTTATTTTTTTCTTTACCTTATATGGTTTAGAAAATATGTAACAACTTGAAACTTTCATTATAAATGATTAAAACTATCTAACACATAACAAAAATAATACCAGACAGTATTTTTGTAAAATGATCAAGCAAATATTAACAAACCAATAAGGTGATTAAAATGGTTATTGTAGCAAATAAGAAGGACAATAATACGCATTTTATTGTTTAGTTATTAACATTGACAAACAATAAGAACATAGTTATTCACATTGACCAAATTGTTTTAAAGCCTGGTTGGATGATTATATACATCGATATTATAACGTAAACTACATTCAAAATTGTGTTATCCACTAAAATAAACACCACAAGTAAACATTCAAGTTTCATACAAAAGACCATTGTTTAGTTACTAATTGTTCAGACGGTAATACTAACCCACTAACCACATCATCAGCATATGAACAACAAACTCCATACTATCAAAAGAACACACTAACCAACTATCCATACTATCTCCTAAGGATGAAGACCAAGAAACCAAAAAACCACATCGAGTGTTCATGACTAACCATATGACAAAAACACAATAACCATCATTCAGGCACACCCTCTTTTCTTTATAATATGTTGTACGACTTTGTTCAACAGCAATTTGAAGACTTGACGTAAGTAAAGAAAAGAGTGGAGCCAAACTCGATGTGATTAGATTTCAAGAAAGCTGCCCACTTCAATAAACCATACCTGAAACCATTACCAGACTTCTCTGCTGTTGTACCCAAGTTACATAGTTCACATTTGAGATTCTGAACGGTAACATGGTGCAAGTTGTCAACAGACAGACACAGATGACTTGAAACACCAGTGGGTAAACGTTGATAAAAAAAAGGATTAAGTTAACTAATAGACTGACCAATAAATTATGTATGTTAAGTTATAATAGTTGTAGAAAATAAAAATGTACTATAAACTTTACCAGTCTGCTCTCGGCTTTCTTGGTAAACTGAATTACAACATTTTTTTTCAACTTTTTGGATGTAGAACATTTACGGCCAAAAACACCATTTGTGGACGTGGATGCGTTACACTTTCGTTTAGCCTATATATTTGAATAACACGTAATAAGTGTAAATGTACCGGTACAAAAAAGTAAAATTATAACAGTTTATAAATAAGCAAATTAATATTTAATATAACGATACTTACTTGTTTATTTTTACCAAGACTGATTTTGTGAAAAGCCATAGAATAATCAAGCTTCGGAACCTTAGAACGTGTACCATAAGCTATATGATACTTGTCGATGACCGGCGTTATAGCAATACATTTTCGGTTTCCCTAAAAGTTTGAAAAAATAGTTACTTAACATATGACTAAAGAAATGAATACATTGTGATTAATAATAAATGAATGTTTTTTTTCAAACTAAGTTAAATGCACTAAATCAAAATCACCTTATTTTTTTCCTTGGGTACAACCAACGTATGAAGATCAACTGTAGAAAAGCTTTTTGACGTGTCCTTAGCTGAAGGCATTGTTATATTCTAAACAAAATATTTTAGAAAAATAGAAGAGTTGTGTTAACAGTAAATGAAACGGCATAAACAACTTCTACTCATACATAAAAAATAATTAATAATGAAAAGAAATATTACATAATTTTCTTACTTGAGAGATAACATGACTACGCATTTTCTGGTCAGACACAAAAGCACATGATCTTCCTTTCGGTTCAACCTAAAGAAAATAAATTTTTTTATCAACATCCATCTGCAACTGGGTTTTCAACTGAAAAACTTCTCGAAATTTGTAATTATATTTATAAAAAAATATGAAACTATATAATCGAAATAGAAAGAACATTTGTGGAAAGGCCTTTATCTTCAACAACTTTGGATTTCCCTTTAGGATCAACCTACAAAAAAAATTATCAACATCCATCTGCAACTGGGTTTTCAACTGAAAAACTTCTCGAAATTTGTAATTATATTTATAAAAAATATGAAACTATATAATCGAAATAGAAAGAACATTTGTGGAAAAGCCTTTATCTTCAAAAACTTGGGATTTCCCTTTAGGATCAACCTACAAAAAAAAAAAAAAAACATAGTATGATAAAATATATTCATGCACACAGATTATCTAATTGTTATATAATATATAACACATGTTGTAAAAACTCTTACATGAGACCGATTGCCATCACCAGACCATTCATTAAAAGTTTAGGTTTCGTATTCCAGTCTTCTTTAAACTACAAAGCAGAAAATAGTAGCACAATTTGACAGTATAATTCTCTTATAGTAGTATGTTTAATACACTCGATATCAAAGCATAATGTGAAACCTTACCTTGTTTTTAAGAGCTTCCATTTCAATTACAACGGCTATATGCTGATCAAACTTCGAGTCATCAATATCCTACCAAAAAAAGAATAGAACGACAACAAACACAAGAAGAAAAACACAATATGAATCTTAACGTACGAAAACTTATAGAAAATAATGTATACATACATTAAAGTTAGACTCAAACTGTGAAAGCCACATAGAGTCACCAAGTGCATCACCGGTAACATCTTGATCAACATCACTATCATTGGTCATCACATTCTCTTTGTGTTCAGACTACAAAACCACAATATTCACAAATAGCAAGGATTTAAATTACAGACTAAGTGATAAGCTCATATTATTAAAAAATTAAGTATAAGAATGATAACGCTAACCGCAAGAAGAAGATCGAATCCATCATATCCATAAATAGGATCATCCAAAACAACTATTTCAACCTTCTTGAAATACATCTCCGTACCAGTATGATGATTAAAAACCGACACCTCAAAAGTCTCGTATCCAACCGTAGTAAATTTAAAAGTACATCGACTATCTAATGCAAGATCCTGAAGCAGCTTAGACCATCCATCAGTGAAAGCACAATTGTCAGACAACGCCTCCAACTTCACCTTCCAAAACCTATCTCCCACATAAATAGTTGCGGATCCACCTTTATAACTCTTTCCGTAAAACTGTGACCAGTATTTCTCTGCCATGAGCTGTAAATTACTTACAAATAAAATTAACAAAAAATTCCACAATAAAAATTGGTATAAAAACAAAGTGATTTTTTCATATATAGTTCTTACAATGAAATCATCATCTCCTCTAATGCCACTAATGAAATAGTTGTCCAAAACACATGATTTAAAGACATCAATACACCATGTAGACGGTCCAAAAGGGTTGACCAACAGATAATCATTTTTTTAAACCACTCTCCCTAGCAAATTTAACAAACCCATGACCTAAAACAGGACCAGAAACGTCTTTTTCAATTTTGACATGCCATAAGTTGTCAGCATCAACAATCTTAACCCATTCACCATATGGGAAATTTTCTCCCCATTGATATACCGCAAAATATATGGTATGTCCTGTAATTGGAAACACAACGTATCAATAACTATGAAGATTACTTTTTAGTAAAAATAAAAATAACAGCAAAACATACCAAAAATACAGGATCATCTTCATCGATTAACTTCAATAAAGAACGACTGTTATTCTTGGGATCCATGTCTGCAGAAGTAATAGCAACAGTCTTTAGAACCAACAATAATAATATATATTTAAATAAATGAATCATAAGAATACAAAACAAATCATATTACTTACTACTTACAAACTTTCAACCACATATAACAAACTCCATCCACTCTATACATTGTCATTACAAAACCTAAACTTATTAGATTTATCATATAATTTTAAACACTTTCAAACGATTAGTATCAACACCAGCAAAGCCTGTTCGATTGTTCAAAGAAAATCAAAGCATACCATTAAAAAAGACATATACAAACATACAATGTGTGATATTCAAAATCAAAACCTAAACTTTCAACCATTAGTATCAATATACTCATTACCAAACCTAAACTGTTATGGGTATGATCACATTAACATTTTTACTTACTACTTACAAACATCAAAAAAAGACTACTGCACAAACAGTATAAACAATAATTCGAATAAATTACATTTTATCAAATAATTTGAAAGCATACCATTAAAAAAGACTACTGCACAAACATCAAACCCATGTAATGGAGGTATAAATACATATTCAACATCAAACCCATAACAGTTAAAACACTACTGCACAAACACACTACTGCACGAACACATATTCAACACTATTGCACAAACACATATTCAACATCAAACCCATAACAGTACATCGTCTAACCTATAAACCCTAAATCTAATTTCAAAACCTCCTCTAATGGTTAAGTTTCGTAACCCTAGTTGAGATTTCAGCCGCTCAAGATAGACCGGATATCATTTCAGCCGAATTAATCAACTTTCCATACAATACAGATGCATATATAAACTAAAATTGATACGATGAGATCTATATAGCTTTCGAATGGTTGAAACGTAAATTAGGGCAGAGAGAAGTGAGTTTAAAAGAGGATTAACTGTGAAGATCCAGTGATTTAACTGTGCAGATCTGATGTTTGTGATGAAGGAAGATCCAAGTAGAAGATCCACGGAGAAGAGAAGATCCAGAGCAGATCTGATGTTTGTGTTTGTGATGTTTGTGTGTAGACCTTTAATTTGAAAGGTAAAATTCAAATTTTGAACTGATAATAATAATCAAATATAGTTATTTAAGGTATTTATTGTTTATATTGTTTATTCAAATTATGACATCATCGTTGACTACGTGGCGTATTTAATAGTTTGACACGTAAGCAAAACGAGGTCAGCATCTAAGCTCCTTTTATAGAGAGTATAGTTATTTAAGGTATTTATTGTTTATATTGTTTATTCAAATTATGACATCATCGTTGACTACATGGCGTATCTAATAGTTTGACACGTAAGCAAAACGAGGTCAGCATCTAAACTCCTTTTATAGAGAGTATAGATAATTCAATTTCAAATTTCAAATTTTAAATTAACCTCTCTTAAACCTAAACAAATAATAAATAAATCAACTTTAGCCACCAAAATTCAAATTTGTATGGGGAAGAGTTCTTGCATTTAATGTGATTAGATTATCATCATCAAGTTTAGTTATATATGTAGAAGGTAGGTTTGATACATCATACACTCTCAACACATAGTATTTCCTCTCTCTCTCTCTCTCCACACAGTATTTCCTCTTCCACTTCTATATTGCTTTGAAGATCAGTTATCAGAAGCATGTCCGACGACGGAACTCAAGCCTCTAAACCTCCAAAAATGGCGTCAAAGTTGAACAGTCATGTTGGTGGTTCATCTTCTCATCTCAGTTTGGTTTCTGATTTGAACCCTGCTAAAGAATGTGGAACATGAAGGCGAGAATCATCCGAAAATGAAATCAAGGTTTTAAGATAGAACTGATCCTGATAGACGAGACGGTTAGTATTTATGTTTTTTATGATTTTTATCATCATAATTCACACCAGAGATCGATTAAACCCTAAATCGACCAATTCTTATGCAGATTAATTTCTTAAAATGCTCTAATTCCAGGTTAGTTTATGAGATTTTGATCTACGATTTGTGAATTCGGTTGTTCCGATATTGAAATTGGTGAAGCTTTTACTTTCAACCTTTTTTGCGCAGACTATCACGGTTGGATTTCGTGTCTAGGGTTTTAGTTTCGATGAGATCATGATCCATACAAAGATTAGAGGCTTGATGTTGATAGTATGTCTTATGAGGTTAGTTGTGTATGTTATCTCCTAAACCATTCAGTTCTTTTATTTTCTGATTTTTAAAACTTTTTGTTTAAATTTTAATTGTTAAAAATAATGATCTGGAACCTTGTGATTGATAGGATCTGATAATCATTTGTTGTTTGTTGTTTCAGTTTCTCCACAGGAACGAAAACTTGATAATCGAACCATTTTATGAAGGTAAAGTTTAATTCTCATTAGATTTAGGCTCTGCGTTTAGTTGAAAAGTTGTTATATTCAACGGATCTGAAACTTGTAGGAACGTCCACGAACAGCACGGGAACCTAAATTTGTTATCTAATGTCCAATTAGGCGGAAACTAATGACATGTTAATCAAATAACAAGAATTACTCATTTAAACGTTGTTTTCATTGATCTAAAGTCATATACATTCGAGAACCAGATCCGACAGAGCTTCGCCGTCTCTGTGCCAAAATCTCTCGGCCATAAAAGACACAAGTTCGCTAACATCATGGGCGAACTTGGCCAAACAAGTTTGCTGATGAGACTGTAAGTTCGCCCGAACTTGACTTAGTCAAGTTCGGCCGTACTTGACCTTCCAAGCACCATACCAGCGAACTTGTCCTATTACATACATAAATACGCCTTGCTTCTAACACATTAAGCCCTATTCGCTCAGACTCGATACATAATGACGTTAATGACGAAGGCAACAGACATATGCACCAACAGACTCCCCCTTGGATGTTGCCGTAGTTATCTTGATGTAGACATCCTTTTGATATATGCACAAAACAGACTCCCCTTGACATCTTCCTCTTGGATAACATCTGTGTCATAGTCTTTACTTGAATGCCCCGTAGCCATTAGACTTGATTAAGCTCCTGAGTCTTTATTTTTTTTCTTGAATAAAACTTTAAGATCCAAGCTCCTCCTAAGCTGCGAGCTATGCTCCCCCTTGCTTTGAGCTTTACTATAAATCATGTTTCGTCCTGCTTTTCCTAAAACTTTGCTTCCTGTTCCAAAGTTCTTAAGCATACTAGTAAACGTTTCAGATTTACTTGTAAGAACGTGTCTTTCTTTTAAAAACTTTTTAGTTATTCAAGTTCAAGTTAATGACCTTGAATTACTTTTAACATTTAAGACCTTGACCATTCTCATGATTTTTAATTATTAAAATCCACTTAGTTGACCAAGTCCAAGTTAATGACCTTGATTAACCAATTTTGTCTAACGAGTCCAAATTAATGACCTCAGTTTGACTTGATAAGAGTACACTATTTTTCTTCAAACGTAAAGTTTCAAATTAATGAACCTTTGAACATTTCAAAACTTACCAGACTTCGAAGATCCGTTCTCCAACATTGGTTGTTGAAAACAATGTAAAAAACAAAATCTTTTTGATTTTTAGTAAGTTTATGCTAAAACACTCTGAAAATCTTTTTGGTTTTATCAACTGTAAAGCAATAAAGAAATTAAACTATGTACAAACATATTTACAGACATATTTTTGTAAATTCGTGTCTAAGAATCATATCAGTTGTTTGAGACATATCACCAATATCGTTGACCTTTAAATGACTTTAAGTTTTAAACTTGTTTACCTAGATTGTCGATATGTTTGTCCACTTAAACTTCATCACGTTTCTCAATTGTTCCAAGATATGTTAGGTAAGAATTATGAAACTTGACTTAACTATGGTTCCCACCTCTTGAATATACTCCCGAATCCAGATTCCCTAGATTTCATCTTACAGGTGAGTATAGCCTAATTGATATCTGTATTTGGGTTGTGCGAGACCTTGAGAGCTCAGGTTAGTACTACCGTACCGACAAAGAGATGAAGGCTCGTCTTTAAGGTGTGTTCCACTTAAGGAATCTTTTAAGCATTGCAAATGATTAGATCTTTCGATTCCTTTCAAAATTGCATGTAACTTTTAGGGGTTTATAGCAAAAGCATTATAGAAGTTCTAGGCTATTGCTTCCGCAAAATCAGAAGAACTTGTATAATACCCTAGATATCAATCATCTATAAAGACCTCGTATCTCAGAATCAGGCAACCCTTCAATCGAAATTTCGGAGTACTAAGTCCATATAACCAAGATGTGTTAATCCACAAGATTAAGCAGTTGTAAAATTTAGTTTATATCCCGGAAACAATCTACTGAACGTGTAAAGCCTATCGACACATCCACAGTAAGACTTGTTTATCACTTTTAAACTTTATAAATCTTTAGCGTACTGTGATAGTCCACTGATGTACTATCATTTCCTTTTTGACAACAAATTCTTTTTGTCTTTTTCATGTTTTTGTACTTTTTTAATTTTTCAATGTTTTTGAATTTTCAACTTTTTCATATGTTTTTTATTTTTCAACAATTTTTAAAATTTTCTTACTCCCCCTAAAATCAAAAACATATTTTTGGATTTTAGATTTAAAGAAATTCTTCTAAAAATGTAACAAACCAATGCGGATCCCGTGACCTCGTCGTCCGATCCTCTTTTTTTTTTAAATCCTGTATCTGCAATTGTTTAACAAACAATCATTAGACTCATTTACCACTTGTAAAAGTAGTTTGAACATGTAAGAACTTTGAAATCAGTTTTTCTGTTCAACGGTGTGGATTTTCATAATTTTGACTTTTCAAAATTTTTCCTTTTAACAACCACTTGTAATTTCAAAAACTTTTCTTCTTAACTACTCCCCCTCAAAATGACAAAGATATGACATTTCTGGATAAGTTAAAATAATATGAAGCTCCTCAATCCCGAATCAACTTTGATAAGCTGGATCTTGGAACTCCTGCACATGAAAGGATTTAGTTAAAAAGTTCAACCCAAGCCTTCTTGGTCTTGGGTTTTGGATATAATTCCTCATACACATCTTCATAATCACTTTCATATGCTCTTTGATAAGCATATTCAACATCACAACCTTCAAACTCACAATCAACTTTGCTTTTATCTTTCTTGATTGATTTGACATTTTCGGTTTTATCACAAACATTCACTTTTTCAGGTGATTTCTTTTTAGCAATACATGCTTGAGAATTAACTCTAGCTTTCTTGATATAAAACCTAGAATCATTGTTTGACTTTGAAGTCTCTCCTTTTTGAAAAATTGAATTTTCAAAATTTGATTCATTTTTAGGTTTTATTTCAAGATTGGATTTAACATTACGTTTCATTTCTTTTAAGATTCTGATTTGACCATTATCAGATTGCTTTTGATTTACCTCTTTTGAAACTTCTTTTCTTCGAGGATACACAGGCTTAGACTTCGAACACTTGCGAGCAATGTGACCAACCTCATTGCATTTGAAGCAAGTCCGAGTATCATGAACATTTCCACTAGTGGGTTTTACTCCACTTGTAGACTTGGTCTTAGCCTTGTCCCGAAGTTCTTTTTCTTTCTTGAAATCATCGTTTGACTTCTTACCTATCAAGCTTTCCTCCTGAACCGTGCTCGTTCAGTGCACAAACTTTATGTTCTTCCCTTTGTACTCCTGGAACGTTGACTTCTGATTCTTCTTTGGTTCATCTTCAGCTTCTTCCAAACCTAAAACGGTCCTCTTGTTCTCAGGAAAATCACCACAATTTCTACGGTAATTGTTAAAATTCCGTTTCGTTTTAGAATAAAACTTCTTTTCATTTTTCTCGAGACATCTGATGAAACTTCCACCAGTTTAAACAGTTTATCAATTTGTTCTTCTTTCACATTCTGAATCGGAAAGCTATAATTGAAATATAATCTATCAGATTCCTTAACCTTGTACATGACAACGTTAGGATCATCACTTAGATCATTTTCTGATGATGTATCGTCACTTTCAGATTGTGAATCAGAACTATTTGAACTCGAGTTGGCGCTTTTAAAGCTGCCATCATCAAAATCATTTCCCAAAACATTTTTTACCACATCTTTTACCACCGGTTCATTGTCATCGTTTGATTTTGTAAAGTCTACGTCAATGTTCTAAGGCAATTTATCTTTCTTTTCTGAAAGAAGTAAAAGATTAAAGGCCTTTTCAATATCATCATCTTTCTTGCATCAGTAATTTGCAAGAAATTGTGGAGGAACACTTCCATAAACTTTACGCTTTGAATTATCAACATTATCTTCCGACTTGATCGTAGGAAGAATGTGATCAATGACATATGCGTTTGTGGTGTAACTTTTTAGTAATTGTCTGACTCTTTCTGTTTCAATTTTCATTTCGTGAAACTCACGCTTTGTCTCAGCAATTGTATTAATGTACATGTTAATTGCCTTTTGTTTTTCAATAACTGTGGCATTTAACATGGTGATATTAGCGTTGAGTTCACTGTTAGTTCTTTCAACATGTTTATATTTGCCTGATATTTTGTCATAAGCTTCTTTTATGGTTCTGTAAACAAAAGTTTTCATTATGTTCAGTCAATTCTCTTATGACTTTGACTTTATCCAGACAGGGTTCACAAGGACTTGCGCACTTTGTGCAAGGTTTTTCAACCTCCACAACTTTCACAACTTCCTTTTCAGACATGCTTACCTCTACTTTTACCTTTTCGGCTTCTGCTTTCAATTCTTCTTGCTTTTGCGTGTCAAGATAAGCTATTCCTTCTTCCTCTGTTTGTTGCATGTGTCTTTCCAGAATTGCATCCTCCAGGACAGCTTTTTCCTCAGCTCTCTACATTAATGCTTCTTGAATAGCATTTTCGATAGCAGCTTCCACAAATGATGTCCAGATTCATTTACAACCTCTGCCATCATAGAAACACCAGTCTTCTTTCCTATGTATTTGTTCCAATCGAAACTATCGTCTTCATGATTGGCAACAAGAGCTTGTTCGGCTTTCTTTGCAGATTTATCGTCAACTTCAACTTGTGTTCTATTCGGATATGATTTGTATTGCAGCGCTTTCTAGTAATATTCATTACCAGTTCCAAAAAGGTTTTGGTTTCCACTTGCTTCTTGGTTATGGCATTCACGTTTGAAGTGCCCTTTTTGTCGACATCTGAAACAAGTAACTTTCGTTTTGTTGAAACCAAGTTTATTGCTTGAGTTACCAATATCCCTTCCAGTGAGTGCTACAAACTTTGAAACTCTCCGGATAATTGATGCTAATGACCATTTGATGTCCATCAGTTCCAACTCTTCCTCATCTACCTGATCATAATCTTCAGCTGTCATTTCAGGATTTCCGATCTTTCCAGCAACAAGACTTTCATACGATTCCAGAACTGTAGCAAGAAGTGTTATATGCTGTTTCGCAACTTTCTCAGGAAACACATTCTTCTAGTCAACTGCTATGTTGCATTGGAAAACATTTGAATTAGAAGTGGATGGACTTGTCTGATGAGTTTGACTTTGAGAAGAAGAACTTGAACCAACATATGAATAACCAGTGTTTGGAGAATACTGATTTTGTGACGACTGATCTGATGTATTCATGTTTGCACTAAATGCCGTTTGGATTTTTGGACTTTGAATCGGAGTATCTGGAACACCACCTTTGTAATAAACTCCGACATCTTGAACAACATTAGTATTTTTGGATTTTGCAATCTTCATCAATTCCATTTCATGACCTTCAAGTTTGTCAATGAACAATGACAACTTAAAATGTCTCTAAGACGGACTATTCTTTAGAATCATCAAATACGTTGTCCATTCTCCATCTGGAAGTGCATCGGCTAGCTTCTCAATCTGCTCTTCGTTAGTTCTCTTGATATCATGTCTTCGCATCTGGACCATAAGGTGACAATATCTATCAATCATTTGTTTCATTGTCTCTCCTTTGATCATCGTGAAGATCTCAACTCTTTCTAATCAAGGCCTTTTTTCTCTTGATCATTTCATCACTTCCTTTGAATTTTTCGCAAAGAGAATTCCATAATTCTTGAGAAGTATCATATTCTGGTAATAATATCAAGATATCTTCTTTGATAGATTGTTGTATCAAGCTGATCATTTTCTTTTCAGCAACATACTTGTCTTTGTCAATCGCTGAAAATTTGTTCAGTGGAAGATCTTGATCACGTTCATCTTTAGGCCATGTATATCCATCTTCAATCGCAACCCAGTTGTTGAATTGATTCGCTTGAATCCAATTAACAAACTTTTCTTTCCATCCCTCGAACTCGTCCATACTCGTCAACTTTGGTGGTTTCTGAGTAGTTCCCGTTTCATTATCGAGGTTCATCTGATTAACCGCAATTGAAGTTGACGTTGAAGCTTGAGCTACTCCAGCTGCAAACGCGTCACGGAAATCTTCCATTTTGAAAATCTGAGCATACGATTAAAAGCACTTGACAATTGATTAGCAACAGACAAGTTTTAGCAAAAACTGACGTTTTAGTTGACAACCAGTACGTTAAAAACGTTTAAAATTTTTCCGAAAACAATTTTTACCCGATTATATCTTTAAAATCGTCTCGTCGATACGATTCTAACGATATATAATGTTCGTGACTTTTTTCGGGATTTTCATGCCTTTTTTTAAAAAACTTTTTAAGAACCTTAGACAAGTTCGGGCGAACTTGTCAAAGACTTATCAAGTTCGGTCGAACTTGATGTGGAATTTGAGAAAAATTACACTTCGAACGAACTTGTGTAAGGTTTCAAAACAAACACTTAAGTTCGGTCAAACTTAGGTAATATTTCAATGAATTTGTCAAGTTCGGGCGAACTTGTGAATAAAGTTCAATGAGATTCGATCAAGTTCGGTCGAACTTAACCCAAACTATTGCAATATCCTTCAAGTTCGAGCGAACTTCTCACAAAAACATTGAACAACCTATCAAGTTCGGTCGAACTTGATGAAAATCAGTGAGATTTTAATCAAGTTCGGTCGAACTTGATGTTAAGTTCGGCCATAGCTTGTTCCAAAAACATGATTTTTCCAACTTTTTGATATCAATTTGATTGAATTTGATGTCCAAACTCTCAGGGGTTTGTTATTAGTGTGTTTTACATGGCATATTCAAAAATCACCCATTTTTTACCATGAAATCATTAAATATGTGAAAATGTTAAGAAAAAAGATAGAATGGGGATGAACTAGAGAGATTCTTGTCTTGATTCCAGCAAATTTAGGTATCCAGGCTCTGATACCACTTGTAGGAACGTCCACGAACAGCACGGGAACCTAAATTTGTTATCTAATGTCCAATTAGGCGGAAACTAATGATATATTAATCAAATAACAAGAATTACTCATTTAATCGTTGTTTTCATTGATCTAAAGTCATATACATTTGAGAACCAGATCCGACAGAACTTTGCCGTCTCTGTGCCAAAATCTCTAACTCTTACAAATGAAAAACCCAAGGCACCTATTTATAGGAACACAAGTTCGGCCATAAAAGACACACGTTCGCCCGAACTTGCATAAGCAAGTTCGGCCGAACATGCATTACATGGTAACATCATGGGCGAACTTGGCCAAACAAGTTTGCTGATGAGACTGTAAGTTCGCCTGAACTTGACCTAGTCAAGTTCGGCTGTACTTGACCTTCCAAGCACCATACCAGGGAACTTGTCCTATTACATACATAAATACGACTCGCTTCTAACACATTAAGCCCTATTCGCTCAGACTCGATACATAATGACGTTAATGACGAAGGCAACAGACATATGCACCAACAAAGCTTTTGTTAACTCTTTTTGAGATATACGTGGATTTGAATGATTGAATTTGAATTTTGATTGTGTTGGTGAGATTTGAGATTTGAGTTTTATTGAGAGGTTGGAGGTGTTTATTAGATCTGAAATTTAAGAGATTAATAGCTTTGAAGGTTGATTTAGGTGGAATGTGAGTTATGGTTAATAGAGTTGATTTTAGTTCTTGAATCTTATTGAATCGTATGTTCTTCATCGCCGTTCGTCCCCGTTTCTTCATCAGAGTTCCATCATAAACATCTTAATTCTTTATCATCTTAATCTTGTGTTTCAAAATTCTGATATCACTAACGAGTACATCAAATTTCATAAAATTTGTTCATCATTTCCTCAATCGCCTACCTTAATTTCCACATAAATCAAGAAATTGTGGCACTTCTTCACACATTCGAAATCATGTTTTAAGTGGAATATTGAAATCATGTTGCATGTTTCAGTCAAACAACACGTGATGGCCCGTAGGAGGTTCAACTAACTATACCAGTGGAGGGTTATAAGTTGGATATACTCCTCTTCTCTTGGTGATGGTAAGTTAATGGGTCAATACTGGTCTAAAATGGATTTGGTTGATTACTAAATACTGGTCTAAAATGGATTTGGTTGATTACTAAATATATTTAGTTAAACAATACACGTGAGTGCGTTAGTGTTGTTATTAAGTTGTTAATATTTATAGACTTTGGTTGATTACTTACATATGATGCTTGCAGGCTGGAGCATCAAGAGAAAGCACTACGGTATCGGTACTGGTATTTAAGGGTAAAATTCGGTAAACCAAAAACGCCAAAAAGTGAATACCGATTCGGTACCGAAAAAAATGTTCAAAAGTGGTAATATACAACTTTATGTGTGGATAGGGTATGTGCTATTCTAAGACAAATACTGCAACTTTTTATATCATTTTTTATGTTTATTTGTTGTTGGATGTGCAATTTTGGATTTATAACTTGATGCTGTTTTTTTCCTCTCTCAAGAACACTAACTTTGTAATCTATATAGGAAGGTGAAACAACAGTAGCAGGTCGGACAAAGAGTGATGCTCGTGAAATGCAGAGCTTTTATCGGCATTATTATGTATACCAAACTTCGGTATACATCTTTTCATTAGTGTCTATATATGCACTGTTGTGTGTTTATAACTATCTAACACTGTATTAGAAAAACATTATATGATAGAATGCCTATTTAACTCCTAATCTTTTCTTTGATGTTTCAGTAGAGAACTACATTTTCTGGATCGTAGGAGCTGTAGTGCGACTTCCATTGGCTACAAAGGTGAAAATTGTAGCTGGAATTGCTCACAACTGGAATTGCTCACAACGAGTCAGGTTGAGCCGCATATGTTCCATTAATGTTAATAATTAATATAACTATTTCTCCTAGCTCACAACTTTTTTTAATCATCTTAGGTCGTGGTAAGACTTCAATGGCAGCAACTGTTGGCGATTTCCCCTATTTGAAGATTGTAACTTCTTTTATATTTAAACTATGGGATTATATATTTGTTTCATATTGTTGTGTGAAATTAATATATTTTACACAATTGCAGATTTCGGCTGAATTGATGATTGGACTCGGTTAGCCAGTAAATGCGAAGAAATTGTCAAGGTTTTTTTACGTCTTTCGACTCATACCATTTTATGATGGATTCATGAGTTTTTTTTTTAATGGAACAGTTTTTTGGGTATTTGAGGATGCTTACAGATCGACATTTGGACACTAAGCATTATTCTGCTTGAAGGTATTGAAAGGTAATTTCACTTGATTATGACAAAAAATATGTTATTTGTATCAGTTGCTGATTAATTTGATTTTAATTATACTAATAAACTACTGGAATATGTTGCCAAAGCCCTCAGTTTTCAAACTTAATTTCCTAGACATTAATGGTGCTCCTCAAAAGGATTCCTCCGAAGGTATATTCCTTTCTTTTTAAAACCAACAAACTAAGGTATATTCTTGCATGTTCTGATTCTCCGCGAAGTGATTGCATTTGAATCGCATAAACTAATATGCAAACAACAAATACGTGGAAGACGATGATGATGAAGATGTTGAAGAGCAGGCAACTTTACGTGAAGTTTATATCGTCTTCTTTTGGTGGGTTTTAAGCTTCCGCCGTGAGCGACATGTCATGTAGGTATTATTGGTTAGCTTTTTTAGGTTGACGAAAGTTTATGGCTAAAAAAAAGCCTTGACTGGTTTTATTTGGTTCGGTTCTCTTTTAAATCTATAGAAGTAATTAGATGACTGATGATTCTGTTTAAGTATGGATTGCCATTAGATGACTAATGGTTCTGTTTTAAACCATGCTATTGACACGTATATTTGAGGCTGCATATACAACAATTTACCAGTTGTACATTTTCGATGTATACACCATCAAAACCCAAAACCACTACTTTTCTCCCGCAGATGCTACATGTAGGAAGGAACACTTGAATGGTAACATAATTTCACACATTTAACACCTTAGAATTGGTTGTTTTTGGTAGGTAGTGGTTGAGATAGGATGGGTTAACTTAGAGAGTTGGGGAACTTACATTTAATAAATTGATCATCAACTGTTTGTTGAGAATTTGGTTTGTATTTGTTTACATGAATGCTATTAGTTTAGTTAGTTAAACTCACAAGAATGTGTCTTTAAAATGAATAGTTTTGTGATAGTTCGCTTATATTCATTTATCATGGCCCATTTATATACAGGTCTATAATGAAGTTTCGTTTGTGTTTTGCTAAATGGAGTGACTACATGCGTCTGGAATGAAGTCGAAGTTCTAGCAATTATGCAGGTATAAAAACAGTAGGAAATGCATGTATAAAAGTTCAAGTTCAAAATTTTAAGACAACGAGTACCCATAAACCATCATGAAATGCATAAATAAT
The DNA here is from genome assembly GCA_947069175.1 of Scalesia atractyloides. Lineage (NCBI taxonomy): Eukaryota > Viridiplantae > Streptophyta > Magnoliopsida > Asterales > Asteraceae > Scalesia > Scalesia atractyloides. The sequence goes on along the minus strand of CAMTDV010000010.1, from coordinate 63,474,348 downwards.
TGATTGAAAATGAGAAAAAAAAGAGCCAAACAAGATGATAGTTTGTGAGTTTTCATTAATGTTCTTTATTCAAGCTTCTTAGAATAATTATACATTGAGTGGAGTTTGTGTTTAGTAGCATTTATTAGACACTTAAGCTATATATAATTGTTTTGTTAAAGTACTCATGATCTGTTGATCAATTGCAGCTTTTGTTCATGAATCTAATAACCAATTTATTGGTTCAAGTTAGACGTATATATAGTTGTATTAGTTTCACTTCTACTTGAAATTCTTTGATACATGACTAAGTTGCCCTACTGCCTAACAAAATATAATATAAATAGAAGTCATCTAGATGATAAATTGTTTGACAATTTGTTTGGTCCATGTCCACTAGGTTTATATTTATCCAGTAAGTGGAAAAGGAAATCGGTTGTGGAACATGGGAAAGTGTAGCTCCAATCTTTTTTCAAGCTAATGCCAAAGTAAAAACAAAAGTTTCATGTCTTATACCTTTATCATAAATCTTTTCAGATTTTTTGAATAAGGGTCGTGAAATAAGTCAAACAAGTTGAGAGTTGCTCAAACTAAGGATGAGCTCGGTACCGGTACCGAAAGTCCCAATAAAAAGGATACTGATATCGAAAATACTTGGTACGGGTACGTACCGGTATTTGAAGGTAAAAACCTGTATCGAAAACACTAAATGTTGGTACCGAATGGGTAATAAAATCGAACCGGTTTGGAAAATTCGATATCAGTTCCAAAACGATACACGGTACCATTTGCTCATCCGTAGATCAAAATGTGTTAGAGATTTCACTAAAAAAGAAGCAAATTGTTTTTTATATTGATTTCACCAAAAAAATGTTACAATTTGCTTCTTCTAGATGAGATTTTGTATTAATTTGATGCAAATTGGTTATATGCATTTAGGTATTTGACAAATGATCCTTGGGAATCTATATAGGACATTTTGATATCTTACTTTATAATATACAAAAGTTTAAGTTCATTATTTTCATTTGATTTCTCGATTTATACAATAGTGATAATTATTTGGCATCTTTAATTTTGCAGATGCGTTTTGATGGACGAAAAGACAAATGTAGTTTGACATAATGGCTTTTATCAACTGCAACTTAGTAGGCGTTTGTCAAATTCTGCCGATTTTTTGTTACCTCAAGACTATTATTTTTTGTTACAACTAAGTATAGATTTCTCTATGCATTTGAACGATACGGATATATGATCTGAACATATTTGGTTAATAATTGTTTCGCAGTCAATGCGTGAAAAAACTTTTCATCGTTTTTATGGGTCTGACTTTAATGGGACATAACCACATACATGAACAAGAATTACTTCTTACAAAGATTGAAAGAAAGAGGATTCAATATTATGTGGTTATGTATAATATTTAGCTGCAACTTGAACCAAATGCTATTTGTTATGTATTAATCAGACTTATTATTAACTTTTCTGACTACTGGACAATGACTTTGAATGTCAACAATCTAAATGAGTCGATAATTACTTACTAATTAATATAGTCAGACGTTACTAAAACTACTAGTAATTAAATGATAGAACATGAAGAAAAAGGTGATGTAACAAGTGATGTGAATATTTTAATTTGGACTCTTCTAACATACATTAATTCAGTGCCAATAATTAATTTTTAAGGGTTGCGGATGAAAGTTTTAATCAAAATTTCAAGAAGCGTGACGATGGTTTTAGCCTAAAAATAAACTAAATTTTTTTAAGTGGTGCGTCCGTCTACCTAAATACTAACTTGGGTCTGCCCATGCTTTAATTTCCGTATTTATCCTTACACGGTTTTTAGAATGTAGTTTTATCTACTATAAAACCTTTTTTTTTAACTATCCTTCCTCTATTTACTACACTTTATTAGTTCAAGTTCTTTTACACATGGATTACTTAACCATTGCAAAAATCTATAGTGGTAGAATACTAGAATACATTTCTTAATTACGGCCAATGGTATTTCTAATGAAATCATCAATGTATATGTCTTGTCTAACTGTCTTCTTTGACGCAGTCAAAAGCACATGATGAGTTGAAGATTATCCGTCATTAGATTTTTCTATCCTATTAAATAAAAAGTAACTCGTTAGCTTCTTATATACCCATGACTTTATAGCCTAGTGATATTTTTGGGGTGTGATAAGACTTTGGGACCAATAGGTCCTAGGTTCGATTCCCACAAAGGGGTTTTTCTCATATTTATTGGGTTTCCTCGTGAATTGGTATATAGGCATTATGCCTAGTGGAGTTGGATATGATCAGATGGTTCTGCTGGTGGCACGATGATACTTCATCCGTCAGTGATCCAAATTTGCCGTTAAAAAAAATAAAACATAAAAAATAGAACAAAAAACCGGAAAACTATAATGAAGAAAACCTTTAAGTCCGGTCATAACTTTTTCACATACTTTGTCATTTTTAAAATTGAAATCAGTCAAGATGTTTTGAAGCAGAATCAATTAGCTCAAGAGTGTTACGATGTTAGAGGATGAGGATAATCAACCTTGTAGTTATGGCACTACCTAAAAATAAAGATAAATAAAGAACCGGAAAACTAAAATGATGAAAACCTTTAAGTCCGGTTATATATCTTTTTTCACATAGTTTGTCCTTTTTTCTATTGAAATCAAGATGTTTTGAAGCAGAAATTATTATGATCTTAGAAGACGAGGAGGATCAGCCTTGTACCCATGGCACAACCTAAATACATACAACTCTTGGTTTAAAAAGTGTGCCTCCGACGTGAGGCGCTGGAGGCAATCTAAAAAACGCTATTTTTTTTTGCTCTGAAGCGAGAATCTACAAGAAGCGTTGCGAGGCGGCAATTCATGCATGAAGCGCTAAGCATGTGAAGTGGCGCCCCAGTCAAAACTAGCTCAAAATCAATTTTAATTTGGGTTTAGCAGACTTTACTAATATGACCTTGTTGCTATTGGGAATTTTAAAATGTGATGAATGGAAATTTATTAAGATTATTAATGTTAAATTCTACATATAGTGATAAATTCTTAAGTAGAGTTATTTATGTCACTTGTTTAGTTTTCTATTTAGAATATTAAATTCTTCTTGTGGTGTATTAAAGACAACTTTTGAGTAAAGTTTCTTTTATCACAACTGATTAGAGATATTACGGCTAAACTTAAGTGTCTATATATGTTGGACTGTTCACCACCCATGGCTCTTGCATACTTGGCTATGTGCCTCTTTTGACGCGGTTAGAAAAAATATAAGTAAAAAAGATACGAGAAAGAGAGATGTATGCATAAAGAGTCCTTGGAGAAGAAGCACTTGATGACCCATATGTTGGAAACATATATAGATAAGTTTCTCTACACGATTCAACTACATTTCTATTCTTAGTTTTTAAAAGGTCGAACATTATGAATTAACCCATTTTAACCTCGAGCGTGTGGCCTTCTCCGGCAGTACAGACTGCTTCGGCTGTTGTACCCTAAGAGACAGACGCGTCGTCTTTAGTAGAGGCGCGAAATTTGTTTTAAGGAAAGCGTGTTGAACACGTGCCTCAGACACAACCGTCAACATTTGCTTGTTCTTTTTGTAAGTAATTAATGTACAAGAAGACTCGTTGAAGCCTACACAACGACCTGGAAACACAACGTACTATACAAGAAGACGCGGTTAAAGCTCTTGTTGAAGACCATAGTTTGAATCAGTTTAATTACTAATGTTATATTATACGTTATATTCGAAAGGATTTGTAAATGGTATATGTACTATAATTTCCTAAATATGCAAAGAGAGTATCTTTACTATTTTTTATTTATATAAGTTTTTATTTTATTTTTGTGACCCATGTGCTACAAACTTAAAATTGTTTACTTCTAACAAAAGTGTTAGAAACGGTTTATAAAACCGTTAAATTTGAAAACGATTTTTGTAATCATATGTCTTCTAACATGCGTGTTAGAAACGTTCGTGAAAAATGTTAGTTTTGAAGCAATTTTGTAATTGTTTTTATTTTCTTACGTGTGTATTAGAAATGACTTATTTATTTGAACAATATATGTATTTATAACAAATCGAATTAATATTTTGTGGAAATGTTAATATTTCTAACGTGCACGTTAGAATTTATTCATTTTAACACGATTGTTAAAAATGGTTAGAATAAAAATGTTTTAAAATGTTTTATGTAAACATTTATATATAAGTAATTTGTTGTATCATTGATTTTAATGATTATACACACATTATATAACGTTTTGTATGGTTTACAAAGTAAAGGTCATACATTGAAGTTGATGTTTAATTGGCTTCAATAATTAAGTCACCATAAAGTGACAGTGTTGTTGTGTGGGATTTATCGTTAACTTTAATTTGTGATTTCTAAATCCAAATGGTCATGTTTTGTATATAGAAATGACTTTAATTTTCTAACATGTGTGTTAGAAACATGTATCACGAATAATTAGAGACTGTTCATTTTATTAGTCATAATGAGCAAAAATGTTTTATGTAAACATTTAATTGCCTAAGGTGTAACAACTCAAAAATTCGTTGTTATCTTTTTCTGTTTATTCCATTTATATCTTCCATTGTAAATCAGAGATTTGATTATGAGAAAGTTTGTGTTAAATAACTATGTTTTTGTCACAACTATATTACATCTAATCGCTTATTAAACTCGACGCTAATTCAATCGCAATCAGAAGTAACTATGTTACTTTATTAGCCGAGTGTGTTGTTGAACAATAACCACTTGTACCATCGCATCGCTTATCTCATCGCATCGCAAAACGCAGTTAATTATGTGGAATTATGTTTTATGTTGTTATATATGCTTATGTTATGGCTTATTATCTCTAAAACGCTCACACGCCCACGCAACTTGCTCTCTCTCTCAATACAATGGCTATATAACGCTTAACGCTTCACTAAAACACTTAACGTACATATCTAATACGAACCGAATCGCCAAACAAACTCCTAACGCGAAACAACGAACAAAACTTAGCCAATAGGCCAAGTCGGCCGAACTTGTGCATCACAAGTTCGCCCGAACTTGTCTAGGCCACCTGAAATCTTCAAAACACATCAAGTCCACCCGGACTTGTCTTAAACGCAGGAAACAAGCAAGTTCGCTTGAACTTGTAACAAGTTTGCCCGAACTTGATACAAGTTCGCCCGAACTTGATGTATCCATCCTATTCTTCCACCTCACCTATAAATACTCAGCTCCTCTTCTCATTTGAACTTGCTGCAAGTTCGCCTGGAGCTCCCAAAACCGAAACCTTTTGTTCTCTAAGTAAGATTCAACCCGTTTTCAAGCTACAACAACGTTTACAAAGATTTTGCACAAGGCATTGTCTTCGTTTTCATCAAATCTCTTCTGTTTACGAAAATCTTCATCTTTTTATACAAAACTTCTGTTTTTCACTTAGATCTATGCTTAGATCCAAGTAAAACCTTTAAAACATCGATTTTTACACAAATTTCAGACTAAATGACGTATGTTTCGTTCACTTTGAAGTGGAGAGGCGTTGTCAAGCAAGATCTCAGATCCCGAAGCACAAGGACGGAATCGTTACTTTACACAAGCTGGACTAACCCGTTCGAACCATCAAGTTCGCCCGGATTAGCCCGAGTTTCTGTAAAATGGCTAAACTCGCTCTAAAAGACCTCACCAGCCTAAGATTTACTCAGTGACTTAAGGTTGGAGGGATGGACACTCGATTTCCTCAACAAACGACGCGAAAACGCACGATTTGGATGCCAAAACAGTCAAGTTCGCTCGGAAAAGCTCAAGTTCGCTCGAACTTGTCACCATAATGGTGACCAAGTTCGCCGAACTTGTCTAAAACCTCAGCAATTCAGGCAATTTCGCCCGTTCTTGTCCAATTCTCAAGAGAATTAGACAAGTTCGCTCGAACTTGTATCCCTTTTCATTAAAACAGGACAAGTTCGCCCGAACTTGTCTGGTTTCTCAGGAAAACCAGACAAGTTCGCCCGAACTTGTACCTCCAGTAAGTCTAGACATACAAGTTCGCCTGAACTTGTCTACTGCTCCTTCAACCGTTAACCGTTTCAGCATTTCGGAAGACTGATGCACTTCTGTTCGCTTACAGGCTGATCTGGCGCTCTCCTCAACTCATCTCAGATCCCGCATAACTCTTTAATCGCACCAACTGTGAGTATACTTGAACCCTTTTTATGCTTAAACGCACTTTTGGGTGTCACATATCTTCCTATATCAAATCGCATCACACAAATCTCAATTGCTTATTCGCAACCCGCTATTACATGATATTACGTGAAATCTGCTGAATTGTATGTATTACTTGATTGCTTGTACGCCACCCTTAATATGATAGTATACTAGAGGTTGACCCGCCACTCGGAGGCCCGGGGTTGTTAAGGCTCGCATTTTACATTTCTCATTTATTTTCTCTTTAGGATGTGGACACTTGTTCGCATGCCTCGATCAATCGTGGTTTGTTGGTTTGCTTGAATCTAAGTAGTTACATAATTCACATCTATTACGTATGTCATGCGGTGCTTGCTAAACACTTTTATATCTATTATGTACGCAAAACATGTATGCTCACCTTTACAAAATTTTATTGACGTTTTATTTTAACATATGTAGCAGGTTGAGGATTAGCTACGTTTGCATATGGATTGGGATTATCTCTAGAAACGCATGTAATAAATCTAGGGGAGATCGAACTTGATATGTTTTAAGAGATATTATGTTTTGTAATAATTATTGGGATTTTATTGTTCAATAGTATGGGATGTTGAATGTTTAAATATTATCGTTAATAGTTGTTATGGAATTTCTCTTGAGACAATCTGGTTCGCCTGGTGCCACGCCCCGATGTTTCCGCCATCGATTGGGGTGTGACATAAGGTGTGCATAAAAAACAATTAGAAATGGTTTATTTTATAAATTATATCCTTGGAAAACGTTTTATGTAAACGTTCGATTTTATAATATGCCTGTTATAACATTTTTTTCTAACATGCGTGTTAAAAAAGTTTAGTACATGCACAATAAAATTACACAATATAAAACCTGATGTTTTGGGTTTTGATCTATGTTTTCATGAGCCCTAATTGATATTATTAATATAGTATATTGCAAAACTAAGGAACTGTTTTAGAATGATTTTTAAAACAAAGTTTTGCATAGCATTGATAATTCAAATGGTTCGCTGCTCTTGCTCGAAGTAGCATATGGTGAACAAAGTAACAATCTCGTGGATGTTATTTGGTGGAAACAACTTGGTGTTGTTGTGAACAAATTTAATTATTTAAGTTTACTACTTAAATGTAGTCTTTGTGGCAACTTGGTGGTGTTTTGAGTAGAATTGTCCAAGTTTAGAGTTTCAAGATGAAATGGGGAGCTTGTACTTACGAGTGCATGGAGTCTTATTCAGGGAGTTCCTCAAGACAAGCCATGGGACGATATCATCGCGAAGATTTCAATCATATGATAAAGTGTTGAAGATAATAGCACTTTGAGATTTGATGTCTACATATCGTCTATGTTTCCGTTTAAATTATTCAGAGTGTTTGGCACTTATGATTTAATTTCGAATGTATTTTATTGTTTGTGTTCAATATCTTTTGATAACACATACAATTTTTCACAAAGAAATAAATCACCAATGTTTGTAACGCTTGGATTATTTTTGTGGAAAATAATTATAACGTCAATTATCATTGTTTAAAAGAATATGGTTTTAAACAGATAGTAAATGAAAATATGGCTGACGGTAGGGTTGTTCAAATTGCTCGGCGCTCAACGCTCGTTCGATGCTCGCTCAAAAAATGCTCGGAATTTGCTCGTTCAATTTAGCTCGATTGAAAAAATGCTCGGTTCGGATCGGTTCGGTTTGTAAACGAACTGAGCACGAGCAAAGGTCCGCTCAGTTTGGCTCGGCTCGGTTGGCTCGATTTATTTTTTAATATATATATATGTGTGTGTGTGTGTGTGTGTGTCATTTTTAATGAAATGACTAGAGACCAAAATCAACAATGTTTGGTCCAAGATCCAAATAGAGCTCATTTAAGTAATTAGAATTGAAATCCAATACCAATAGTCCATTGTCCAGTACTTAAATGTCCATTTAAGTAACTGAGTCAAAATTTCAAATACTAAAATGTGAAGCGTCAATCGATACTCAAGTCTCAATCCGCCATTCGATTCAGAAGTACAAGACCCTAATCAAAACCCCCCATTGGCCATCGTTATTCGATTTCTCCATCGCCCCAAGACGCCAACTAGCCAGAGTTTTGCTTTAATCGGTCCATTCAATTTCAAACTTCCAATACAACAAGGGTATGTTTCAATCAGTCGATGATTTGTCTTCCCGCTTAGTTAATCTCGATAGAACTAGTTGAGTGTTTTTGTATTTCTTGTTATTTGTTAAATTTATACTTGTGTTCTATTAGATGAAATATAAGGGACGGAAACGACACTTTATTCTAATAACTAGCACTCAACTAGTTCTATCGAGATAGCACTCCCGTCGTCACTTTCCTTGTTTGTTCTGCGACGCTTGATACTCGCTCGACGTTCGTTCGAAAAATGCTCGGATCGAAAGACACTCGCTCGACTTTGGCTCGGTTGAAATAACGTTTGGTTCGGTTCAGATCGGTTTGTAAACGAACTGAGCACGAGCAAAGGTCTGATCAGTTCGGTTCGGCTCGTGAACAGCCCTAGCTGACGGTATTGTCGCCTCCAAAAGAGGGGCATGCCACTATAACTAAGATAATCTCTTAAAAATCTCAAAGCATGGAAATCATCAAAGGATACGTAAATAATAAGTCAGAGCCAAGTAATTCTATCTTGTTGATTTATTTCTTTTATTACTTTAGTTTTTTCTTTAATTTTATCAAAAACTTTTCCTAAAAAAATTTGGTTAGATTAGACGCCGACGATATTCCAGTATTAAAAGCTCTCGTGTCCTTGGACGACCTCGGTATCTTACTATCACTATACTACGCCAACGATGGGTGCACTTGCACTAGCGTGTTGTAGAGAGTGATAGTTGAATATCATGTTTTTATAAATTTAAAGCTTAAATAAACGAGTGAGAAACACTTAAAATATATCTAAAATTTATACCCACGCTCGCACACGTCAAGATGCGTCTACCACTTGATTATTGTTAGAACTATAGGGAGATTTTACCTTCATTTGTGAGAGGATCCTAAATATATATACACACCTCCTAATGAATAACAATAAATGTGTGCAAATCACTCATGGTGAAATTACGAATGCCATATTATTGAGTGTCGATCTAGTTGACTCTATCTCACTTATAATAGTTATTTTAGAAGAGGAACATTCATCTTGTTGGCGATGAATGTGTTCACCAAAGTGACTTGGATTAAGACTTATGTTTAAGTCCTTATGAGTCAATGGTAAACCGTTAGAGATCAAAGGTAAACAAGTTATGTTCCTTAATTGAATGATAAAAGTTAGCTATGTGCTATATACAATAATTTGTGAGACATTCCTAAATATTGATGTTTTAGGATTATGAATAAGTATCATTATTTTGTCTTATCAAGGGATGAATGTTGTAAAGTGATATTGTGAAGAATCAGAATGATGCATTCACATACTAAAGTATTGTAGTCTAAAGCATGCTAGACTAGTGGTTAATTATGGTTATTGACGGACACTAATTAACTCTAAACATTCAAATGTGTATCAACACAAAAAGAATTTGTGTATAGACAAAGTTGAGGGGAAATTTTCATTTATTATAAGAAAATGCATGTAATCAGGGATGGCATGGGTCGGGTTCGGGTCGGGTATTGGTAATCCCATACCCATACCCGCTTGTAAAATCGTGTCCCATACCCGACCCAATACTCGTCGGGTATTTCTTGGGTAATTACCCGTCGGGTATCGGGTATACCATTAATTTGTTAAAAGATTTACATTGATGTTTCCAAATACATTTTTTTACTGTTATAATTATTATATATTTTATTTATATATCAACTACTATAAATTAAAAATGTACTTACATAATATACGTTTTATCATAAATTAATAATAATTTTATAATACTTATACACTTATATGTATATACTTCATAACATACATAATATAAATACTATTATCAAATACATATACTTTATATGTATATAATTCACAACATACAAAATGAAAATACTATTATCAAATACATATACTAAAAGAAGATTTATGTTTTCACATTATGAACATACTAAAATATATCGGGAAAATTACCAATCTAGCCAAAACTTTAATCAACTTACCAATCTAGCCACCTTATGCGTCTTTGGAAGGCCACTCACATGTATGGGATGAGTTTTTCAAGCATGGGATGGGTCCTTGGGACGAAACCCAATAAAAAATAGACACGTGGTTACAAACGCATGGGATGAGTCCGCGGACGCATGGGATGAGTCCGCGGACGCATGGGATGAGTCCGCAGACGCATGGGATGAGTCTTTCATGTGTGGGATGGGATGAGTCTTTCAACGTGTCAGTTGGGGATTGGCGGACGCAATACTTGGCCATGCAGACGCATTAGAAGACTTGGGATCTGTGAGTGGCCTTCCAAGGACGCATGAGATGGCTAGATTGGTGAGTTGACCTTTTTCTTGGCTAATTTCGTAATTTTCCCAAATATATCACTAATAGACAAGGGTGAATGGAAAATAAAAATATAAATTAAAAAATTCGGGTATATGATCGGGTAAACGAGTATGTGGTTTCGGGTAATCGGGTTGGGTATCACCTATCCCATACCCGCGAAATTTTTTAAAACTAATCCCATACCCGGCCCAATACCCGTCGGGTATCGGGTATACCCGCCCCATTTGTGTTGGGTTTCGGGTATACCCGTTGGGCTCGGGTATTTTTACCATCCCTACATGTAACTTTTTAAAAGCTTGTTCGAAAAGTTAATAGCTAATGAGTAGAACTCATTGTCTAGACTTATGCTAGATGGTAATTTAGAATTATCCTAAGTTGGTACAACAAAAGTACTTTTGGCGTAAAAAATGTTAATGTCAACAAACGATTCTTAAATTTTGTTCTCCGTTACAACATGTCAATCCTCGTCATCTTCTAAGATCCTAACACCCAACAATTGATTCTTTCAACTTCAAAACTTCTTAATTACGATAGAGAAAAGGTTATAGTTATAGTAAAATATATAGTAAACTTAGAAGATACATCTTCAAGGATATGAAGTGAAAATCGTACTCCACGATAACACTGTTTCTTGATGGAGATTTGAACAACCAACACCCTTTATTAGAAACAAACAAATAAGTAATATTACAAAGAAAACCTTAACTTTTTCCTAAATAAATGCAAAATTTATCATGGTTGATGTCACATTACCTTGTAATTGGGCTCTATGAACTTGATTTAGTGGTTCTCATTGTTACCATATACTTTGACACCATGTTGTTACTCTATAATTCAATGAGCATATGCCTCTCACTCCCTCTAACTCTACCAAAAAAAGATATAAAACGTTTCCAATTTAAATTCAGAATAGTTACCTACATATATCTGAAATTTGGAGAGATCATCTAGTTATCTACATATATCAGCAACTAGTACTTGGATTATGTCCTCTATTTCAACCTCATGTAAATCAAATCTATATTACTGATGTCAAAATTGTTTATAAACTAGTGTTTCAACCTCATGTAATAGAGTTTATCAAATCTATATTACTGTTGTCAAAATTGTTTATAAACCAGTGGGCTGCAACTCGCGCTTTGTTACAGGTTCAAAACGTAGATAAAAATAAGAAAATGGCGAACTTGACAAAAAATGTCGCGATTGTATATTTGAAAGCTACGGAAAGTTATGTTCGTATACGAAAGTCAAGTTATTCCAACAAAATTTACACCAAGAAAAAGATAAACCCAACAAAAAGTAGTCTATAAGCGTTGAACCACGCCTTATCGTGCAAAATTAGACCGAAACATAAAACACAGGTACATGTCGCAGCATGTTAACTAGCTTAATTTAAACAAAAACATAAAAAAGAAAATGCAAAAGAAATTATTGTGACAAATTTGTAAAAAAAAAGTACAAGCAAAAAAATTAAGGGTTATTGAATTTTATCATCCCTAACTATTGGTCATTGGTCGCTGCCACCCCCAACTAACACTTTGACGTCTGACACCCCCAACTTAACATTTAGTGTGTTCTGACACCTTGTCATTAACCAAATACTAACTCAGTTAGTTTTTTATCTTACGTGGCAAATTTTTGATGATGTGGCTTTTTTTATGAGGTGCCATGCTGAGTTAGCAAATTATTTTTTAAAGAAATCTAACTTTATAAAAAGCCAATAAATTATCCCCAAATCAATAACCTTATCAATATACAAAATCAAATAATCATCCTCATCCGTTCTTCAACTTCATTCGTTCATCATCATCTTCCCAAACACCAGTTAAATCTCCCACTTACTTCATCTTCAATCAAGTTACAACAAATCCTTTAGACATATCACTCCTAACAAGATACAGATAAGTAACAAAATGTCGTAAAGGAACAAGTACCCCTTTGATGAACATGATCTCAATTAAAATACGATTCAAACGGCAGATCTTCAGATCCAGTTCTCATCGACGGCAGATCTCCAGATCCGGCACCGGCAAAGGTAAAACGAACTGCTCAAATTATTCAGATCTTCACCGCCGGTACTTATCGATGGCAGATCTTCAGATACAATACCGACGAAAGTTAATTAATGACGACGAGCACAACAACGATATGCCTCTGACGATCGGTTTTGATGACGAAACAGTCGTTGTTGATGACGCAGTCGGGCGGCTGGATAGATCGACATCGTACGATGCGTGTGATTTGATCGTTGATGAGTACGGCGTCGTGTAGATGCCGCCGGGAGGACTTGCGTACAATGCAATCGTCGGAACGCCATGGATGAACAGGATGAATAAGATGAAGAAGCTGAAGAAACTTGTGAAAATTATGAAATCCTAGGGTTTTGATTTTGTGAAAACTGAGATGAATTAATGGAAGAACATTGGTTGATTGTGTAAAGAAACAATTTAGGGATCCAAGTTAGGGTTATCTAAAGAGTAGGATGATGAGATTTGAACTTTGAAGAGATAAGTTATGATTAAATTGGGGGTAGGTTAAAGGTGTTACAAGGATCCATACTAGTCATCATGCCACATGGGATAATAATAGACACATAGGATTAAAAAAACTAATTGAGTTAGTGGTTGGTTAATGACGGGGTGCCTGAACACAATAAATGTTAAGTTGGGGGTGTCGGACGTTAAAGTGTTCGTTGAAGGTGGCAGCGGCCAATAGCCAATAGTTGAGGGTAATAAAATCCAATAACCCAAAAATTAAAGAAGAAATAACTAAAAAAAAGGACAATCCCACAAAAGAGACAAAATTGATAAGTGTTCAATATTATATATTAATACGAGAAAAGTGAATATAAGCCTTTTACACACCTAAACTTATATGCAAATTCAAAACTACGTAGTTTTGATTAGTACTAATGAAAAGTTAATCTATTAGATGTATTTGTATTTAAAAAACAAAACCAACTCCATCATCTACACCCTTACATCAATTTTCTCCCAGCCGATGTGCCAACACATCATTCCTCATGATTTCTTCAAATTCTTCTTTCCACGTATGATCCCAGATTTTCAATTTTATTAATGTTCTTGCCAATACATATCAATTGAACTTGATCACCAAAATTGATTTCAGTCTAAGCCTTTGCTAAATCAAGTCAATAGTGAATAAAGTCCTCCATAAGAAAGGCATGGCTTGGGAGTAGGCTAACTTGGTTGCCTTGAAGAACTCATTCGCCAAAGGTGAGAAGGGGAAAATAAAACTGATCGAAAATGGGTTAAAAGGGAAACAAACCCATTTATCAGAACAAAAACCAGCCTTAGTTGAAAGATCGAAGGGGCGAATGATAGTTTGTTCTAGAAAGATTTGGGAGGTGACCAACGACCGATATATTGGTCATCGAAGGTACAGAGCTCCTTCGCAGAAGATGGTAATATTTTCTGGTCGCTAAATTCTGGGACTTAGGATCCTGTAACACTTAGTTTGATCGATCAAGCCACACATTTGTAATCATTTTTTTCATATTAATATTAGTGGAGCTGTGTAGTTTCTAGTTCCCGGCTATTTTTTTTCAGAGATCAACTTCACAAAGAAGATTAAGGGCTTTTTCCCCGTCATAAATCCTTTGTGTACATCACATTCGTTTTAGTTTCACAACATTTTTAGTATATAATCAGTTTTCTAAAACCAGGATCCTAACTGTGAATCAGGATCTTGAACATCAAATTTGTTATACTCACTGGCACCTCACCTCACTATCTAAATTTGGTTGTAGAATTCATCTTATCAATTTGTAACCAAAATAATGATAACCAAGAAAACAAGAAAAATTGGGTTTATATTTTTCTTGTTTTGTTTACAATATATTTTGGATTTTTTGCTGTTACTTCATACATTTGTGCAATTGTAAAATAAGTATTAAAAAATTTGGATGTTGGTCATTTAAGAGCTTCATATTTTTATGTTTTTTACACTAGTGCATGCTTTATTTGCACCCACGTAAATAAATGAGAAGAGAGAGAGTGTTATTATTTAATTTTTTTTGTATTTTGTTTAAAGGTGACAGAAGTAGATCTAATTTTTGACAAGAAAGTATACTTGTCAAAACATAACAACTTTTAATCTCAACCTTCAACACTACTTCATCAATGGTTGTGAATGGTTTTCGCAGATCTCGCGAAATGCTAAATATTGTGTAAACCGTGAGAACGAATGAATCAAATCAATTTTTAATACAAACCTCAATGTAATTAAAATACAACATCAAAAAAAGAATTTACAACGTCAAGTAATTCATTTATCCTTTTAAAATCACTCTTATTAGATTTTTACATATGTGTAAATATAACAAATTTACACATATGTAAATTGCAAACTTACACATGTGTAAATTTTCTTTATTTACGAATTCACGTAAATTTAAATGTGAAAATTAAATTTCTAACATTGTTTTCGAATAATATTGATAAGTGAAAAAAATAATTTGAATTGTGATCAAGTTATCGTGATTTTTTCACTCGTTCTCACAGTTTTCACAATATTTAGTGTTCTCATTTAAACATTAGGGTAAGGTTCATGCGAGAACCACCTTTATTGCGAGAACCGCGAGAACCAATGTGAACACAAAATAAAATCTAAGAAAATAAAAAAAGCACTCAATTTTTTTTAATATTTAAAAAAATCGCTATATTTTGTTACAAAAATAAAATAAAATTTCGAGTAACAATTATACATGCACATGTGCATATGTATCATAACTTCGACAAATTCCGTAATACATTATTAGTAGTAGACAATTACATTTTAATTTACAATACCATCCGTAATACACTACTTTTTACATTACCAATATTCAAAATGCACACGTGCATCATTATATATAACCATTATATAACGTGTTTTGGTACAAAAATTTTGTGATTTTGAATGATGAAGTATGCTCATATACATTTTTTTGGTTAGTTATATCTAGTGGTTGATGGTTTAGTTATAGTTGTCACTTTATGATGTAATATGTTGATTGGATGGTATAAATGGTGTTGATATACATGTAATAAAGTGAAAATATTGGTATTGGTATTGTATTATGGATGGTAGGAGGTAATGGAAGTGTATTGTGGATGATATAATAGATTAAAGATAAAGTGTATTCAAAGTAGTGTACCAAACACCTTATTTCATGTTGATACATATAGATGCACATCTGCATTCTAATATTGGTAACGTAAAAAGTAATGTATTACGCATGGTAGTATTAATGAAAGTACAATTGTCTAATATTTGAAAAGTATTATGGAATTTGTCGAAGAATGATACATATGCACATGTGCACGGTAGTGTATTATGGATTGAATGATAGATGAAAGAGAAAGTGTATTCAAAGTATTGTACCAAAACACCTTATTTCATGTTGATACATATAGATGCACATGTGCATTTCTAATATTGGTAACGTAAAAGATAGTGTATTACACCTCGTAGTGTAAATGAAAGTACAATTGTCCAATGTTTGTAATGTATTACGAAATTTGTCAAACAAATGATAAAAATACACATGTGCATGGATAACTGTTGCTCAATTTTTTTTATTGTTGACGAAATATAGCGAGTTTTTTGAAAAAAATATTAAAAAAACATTTTGGGTGTTTTTTAGATTTTTTAGGTATTACTGTTTGTGTTCACACTGTTCTCTCGGTTCTCACAATAAAGAGTGGTTCCTAACGGATCCTTACCATATATATATATATAGGATTCGGTTAAAATGAAAACCACACATGTAATATACATATTTTTAAGGGTTTTGAGTAAAAAAAATAAAAAAAAAGCGTCGAGTGGATATTTAAAAAAAAGTTTTCAGTAACATATGCAACACATGAATGTAACATATGTTACACCAAAACTTTTTTATTTAAAAAAAAAAACTAGTCGGCGCTTTTTTGATTTTTTTTGCTCAAAACCCTTAAAAACATGTATATTACATGTGCAATTTTTTCAAAAATAAAGTCGGGAGCTTTGAGTTTCCTAGGTTTTTTCACTAAAAGGTGGTTTTCTATATATCATTTCCCTCTCTCTCTCTCTCTCTCTATATATATATATATAGGAGAGAGTTTAAATGAGAACGCTAAATATCGCAAGAACTGTGAGAACGAATAAAAAAATCGCAAAAACTTGATAAAGAAACAATTCAAATTTAAAATTTCTTTTTACACTTATTATTATTATTTTGATGTTGTATTTTAATTACAATGGGGTTTGGATTAAAAAAATGGTTTTGATTGGTTTTTCATTCGTTCTCACGGTTCTCGCAATATTTAGCGTTCTCAAAATAACCATTCCCTATATACATATATATAGGGTAGGGATCCTAAGAGAAGTCCACCCTATTTGAGAAATTTGAGAACCATTTTGGACCACACATTTTTTCTTAAGCTTTTCATAATATACACATATGTATAGTTTTACAATTGACTATATACATACTTGTATAATCCAATATACATAAAAGCTAAAATACCCATATCAACCTAAAATGGATTGGATGAGCTTGTTTTGCCACGTCTACTTTTCATTCTTTAAAATTTGGATGTCAAATCTCGTAGTTTATTAATGCATATCGATATGGATTTATGAAAAGCTCAAGAAAAATACTCTAATTACTACTTTTTCCATTCTTTAATAGTTTAATTGAAAATTCTAACAAAAAGCCTATATGAAGTATCGAAGTCTTATTGACTGACTTATTTATAGTAAACACATTACAATTTTCAAGTAATAAGTTAAGATATATGATTATTTGTTATTCAAGACCAAATATACAAGCGCACACCAAATTGGAAGCCCATACTAAAAAAAGTTCAATAATATCCATAAGTCCATAACTGTCCATACCCTGCCTATTATTCATCTAATTTCTGTCTATTTGGTAAAATAAACTAAATAAGTAGTGTATTACGCATGATAGTGTTAATGAAAGTACAATTATCTAATATTTGTAACGTATTAAAGAATTTGTCGAAGAATGATACATATGCACATGTGCACGGTAGTGTATTATGGATTGAATGATAGATGAAAGAGAAAGTGTATTCAAAGTATTGTACCAAAACACCTTATTTCATGTTGATACATATAGATGCACATGTGCATTTCTAATATTGGTAACGTAAAAGATAGTGTATTACACCTCGTAGTGTAAATGAAAGTACAATTGTCCAATGTTTGTAATGTATTACGAAATTTGTCAAACAAATGATAAAAATACACATGTGCATGGATAACTGTTGCTCAATTTTTTTATTGTTGACGAAATATAGCGAGTTTTTTGAAAAAAATATTAAAAAAACATTTTGGGTGTTTTTTAGATTTTTTAGGTATTACTGTTTGTGTTCACACTGTTCTCTCGGTTCTCACAATAAAGAGTGGTTCCTAACGGATCCTTACCATATATATATATATAGGATTCGGTTAAAATGAAAACCACCATAAGTTGCGAGAACCGTGAGAACTTTTTTATTCGGGGCGAGTTGGGTCAAATTTTTTTTGCACAAACGTAGATGAAAATAGTATAAACATATCTGTAAAAAACAATTTAAATAAATTTGTCGAGTCGATAGTTTTGACCACCGCAAGTTTTTCTTACGCTAGGCGTAAATTTTAAATTTAAATTTTACGCTAGGCGTAAAAAAAACTTGCATCAGTTAAAACTACCGACTCGAATTTTTTATTTTTTACATATGTGTTTATAATATATTTATCTACGTTTGTGTAAAAAAAATTGACCCAACTCGCCCCGGATCAAAAAGTTCTCGCGGTTCTCGCAATTCGTGTTGGTTTTCATTTTAACCCATCCATATATATATATATAGTGTAAGTATATGGAGAAAACTCATTTTATTGAGAAAACTTAGGAAACTCAAATCTCTCGACTTTTTTTTCGAAAAAAATTACACATGTAATATACATATTTTTAAGGGTTTTGAGTAAAAAAAATAAAAAAAAAGCGTCGAGTGGATATTTAAAAAAAAGTTTTCAGTAACATATGCAACACATGAATGTAACATATGTTACACCAAAACTTTTTTATTTAAAAAAAAAACTAGTCGGCGCTTTTTTGATTTTTTTTGCTCAAAACCCTTAAAAACATGTATATTACATGTGCAATTTTTTCAAAAATAAAGTCGGGAGCTTTGAGTTTCCTAGGTTTTTTCACTAAAAGGTGGTTTTCTATATATCATTTCCCTCTCTCTCTCTCTCTCTCTATATATATATATATATAGGAGAGAGTTTAAATGAGAACGCTAAATATCGCAAGAACTGTGAGAACGAATGAAAAAATCGCAAAAACTTGATAAAGAAACAATTCAAATTTAAAATTTCTTTTTACACTTATTATTATTATTTTGATGTTGTATTTTAATTACAATGGGGTTTGGATTAAAAAAATGGTTTTGATTGGTTTTCTCATTCGTTCTCACGGTTCTCGCAATATTTAGCGTTCTCAAAATAACCATTCCCTATATACATATATATAGGGTAGGGATCCTAAGAGAAGTCCACCCTATTTGAGAAATTTGAAAACCATTTTGGACCACACATTTTTTCTTAAGCTTTTCATAATATACACATATGTATAGTTTTACAATTGACTATATACATACTTGTATAATCCAATATACATAAAAGCTAAAATACCCATATCAACCTAAAATGGATTGGATGAGCTTGTTTTGCCACGTCTACTTTTCATTCTTTAAAATTTGGATGTCAAATCTCGTAGTTTATTAATGCATATCGATATGGATTTATGAAAAGCTCAAGAAAAATACTCTAATTACTACTTTTTCCATTCTTTAATAGTTTAATTGAAAATTCTAACAAAAAGCCTATATGAAGTATCGAAGTCTTATTGACTGACTTATTTATAGTAAACACATTACAATTTTCAAGTAATAAGTTAAGATATATGATTATTTGTTATTCAAGACCAAATATACAAGCGCACACCAAATTGGAAGCCCATACTAAAAAAAGTTCAATAATATCCATAAGTCCATAACTGTCCATACCCTGCCTATTATTCATCTAATTTCTGTCTATTTGGTAAAATAAACTAAATAAGTAGTGTATTACGCATGATAGTGTTAATGAAAGTACAATTATCTAATATTTGTAACGTATTAAAGAATTTGTCGAAGAATGATACATATGCACATGTGCACGGTAGTGTATTATGGATTGAATGATAGATGAAAGAGAAAGTGTATTCAAAGTATTGTACCAAAACACCTTATTTCATGTTGATACATATAGATGCACATGTGCATTTCTAATATTGGTAACGTAAAAGATAGTGTATTACACCTCGTAGTGTAAATGAAAGTACAATTGTCCAATGTTTGTAATGTATTACGAAATTTGTCAAACAAATGATAAAAATACACATGTGCATGGATAACTGTTGCTCAATTTTTTTTATTGTTGACGAAATATAGCGAGTTTTTTGAAAAAAATATTAAAAAAACATTTTGGGTGTTTTTTTAGATTTTTTAGGTATTACTGTTTGTGTTCACACTGTTCTCTCGGTTCTCACAATAAAGAGTGGTTCCTAACGGATCCTTACCATATATATATATATAGGATTCGGTTAAAATGAAAACCACCATAAGTTGCGAGAACCGTGAGAACTTTTTTATTCGGGGCGAGTTGGGTCAAATTTTTTTTGCACAAACGTAGATGAAAATAGTATAAACATATCTGTAAAAAACAATTTAAATAAATTTGTCGAGTCGATAGTTTTGACCACCGCAAGTTTTTCTTACGCTAGGCGTAAATTTTAAATTTAAATTTTACGCTAGGCGTAAAAAAAACTTGCATCAGTTAAAACTACCGACTCGAATTTTTTATTTTTTACATATGTGTTTATAATATATTTATCTACGTTTGTGTAAAAAAAATTTGACCCAACTCGTCCCGGATCAAAAGGTTCTCGCGGTTCTCGCAATTCGTGTTGGTTTTCATTTTAACCCATCCATATATATATATATATATATATATATAGTGTAAGTATATGGAGAAAACTCATTTTATTAAGAAAACTTAGGAAATTCAAAGCTCTCGACTTTTTTTTTGAAAAAAATTACACATGTAATATACATATTTTAAGGGTTTTGAGTAAAAAAAATAAAAAAAAGCGTCGAGTGGATATTTAAAAAAAAAAGTTTTCAGTAACATATGCAACACATGAATGTAACATATGTTACACCAAAACTTTTTATTTAAAAAAAAAAACTAGTCGGCGCTTTTTTGATTTTTTTTGCTCAAAACCCTTAAAAACATGTATATTACATGTGTAATTTTTTCAAAAAAAAAAAAGTCGGGAGCTTTGAGTTTCCTAGGTTTTCTCACTAAAAGGTGGTTTTCTATATATCATTTCCCTCTCTCTCTCTCTCTCTATATATATATATATATGGGAGAGTTTAAATGAGAACGCTAAATATCGCAAGAACTGTGAGAACGAATGAAAAATCGCAAAAACTTGATAAAGAAACAATTCAAATTTAAAATTTCTTTTTACACTTTTTATTATTATTTTGATGTTGTATTTTAATTACAATGGGGTTTGGATTAAAAAAATGGTTTTGATTGGTTTTCTCATTCGTTCTCACGGTTCTCGCAATATTTAGCGTTCTCAAGATAACCCTTCCCTATATATATATATATATATATATATATATATATATATATATATATATATAGGGTAGGGATCCTAAGAGAAGTCCACCCTATTTGAGAAACTTGAGAATCATTTTGGACCACATATTTTTCCCTAAGTTTTTCATAATATACACATATGTATAGTTTTACAATTGACTATATACATACTTGTATAATCCAATATACATAAAAGCTAAAATACCCATATCAACCTAAAATGGATTGGATGAGCTTGTTTTGCCACGTCTAGATTTCATTCTTTAAAATTTGGATATCAAATCTCGTAGTTTATTAATGCATATCGATATGGATTTATGAAAAGCTCAAGAAAAATACTCTAATTACTTTTTCCATTCTTTAATAGTTTAATTGAAAATTCTAACAAAAAGCCTATATGAAGTATCGAAGTCTTATTG
Organism: Scalesia atractyloides; assembly: GCA_947069175.1. Classification (NCBI taxonomy): domain Eukaryota; kingdom Viridiplantae; phylum Streptophyta; class Magnoliopsida; order Asterales; family Asteraceae; genus Scalesia; species Scalesia atractyloides. The sequence continues at coordinate 63,452,586 of CAMTDV010000010.1, read as the reverse complement.
ACTGACTTATTTATAGTAAACACATTACAATTTTCAAGTAATAAGTTAAGATATATGATTATTTGTTATTCAAGACCAAATATACAAGCGCACACCAAATTGGAAGCCCATATTAAAAAAAGTTCAATAATATCCATAAGTCCATAACTGTCCCTACCCTGCCTATTATTCATCTAATTTCTGTCTATTTGGTAAAATAAACTAAATAAGTAGTTCTATCACCAATAAATAATAATGCATCCCTTGATAACGTTGTTATGGTTTTTCCACACAAGGCGTTGACTTGCAGATTCCTGCAATCATACGCACCTTTATAAACATTGTATCTCCTGTGTTTAATGCTATGTTCCTTCTTCTTTACAAATATGAAGTGCTTTCAAGCTTACCTGCATTTACTCCTCTTCCTTTCATTAACAGCAACACCACCTGCACTTGCAAAGTTCGCCAAGACAGGTTGCAGTGACAAGTGTGGGGACGTGACGATTCCATACCCTTTTGGAATCGGTGCAGAATGTTCTGTCAATCAATGGTACATCGTTGATTGCACCAACTCGACCCCATATCTATCTGCACTCAACCACCTGGAAGTCTTGGGTATAAACTCGATAAATCAAACAGTCATTGTTAGTATGCCAAGAATCTCTGAGTGCCAAAACCCAGTTAGGAATAGTAGTAAGATCATGAGCTTCGATCTCGGTAGGAGCCCTTTCTTGTTTTCAAAACCACACAATAAATTTGTTTTTGAGGGGTGTGGTATTGCTTCTATGATGATGGATAATGGGAGTGTGCTCACAGGGTGTTCAACGGCTTGTCTCAATGTTACACTTAGAGGTGTTAGAAACAACTGTTTTGGAAACGGTTGTTGCCAAACAAAAATTCCTAATTATCTCAAATCGTACAACATTAAAATTTCCCGCTTGGAAGAGGAAGATGGAGGATGTGTGGCGGCCTTCTTGGTGGATGAAAATTTATATGACCAAGGAAGGTTTTCTGTCCGGAATACCTCTTTTATTCCAGTATCGCTTCTGTGGACTCTAACAGACACCGATCAAGTAACTTGTTGTGATGACGAGTCCCCGGAAAGACGCAAAGTGTATATGTTTGATGGTTCTCCGGTGGATACGTTTAAATGCAGCTACTATACCCGGTCATTAGAATACAACCCTTACTTAATAGATGGATGCACACGCAGTGGTATGTAATTCAAGATATAGTTTTTATTTGTTTATTTAATTCTCACCAGAAGTAGCCTCTATGTCCAATTGGATATAGGTAACGTGTGTCTACATCCCAGACTTTACCATTAGCTTTTGACTATAGTGGGTATGATTATTGTTATTATTTATTTAATTCTCCGTAGGTTCCTCCAATAAAAACCACCATTATAATTGTTGTTCCTTACAAATATGAAGTTATTTCAAGTGTACCTTGGGCTTGTGTCAACCAAGAATGAAGACAAAGAGGCTGGTGTTGTTTAATTTAAATAGGGCTCATATTTCGTTTCTTGTTTACTAAGTAGTTAACCTTAATCTAGCCTTATATACACCCATGACAAAGTCGTATTTTTTGAGCATTTAATAAAAGATAAACCCTAGGTAGATCACCTTGATCGAACCACATAAATTATCTAGTTATTATTTACTACTATTGTGCATTTGTTTGTTTGTTTCTGTATCACCGCACTATGCCTAACAATCATTTACTCCTTTTCCTTCCAAAAGATATGGCAAAATACGCCAAGCCAGGGTGCAAAGATATGTGCGGAAACGTGAGCATTCCATTCCCTTTTGGCATCGGTGTTGGATGTTCTGTCAACCAGTGGTACATAGTTGTATGCAACTCCTCCACACCATATTTGCCTGCACTCAACTATCTGGAAATCGTGAGTGTAAACTTGAAAATTTTAACAGTCACTGTTAATATGCCAAGGATGACTAGTTGCCGAAACCCAGTTTGGAATAGCAGCGAGATTATAGGCCTCGATCTTGACAGGAACCCCTTCTGGTTTTCCAAACCACACAATAAATTTGTTTTTGAGGGGTGTGGTATTGCTGCTATGCATATAGATAATGGGAGTGTGTTCACAGCGTGTTCAACGACCTGTCGTGGTGTTACACTTGGTGATGATAACAACTGCTTTGGTATCGGCTGTTGTCAAACCGCAATTCCTCATTATTTCAAGTCTTACAGCATTAACCTCACAGGCTCGGAAGAGGAAGTTGGAGGTTGTGGGTCTGCGTTTTTGGTTGATGAAGCTTTATATGACCCATTTATTTTTAGGAATACCTCTTTTATTCCCGTATCAATTCAATGGACTCTAACGGACCGCAATCAAGTAACTTGTTGCTACAGTAACACCCCGTATAGTAGCACATTGGATATGTCAAATGGAACAACAATGGATACATGGAAATGCTACAATCCGTATGGAGAAGGAATAGGAAACCCTTTTTTAATAGATGGATGCAAGGACAATGGTATGTAATTCGATGTTTTATTTATTTATTTATTTATTTTAGAGTAAATTACAAGTTATGTCTTTTATCTTTACATCAAATTGCATGGGCTGTCCTTTAGTGCAAAAGTTGATGAGTTTTGTACTTCATGTTTTAAAATCTTGCATTGTTTGTCATTTGAGCCTAACTCAGTAAGATTTTTTGGTTAAGTATGGCCATGTGTCTTGCATATGAGGGCATACTTGTCATTTGACCTTTCTAATGGTTATTTTGTAAACATTTATCATTGAGGGACTGAGATACAAAACTGAAAAAGAAAATCTAAACTCTCTCTATAATCTGAACCCACCACCACGACCCAATCTCTCTTTAATCTCTCTCAACCCACCACCACCTCACAACCTTCACTGCCGCCACCCACCCCACCCCACCCCACCTCAGCCTTCACCGCCTACCGACCACCTCAACCCTACCGCACCAGCTATAGTCTTAGAACCCACACACTATCTCTACTCTCTGTCACTATCTAGGGCAATCTCTTATCTCACCACCACTGCACCACCCCATATCAATTCCTCTTATCAAATCCTCCATATAATTCACTAAATTAGCATAATAACACTCAAATTAAATTAAATCCCAAATCAAAATTAAAAACACAAACCTCAACACACGCAACAACTTACATCTTATTGGACCTCTTATTGCAAATTCAGCCTCATGAGTCAACATCTATTACTAATTAATTCTTATGGCCTTCCAAAGTGTCAACAACGAAATCAAAGCCAACTGTTGGCTGCCGTAATTGTTGGGGCCATCGCCACCACTGTAGCAACACATGGCCGCCGGGAAACCATCATCACCGCCGTAACTATTAGCCGTCGTGGCCTCAGAAGCGACTAAGCTAGTGGTAACCCCCGCCGGACCACAACACTACCTCCACAGTCGCCCCTAAAACAACAACCACACCTCCTCCATCCGCCGGATCACCATCATCACTGCCGCCATCTCAGAAGGGAAAGGGAGAGAGAGGAGAGAGAGTGAGAGGGGAATTTAGTTTAGAGAGGACTTTTTATTTCATTTAATACATCTTTTTAAATTTTACACAATAGTTCTTCTAATATAAATTATTTTACACAATGATTTTGAGAGGTGAACTTACAAGAATGCCTCATGACCAAAGTTAACTAAAAAATCTAACTTGGTTAGACTTAAAGGACATAACGTGCAAGATTTTAAAACATAAAGTACAAAACTTGTTAACTTTTGCGCTAAAGGACAACGCCTATAATTTGGTGTAAAGATAAAGGACAAAACTTGTAATTTACTCTTTATTTTCTTTGTTTGTTTTCTGACATCGAACTTCCTCTTATAGATGAATACGATCCTATGGGAGAGTGTAAAAGCTGTGAGGATGGAGGAGGTTACTGTAGAAGGTACCAGATACTCGACGTTGATGGTTTTATTTTAAGTCAGAACTTCATTTGTTATGGTGATAAAAGAACTTCTCTGCATGCAATTCTAGGTAATGTCTTTTCTTTAAGCTTTTAATCTATTTACGCGCGAAATATATTCAAGCCACCAAGTTCAAACATATAACAAAAGAGAAGACTTAATAAAATAAACATACAGATTTATTTATATATCCTTACTAAGTTAAAATCACATGTATTAATTACATACCTTGAATTAGTAAAGCTTGAACTAATAAAACTTAGTTTTATTTTGTAATTTTAAATTTATAGGATCATAAAAGAAAAAAGAGAAAAAATAATAATCACAACTCTTAAATTACAAAAAAAATATAAACAAAAAAACAACTAATTGAATTTTATTATAAAAATAATAATGTTTAAATAATGAAAAACGTGTGAGGTTGATCAAAACGAAATAAAAAATGTAATAAATGTGATATTGAAAAGGAAATGGGTAAATATGAGACGGGTAAAGATCTGTGTCTAAGTTAAATGGATATATAGTTTAGACGAAAAACAAAAATTAAAGTTGTCTGTAATTGTGTCCTTTTAATATTTTTTGTTTATTATTACTATTGTAATTGGTGGTGATGGTAATGGTGGTGGTAGTATAATAATAATAATAATATAAAGATAGAGATTATATAAAGATTTAACATCTATATTCTATATGAATTAAAAATTAATATTTGAATTAAAGTTGGTACAAAAGATAAATGAACAATGATTTTGATAGTACAGCATGACATCGATTGAAATAATTTATTATAACTGGGTTTGAATAAATTAAATTTCCTTAATTGAAATAATTTATTATAACTGAGTTTGAATAAATTAAAGGGATAACTTTGCTAAATAGTAGTCAAGTTTTAGGAGTGTTTCAATTAGGTCATTCATAAATTTATTTGTTTCAATCAAGTCACCAAACTTTTAATTTGTGTTTCAATCCTAGATCTTTTACCTAAATAGAAGGTCATCCATCTTATTTTACATATATTTATGTTTTTTTAATATGCTGACATAACTTATAAATGTCTAAAATGAATTAAAAAAGTGCAAATTTTTTTTTAATTGTGAAAAACTTTAAATTTTCGTAACTATAAAATCCATCTTATTTTACATTTATGTATGCTTTTTTTAATATGCTGACATAGCTTATAAATGTCTAAAATGAATTAAAAAGTGCAAAATATTTTTTTTAATTGTGAAAAACTTTAAATTTTTGTGATTAAACTAAAATAATAATTATCGATAAGACATGATGACTTAATATGATGATAAGTGTCCCAAAAATGGTTTTTTTTTATTATATAGTATAGATAAATGTTTTATGAACCGAATCGATAACGTCCGATGTCATCCCAAACCTAATTGGTCATCAGTAGCGGTATTGGTATTATCCAAATTTTCACCATTATTCGTTTTTATGGTTCTCGGTCGTTATAAAACATTTGTAGATATCATTTTGGACGTATCTTTTTCGGTTTTTATGTCATGTGTTGGTATTGTACATGCATTGCTGTAATAAATCAAAACGATACCGACTGAATGTCTGCCGCAACGCCCGTCGAATCACACTAGTTATATAACAATTAAGGGTGCTTAGGAATAGTGTGTGGGTGTTATTTTTCACACTAGTTATATAACAATTATGGGTGTTTAGGAATAGTGTGTGGGTTTTTTTTTTTTTTTTTTGCTTTTTAGTATGGATTTTACACTTACATCCCTTCAAGGTTAATTAGTTTTTTTCTTTTAACCAATTTACGCTTTACCACCTCTCCTTCAATAAAGTTAACATACAACCTCTAAATCTAATCAAACATTTAAAAGTCTCTACTTAACCGTACGGCTTGCTTATTCAAACGTGTTAAAAATTGTTTCTTCTTATGGTCTTTTTTATTTGGACGTGTTGAAAATTGCTTCTTCTTATCGTCTTGTCTTTTCGATATCAATTTTTATACGTGGGTGTTGTTAATGTTTCGACTTAGTTATTCTTTTCTACGATAATGTTTTATGTTTCTCTCTAAATCTAGCAAGTTAATACCCCACAATGCGCCTACTTTCTACGTCTATTTTTTGTTCGGTTTAACAATCCCACGTAACGTTCGAGTCCTAAAATAATATTAACAAACCAAATTAGTTGGGAATTCTCCAACCGTTTTGTTCCCACAGCTTTCAATAATGACATTTCACCCCTCAAGTATCTAAAAACTTCGTAAAATATCATTTTGACCCCCATGAGTTTCTAAAGCTTTAAGTTTACCCACCGTACTTTTATTTTTTAACTTGAAAAAACATTGTTTTCTTAAATGCTTATTTCATGTATGTGTCCTTATACATTCAAGTTGGTTTATGTTTCGACGTAAAGTGTTTCCACATACGAGTTCAGTCAAATATAATACGTTTTCATGCTTATTTATATGTATGTTTTCAGTTGGTACTTAAAAAACTATTTTTGTGTGTTTATTTTTATGTATGTGCCAGTTTAAATTCAAGTTTGTTTACGTTTCGACGTAAACTTTTTTCGGGATTGAGTTGGGTCAAATTTAATATAAACTACGCTTTAAGTGTTTCCACGTATTTACATAATTTTTGTTTGGAAACGAGTTGGGTCAGATATAATCCGTTTTCATGCTTATTTTTATGCATGTATTCAGTTGGTCTACATTTTGACATAAATTTATTCCAAAACGAGTCGGGTTAAATATTTCATTCGATTGTACAAGTTTAGGTTACTGTACGTTTCGACGCCGCAACGCGTGATGGGTTAAATTACTAGTACATATATGTACGTTGAAGAAGATGTTTGTTCTGAACGGTTTGTTAATCTACATATATAAACCCTTAGATCTGTAAACAATTTGAAATAGCTATTTGATCTGGTAGTTCAAAACATATTACAATATACTTAAGGAAGTTCTCTTACCATTTTATCTACTTACTAACTACCGACTTTGTATTGGCTTTCGTTTAGGTGTTAGTATAAGCATGGGTGTACTTTTTCTGGTTGGAGTTACCTATTTATTGTACAAGGTGATTAAAAAAGCAAAAGAAAGGAGAGAAAGAAAGAGATTTTTTAAACGCAATGGCGGTTTACTTCTAAAGCAACAAGAAGAAGCTGATCCATCTTTAGTTGACAAAACCATACATTTCACGTCAAGTGAGTTGCAGAAGGCAACTGACAACTTCAATGACAATAGAATTCTTGGTCGAGGAGGTCAAGGTACAGTCTATAAAGGAATGTTGGTGGATGGAAGGATTGTAGCAGTCAAGAAATCAAAAATTGTTGATGAAAGCCAGTTAGAGCAGTTCATCAATGAGGTGGTCGTTCTTTCCCAAATCAATCATAGGAATGTGGTCAAGTTATTGGGATGTTGCTTAGAGACAGACGTTCCACTCCTTGTTTCTGAGTTCATTCCAAATGGTACCTTGTATGATAGGCTTCACAACGAAACTGATGAGTTCCCAATGTCTTTGGACATGCGATTACAAATAGCTACTGAGGTTGCAGGAGCACTTGCTTACCTGCATTCAGCAACTTCTATTCCAATATACCATAGAGACATCAAAACGACCAATATACTTTTGGATGACAAATATAGAGCCAAAGTTTCTGACTTTGGAACTTCAAGGTTTGTCTCTATAGATCAAACTCATTTGACTACTTTAGTCAAAGGTACCTTTGGCTACCTCGATCCGGAGTATTTCCAGTCTAGTCAATTCACTGAAAAGAGTGATGTTTATAGTTTTGGAGTTGTTTTAGTAGAACTCTTAACCGGAGAAAGGCCGATCTCTCTTACCAGATTTGGTGAAAACAGAAGTTTGGCTACACACTTTATGTTGGCTATGGAAGAAGAACGTGTTATGTCAATTTTCGATGCAACTGTGATTAAAGAGGGTATTAGGCACAAGCTTCTGATTGTAGCTAATCTAGCAAGGCGATGCTTAAATTTAAATGGAAAGTATAGACCGACAATGAAAGAAGTTGCTATGGAGTTAGAAACCATACGAAGGTCGCACATTCCCTCTACCGTTAACACAAATGCAACTTCTGTGGTGTATGGGGAGGACCTATCAATGGTAACTTGCGGCGAATCATCAACAACATTCTTTAGTTTTAATGATAGCATTAGCCAATGATTCAAAATACCATTCAAGTACTAGTTGAACATATAAAAATCAATCTGTGAAACATCCGATCGATATATGAAAACCATATCCGATAGCTGCCAAACAGAGTCTCGAAATCCATTTTAGGCAAACAACGAAAACCCCGTGTGGAATCAAACATTTCAAGCAAAAAACTGCAATCAATAAAACCCGAATGCAAACGATTGAAAGTACAAAACAAAAAGAAACAAAAACAAGTTGAATCCCACATGACAAGAAGTAAAACACACATCTGAACCGACATACATCGTTGAGTCTAGTGGTTATCTTCTTCTTCACAGAACTTTGAATACTGTTCAGAGTCCATTAACGAGTTTACCTCATTAGTGTCACTTATCTCCACCTTTATAATCCAACCATTATCATACGGGCTTCCGTTAACCTGAAAACGTTACAATCTCTAATCACCAGTCAAATAACTAGATTTTTACTAACTGAAACATTTTTTTTGAAATGCAAATTTGGATCACTGACGGACCACTGGAGTATCATCGTGCCACCAGCAGAACCACCCGATCATATCCATCTCCACTAGGCATAATGCCTATACACTAACTGAAACATTTATATTATTGTTCTACTGTTGTTGTAACTATATTGTTTTTGGAGTAAAATGTCATTCTCGTCCCTGAGGTTTGTGGCCACTTTTGCGACTTTCGTCCAAAGGTTTGTTTTTCCGCATCTGGATCCAAAAGGTTTAAAATCTTGCCATTTTCATCCGGTTCGTTAACTCCATTCATTTTTCTTCGTTAAGTCATGGGTATTTCCGTCTTTTTGTTAACTTAAAGGGCAATTCAGTCTTTTTCAAGGGTATTCAGCCTTTTTACATAAAGTGAAAAAGACCGAATTGCCCTTTAAGTTAGCAAAAACAAATGGAAATACCTATGACTTAACAGAGAAAAATGGATGGGGTTAACGAGCCGGATGAAAATGGCAAGATTTCAAACCTTTTGGATCCAGATGCGGAAAACCTTTGGATGAAAGTTGCAAAACTGGCCAAACCTCAAGGACGAAAATGGCATTTTACTCTTGTTTTTGTCACCATAGTTAAAAAAAAAGGACAAAAAGTGTCCACGGGTCAGGTCAATCCAACCAGACCCAGCCCACTACAACCCATAGGAAAAGTGACCCGTTTTAACCTAAACCCGTTGAGCTACTGGACAACTTACCAGGCCAGGTGAGCTACTGAGCTCTTCATTGACTTCAACAACTTTTCCTGAAACAGGGGAATTAATATCACTGGTGGCCTTTACACTCTCAACTGCACCGAAACTGCTGCCTTGGGTCACAGCGGCTCCAACCTCCGGTAATTCGACATAGACCACGTCTCCTAGGTGATCCTGGGCATGGTCCGTGATGCCAACGGTGGCGGAGTTACCGCCAACTTTGACCCATTCGTGAGACTCAGCATACTTCAAATCCTTCACCACTTAACGCATTACAAGAAAGACAAGTTAATACGATGCATATATAATCTTCAAATTTTGACACCTTTTAAAGGTGAAAAGTGAAAAGATGCACAAGAACAAAGAATTTGTTTGTACATTTACCATTTCAATTTTCAATCATTCGGGTCACATTTGTACATAAGCATATTAACAGGCTGTATCATGGATGTGCCTTGCATGGATCGGTTTTAGGTTCAAAATGTACCAAAATTGCACGGTTTTTGGTTTTGGAACCTGTTCGGTTTTAGTTTTGCATTTGAGCTTGAAATGTTTTAACCCGAAAAAAAATTGGTTAAAATAATGAATTTAGGCCAGAAAGTTTTGACCAAAAGTATTTGTTAACCACTTATTAACGAATTGCGGCCTAGAGTTTTTAGCCAAAATAATGAGTTTTGGCCATAATTCCAATAACAAACATTATAAACAAGTTCGGTGTGGTTCATTTTGCGGTTCGGTTCACTTTTGGTGCGATAGGTTTTGGAATTAGGCATAACCAAAAAACGAACTGTAACTTTCGGTTAACAAACATTATAAACAAGTTCAGTGTGGTTCGTTTTGGCGGTTCGGTTCACTTTTGGTGCGATTGGTTTTGGAACTAGACATAACCGAAAACGAACGTTACTTTCGGTTACAAAAAATAACCGAACTGTAGTTTATTAAGTTGGTTCGGTTATTACTGTATGGTATCAGTTATTTCGGTTTCGGTTCAGTTAGTTGTTTTATGTTAACCCTAAATTGTTACTTGAAGTCGAGATAATAAAATTTGCAGTGTTTGGCAATTCTTATTCTGATTCTGATTATTGATCAACAAGATACTCAGGATTTGAGATCTGAACTTTTAGGGTAAATAAAACTCTGTATTTTCAAAAAAAAAAAAAAGCAATACTCATGAACACCCCTAGATTTAATTTGATAGCATGATTCTCAAATACTCAAATGCAAACCAAACAAAATGAATGTAACATATCATTTATAAACCCTTTTATGATCCGACAATCCAACATCATTCTGGAAAAAAAAAACATTAATCAAATAAATCGCACAAAACGTAACAACCCATTTTTTTTACACACCAGATCTTGAACGTATCACAGATCATAGTAAGAATAAAGGTGGTGGATTGATTGATTGATTACCAGAAGCAAAGCCTCTGTTGTTGAAGTTGAAGGTAGAGATCTTGAGGTATGAAGCAGCCTTTGATGCCCAGAGTCTTGATGCCATCGCCTCCAATGATTCACCAACCAACTAATTCCCCCTTTTCTCGATACAAAAGTGTTTTTGAGTGTGTCTCTGTGTGCTGTGCACTTTCTCACACTCCCACCAGCTTTTGTTTTTTCTCTTTTTTTTTATTTATGTTTTCCTATGACCGACTGGGTTGTTTGTTCGGGATTCACTTATTTTACTCATAAATTGGATTTTAATAATAACAAAAATAAAATAAAATGTTACATATCGATAGTGACCAACCTCTAGAGTATCATCGTGTCATCTCTACTGGACTATAATGCTTATACATCAATTCTATAATGCTTATACATCAATTCATGAGCAAACCCAATAAATCTTGAAAAGAACCTGTTGTGGGAATCCAACACAGGACCACATGGTTCCTAAGCCTTATCCCACCATTAAGATGTCACTAGGCTATAATGTGATGGTGACTAACCTAAACCTAATCACTTTTTTAAAACTATCTTACTGTTAATGAAAGACGAGGAAGTGTTCCATCTTTCGCAAGAGCATCCACATCGTAGATGTTAAAGAAACCTTTATAAACAGTCGCCTTCGAATCATAGTTCGTAGATGTTAAAGAAGCCTTTATAAACAGTCGCCTTCGAATCATTGTTCAAAACTTGATTCCAAACTTCATCCACAATATACAAAGTCCACTTTTGCCACTCAACACAAAAAACCCACATTTTGGAATGTGGATGCTCTAATAAAAGAGTAAATTGCATTTTACGTCCTTTAAGTTTGAGTTAAGTTGCAGGCATTGTTCTTTAACTAACGAAATTACATTAGATGTCCTTTACGTTATTGTTTCTCATCAAGCGGTATTCTTTTGTTCAAACCCAGTTATTTTTTTCCAGTTAACTCTTAATGTTTGCCACTCACATAAGAGCATAATGGTCTGTTTCTTTTAATAACTAAAACAATATGAATATATATATATATACACACACACACACACACACAACAATTTCAGGTTAATACTTTAACCTAACCACAATTAATACTTTAACTTAACCACAGTTAATTCAGACATACATTCATAACACTGCATTTAACTAGGGTTAGTTAAATGAGTCTGCGTTGGTAATTCGGGAAATTACCGAAACACACACATAGGTTAATTCTCGAACGTTGAGGACTAACACAAATAATAATTATAAACGGACGGTTTACACGAAACTTATATGTTGCATGTAAACCTTACCTAATTGACACTTAAAGAAGCTCTGCCACTGTACGTATGTAATCCTTATCTAATTGACACTTAAAGCTTATGGGATTAGTGGAGTTTACTTTAGATTAGGGGTGGCAAAAGTGATAGGTTGGGTAGGTTTGGGTCATGGGTTAGAATGGGTATAGGTTAGGATGAGTTTTTTTAAGAAAGAGGTTATAATGGGTATGGTTTAGGATGAGTTTAGGTGAAGATGAGTTTATTAAAGGTTTAAGATGAGTTTGGGTAAATATTCAAAAAATTCTTAAAATTTAAAAAAAATAAAAAAAATTCTAAAAAATAAAAAAAAATTCTAAAAGAGTCAAAAGTTTCGAAAAATAAAAAAAATTATAAAAAATCATAAAAAAATTCAAAACATCCAAAAAAATCTAAAAAATTCAAAAAAATATAGAAAATTCAAAAAAAATCTAAAAATTAAATAAAAAAATATCAAAACTCAAAATATCAAAAAAATAAAAAAAGTTCAAAAAAAATCTAAAATTCAAAAAAAAATTCTAAATATAAAAAAAATCAAAATTTCAAAAAATTCAAAAATTAAAAAAAATCTTAAAAATCAAAAAGTCCAAAAAATTCAAAAAAAAAACGAAAAAATGAAAAAAAATCTAAAATATCAAAAAAAATATTCAAAAAATCCAAAAAATATTCTAAAAATTAAAAAAATTCAAAAATTCAAAAAAATCATAAAATAAAAAAATTTTGAATTTTAATTTTTTTACAAATTTTGGATTTTTTGTATTTTTTTATTTTTTTTATTTTTGTGAACTTTTAGAATTTTTTGGATGAGTTAATTACATAGTTAGGCCCTGTGGGTTGTACAAAATAACCTACTTATGTACTCTAATATTTTAACCAACAATTAACGTTAATGCCTCCAAACGTTACAAAATGAAAACTTAATACCCTAAAATATGATTTTAAACTATTTTAAACTTTGTGTAAACTATAGGAACTATGTAATTAACTCTTTTTGAAATTTTTTACATTTTTTAAAAATTTTATAATTTTTTTTTGTTTTTAGATTTTTATGGTTTTTTTTATTTTTAGAATTTTTTTTATTTTTAGAATTTTTTGGATTTTTTGAATTATTTTATGTTTTTATGAATTTTTTGATTTTTTTACTTTTTTTAATTTTTTTTGGATTTTTATAATTTCTTATGAATTTATTGATTTACTGATTTTTATAATTTTTTGGATTTTTGAATTTTTAAGAATTTTTTTATTTTAATTTTTTTTTATTTTTTATAATTTTTTTGATTTTTTAATAATTTTTTTGAATTTTTTTATTTTTAGAGTTTTTTTTTTAGTTTTTTGATTTTTTATTTTTTAGAATTTTTATATTTTTTTGTCTTTTAGATTTTTTTTTTCAATTTTTGTATTTTTTAGAATTTTTTTATTTTTTTGTCTTTTTTTTGTATTTTTTAGAATATTTTGATTTTTTTTTAAATCGGATTTTTTCGTAATTTTTTAGATTTTTTTTATTTTTCGTTTACATCTACAAACACTTGAATAAGATTAAGAATCTGACGATACTCCTTTTAGAGTTATCTATTTACCTAGCTTAATACCTATCATGACACACAAATTATTTTTAATTGATATCTTACAAATCATTCTTAATTATTTTCCAACCCATCCTGACATATGCTCATTTTTAAAATGACCCACAATAACCCAAAATACCCATTTAGGCTTTTATTGCCAGGTCTACTTTAGATCATTGTTTTCTGGCATGCATGCCAAAAAGAACAATAACTAAAATAAATATATTATAGTTAAAATCAATGAATGCATTTTTTTAATTTGACGAAGATGATATTGTTCTTTATCCACGATTTAGGTATAAAGTGCCAATCCGATAATGACCTTACCTATAAAGAGCCAATCCGATAATGACCTTAACTAAGCACAACCCAAACTCAAGGTTGAATTGTTGCTCTTTTAATAGGCGGGCTTTATGAGCTCAAATGAGGATAATCCCAAACTCGAATTTGAATTGTTGCTCTTTTGCTCTTTTAATAGCGGGCTTTATGAGCCTAAACGAGGATAAACCCAAACTCGAACTTGACTTGTTGCTCTTTTAATAGGCAGGCTCAAGCCCAAGCTTTCCTTGTCGTGTTTGACTAGGTCCACATGCCTAAATTTATATATTTAACAAATAATAGACGAGGCAAGCCAGGATCTGACTTGGAAAGGTGTTAACAGGCTCAATATCCCTTAACTTAAACTAGTCAAGCTCAAGACTAGGTGAGTTCGGACCCGGCTCAACTTGTTTACACCCTATTCAAGATTGATCATAGTTAACTTTAATTGAAATTGGAACAATAATGATTTAAATAAAATGATTATAAATGTATAAATATGTGAATTTCTTTAACAAAGAACATAGGTTAAAAACAACTCCTCATTCTAAAACCAATTGGTTGTAACTTATGACTAATTACCGAGGCGCACAATGATTTCATTTCAAAAGCCAAAAATGCTTAATCATTCAACCTTAACATTCAAGAAAAATGTGACCATGAACATAAAATCATTGCATCAAAAGAAAGCTTTCTGTAGTTCACCTCTATTGCCTCCTCTCCCTAAACGATAACCTAGAAATCTGCGAACGCAGAAAATCAAAACCCCGTTGGGGAGCCGTTTTACCACCCGACACCACTTCATTTCCCTCTATTTGAATGTCCGGGTCCCGCCAAAACTTAATCACATGTAAAGTTTCTTCTTCTGTTGATCTCTGAACTATAATCTTTGCACCAAAACCTTTATCTCTCATTTGAAGACATATCTGTAACGGATCATTATCTGCAAGAAACAGCATATACAACCAACCCTTTTCTGACAACAGATTGTCAGCAACCGGTAAGATCTTATCAATTACACTTCTGCCATTTTCACCTCCGGCCCAAGCAGATGAAAGCCCGGAACTACCCACTTCATCCTCAGGTGTTGGCACATAAGGCGGGTTGATAACCATCAAATCCACCATTCCTGATAATCTTTTTTCAAGCCCTGAAGCGATGTTAGTGGTTAATAACTCTGCGTGGACCCCGTGGGCCTCCAGTGTCTGACGGGTCACTTCTGTGGCATGAGGGTTTAAGTCGGTTGCAAAATAATGTGCGTTTTTGGATTCAGATCCAAGGATAAGTGCGAGACTAGTGATGACGTAGCCGCTTCCAGAGCCAATTTCCATACAGATTGACGGGTGGTGGTCTAACAGTTTGGTCCGGTCGGCCAGCAGTGCGTCAACCAAGGCAAATGAGTCGTCGCATGGTGCATACACTTGAGGATGTGAACTCACTAGTCGGATTTGTGCAATTCTTGGAGGCATTGTTTTCTAAAGTGAATGAAGAAAACAAGAAGATAAAACAGTTGTTTTAAAAAATTTCCACAGAATATTTGTATCAAAATTTAAAAGGCAAATATTCTTACAAAATAACACAGTTCTGTTCTACAACTTAGCTTATCGGTGTTGAAATATTATACCCCCACCATCGCAAAACCGAATGCAACATTTTAATATCTAGGATGTCCCATACATAGTACACACCACAATTCCCTAATTCACAAAGTTTTGATCCATATTACCTACTATTGTATCAGTAATCATTAACAAATCGATAGCATTGTAATTACATCCACAAGATTATCCAGTACTGTCATCATTGAGGGTATATTAGGTATTAATTATACCTGGCAAAATGGGCTGGGTAACGAGTCAGGATGGGTCAATTTTAAAAATAGTTATTTTGGTCCGGGTCAGGATGGGTGGAGGTCAGAATGGGCTTGGTTAGGGTTTGGACTGACCTTAATGTTCAAACAAGAGATACAAAGGAATTGGTCTTAGATGTTGTCTAAAAGCTGCAACTTTTTGGGAAAATAAGTAACAGATTCATAGATTTTCAGGAATCGGAGCAAGCCAATTTAGGACGGATAAAAAATTAGTAACTGTTTGATCAAAAACCAGAAAAGAAAAGATTCAGATTTGATTCTTTCTTCAACAAATTCAGCCATAGCCCAAATCAAAAAGTGGGAAACATCGATTTAATTGATGACAAAAAAGGAAAATTTGAATCCGTTCACCTGTACATGAAGAAGATGTCTCTGATTTTACTCACCTCTCTAACTAGCGACTGAAGAAAGCTATCGCCTTTGATTCACAAGAAATCGAAGCAACCAAAGATTGAAGACTGTAATGAAGATTTTGATTCAGCTGATGCAGACACGAAATCGAAGCGACTGTGATTCAATTAAAGATGGTGAATCAATCAATCGCAGATTATGATAGAATGTAATGACACAGAATGCACTGGGCAAGGTAATGGAATTGATCATTACACCCCATTATCATGTTTGTTGTCCTGGAGGAATATAATGGGGTCCAACATGAAATTTTTATATCAGTTGTTAGCACAATGTATAGGTTATTCTTACTTTATGCATCATTCAATGGAAACATACTGTTACGAACTGAAAAATATGATTAAACAAAACTGGAATTACAAGATAAGCGCCCGATTCGAGATGGGCGATACTCCCAAATACAAGGGATAAAACCCTAATTCTGATTAGAATAGACATCGACACTGACCAAATGAAGGAAACCCTAATTTAATACTACTAAGAACGGTTATTAGCCTTCACCGTTCCGCTAATTCAGCCCACTTCTCGACTTCCCTCTATCTCTAACTGGGCCTGAACAGCAATTGGGAAACGGATACAGCTCGGTTCGTATCACATACTTAAAACCTCAATTAGGATAATACTAATAATAATAAAAAGCACGTTTTTTAGTTGTTTTGGGGAAATAATAAGAAATTAATTGACTACTTTAAAACCATTTTATGACTATTACATGAAACAAGTGTAAAGCTGAATAGCATTATAAATTTTACATTTTGTTCCATGATGGAAAGGAGAAAGAGCACACTCAGCCCATTGAATGATCCATTCCATCGGACGAAACAGACAGTATTATTCGCATTTCAATGTAATGGACCCTTCCATTCCTCTGATTCCAATATATTAAATGCTACCTAAAGAAGTACGTGTTAACACAAATGAAATCTGCTTATAGTAGATGAACACGGTTCGCAAGTTCACAGTAATGAGGGAGTACAGTTACGTTAAATAAAATTCTATAATCACATAGACAATTGCTGATATGTTACATTCATGACTTTAACCTAACTTTCTTATTGTGCTTCAAGTCGCCAGACAACTAGCAAAATGGAAAAGTTTACGTAAAGCTCATTTAATACCCCAACAATAAACTCTGGATGACAACAATTACAACATCTGGTAGCACAAATATATGAATATTTAATTAATTAGGTCAGAGCAATTTAATCAAACGCTTATAGTCACTTGGTTTTAAAATGCGTGCATAATGTGTGATGTGCTGATGAGAACGCATCGCCACAGTTGATGTGTCGCGTCTACGACGCAAAAATACTGCGCTGATTTCGCATAATGCGCTCCGATGCACGCAAAATTGTTTTTTATGTTTTTTTTTCAGATTTTATAAAATGGCTTGAGTTTTTTCAATAATTAATATCTTAGTATGCTTGATTTGGAGTATTATGGTTCCTAAACACTTTTTGTAGTTCTAGAAACATTTTAGTATGCTTGATTTGAACCAAAAAGCACAACTCTTATCTTCTTATTACGTTAGTTGTTTTAGTTTAAGTATGTTTTTCTAGCTTGTTATGTATAAATAACTTTTTAGTATTTCTTCATAAAGAGCGCATCACATACATCACGCATCATTTAATTCGACCAAACGCATCGGAGAGCATTACACAATTTAAAACCAAGTTATATTGTATAATCCCTAGTTCCCTACCACACAACGACTAAACTCAGCTGAATCTACGACAAAAAAAGAAAGGTACAGAAATGCACCATACAATATTAAATCTAGAAGAAAGCAAAATGCTCATGTTTGAGAAAAAAAAAACCTAAATAACAATACTTAACATGAAATTAAAAAATTGGGAGATCATGCATATGAAGTCAAATGTACCTTTACGACTACTCCAGAGATTGTCCTCGTCCCAAATCCCACTTTCGCCGGATGAAACCAAATTGTTCGCTGGAGAAAAGAAACCCGCATAGGAGTTAATATAACATAATAATACCATAATCCGTTCGGGTAACAGAAAATGAAATGGAATTCAATTCCTATTTGGTTTGTAAATCTGTCAAATAATCTAGAATGTAGTAAATGGTAGCTATTAGAGCAATATTTAACAGGCAGTCCAAAACAATATGTTTAACAACCAAAAATAAATATAACATAATAGGAATAAAACATCAACATATACTGTAAGATTACATACAACAAGTTTTACATCTTTTTGCAATTAGAAATTGAAACCAAACAGCACTTGTAATTGCTCACAAAATACATATAATTTACAAAAACAAACACATTCTATTAGTAATTAGGGTTATGCGTCGCTTCAAAACGATATGAAAACGGTATCGAAAATTATAGCACATAAAAAGCTCGTTATCTTGATCTAGGTCTGTTTTCTCAACGTTTCAGTTTTATATTGGGGTAAAGAAACATGCTAGCAGGTTTAGAGATGTTAAAATTGAAGAATGAAAGATGAAATCGATGATTAGTTACGGAAGTTACCTGTGGAAGCAAACAAATTGCAGGTATAACAATGGCGGAAGCACAGATGCGATTGAGAAATCGAATTGCAGGTTAACAGCAACGACAAAGAGGAAATTAGGGATAAGGGATTCTTCACTAATCTTGGAGGGGCAATTTCGTCCGAGTCCGAATTTTAAAAGAGAGAAGATAGTTATACATTTAGAGTGTGGGTGTAGTCTTGGGTTGGGGTGTAGCTAGTCAAGCAACACCGTTTTAGCCATACTGGGTCAGCGTAACTAGTGGCGTTACCCTGCTGATGTGGGGCTGGTTGGGGAGATGAAGTGGCTGGTTGGTATTGGCTCGCTGAATAGTGGTGTGTTTTGTTTTGTTTTATAAAAGTAAAAAAATAACATATGTCCACATGGACACCTACGTCGACCGACCCACGTAGCTCCCACACTCCACTTTTTTCGAGGTGGCCTGGTGGAGCCCATCTTCGCCACATGTTAACCCAAACCTCCAACCCAAGCCCCCCCACACCCCGCAGTCTTATAGTCACGCATGAGCTATTTATTAAGTATATTGATGTTCAGCTCAACCGGACGCCCATGACTTGCGTTTTGCACATATTAATGTATGTATGTGTGGGCTTTTGGAGGGAAAAAGTAAAATTGTAATAATTTAACGTAATTTTACTAATTTTGTAAAAATAACGTTAAAGGCGGCGGATGGTTAGTTATGCATCATGTGGTGCCGTTGATAGCCAAAAGACAAAAGGGTACATGCACTAATCGGCCTTTGCCTCGATTGTTGAGCGTTATATGTCTTATGTCAAAGGCTATTACGCAAAACTACTATCGATCCGGGGGTTCACTAGAAGCGGTCTCTCTGTTCCTACGGAGTGAAGGTAGGTTTGTTTACATCTTACTCTCTTTAAACCCATCTTAACTTTACTATTGATGAGTTTACTGAGTAGGATGATCATGATGTTTAGCTCAAACGGCACAAAACAAAGTTGAAAAATATGTATTGTTTTCCAATTTCATTGTTGTTGTTAGGGGTGTGCAAAGTCGGTTAACCGCCGGTTCGGTTAACCAAAGGTCGGTTAACCGTTGATTCGGTTAATCTAAAAGTGTTAACAGTAACCATAACTGATAGGCGGTTAACTGTGGTTCGGTTAATCGGCGGTTATGATTCAGTTATGGTTATTTCGGTTATTAACCGATATATTTTTTGGGGGGTTTTAGATAAAAATATGTTTGTATTCTTGTATATAGTTTATTGATGTTTCAATAAATAAAACCTTATTATGTTCTTATACGATCTGTTTTAGCTTACAGAGCATATATCGTATACTGAAAAATAAATTACTTAGTTCATAAGTAATTAATATAACCATATTTTGGATATAGATATTTAGTTTGCTAACACAATAAATAACTAGAGATAAGAAACTAAGAGGAAGATGATAAAAAAATAACCCTAATGCTTAATAAACATTTAACTTCAAACATAAATATAAAAAGAACACAAATAAATATAAAAAACAAGGTTCGGTTCGGTTCGGTTAAATTCGGTTAATGAAGATACTCTAACCGTAACCGTAACCGAAAGGTCGGTTAATCATATTCACCTAACTATAACCGTTCGGTTTGGACGGTTTCGGTTAAATTCGGTTATTTTTTTCGGTTAACGGTTCGGTTTTCGGTTGCGATTCGGTTTTTGCTCACCCCTAGTTGTTGTTACAAGGAAAGCCTAGCACCTGACTGTTCGGGCCAAGTAAGGGGTCGTATTGGTGTCAGGTGAGGATGGACCAAATTAAAAAATAAATCCAATTTGGTAGTAGGTCAAAAAGGATTGTTTTAAATAAAAAAGGTAAAAAGGCAATTTGCCAATGACCTTGTGGTTCAGTGGTGGAAAGTGCTTGAATTCTCGAAAGAGGCTCAGGTTCGATCCCCACTCACTGCAAGTGAGGTGGTAAGGTTTACCTACTTTGGTGGGGTTCCTTACCGGGGTCACGGGTTCGAGCCTGGCAGTCGGGATTAAGTTTCCACGAGGTGCGTGGAAGGGCTCTGCACTGCACTCCCCCTCATTCGAACCCGGGTGGCTGTGCTTCCGATAAAAATGGTTGAAGCGCAGTCGGTGGTAGGTTTCCAAATCGATCTACACCTTTAAAAAAATTAGAAAGTTAAACCTGCACTATAAAGTTTAGCATCAAAAAAGTTCCTTTTGGGGTGTGGACTAATAAACAAATCGCTTGATCTAGATAAAGAGGATGTTTTATACTAACTTCAAGATCCATGTTAAGCTTAAAAATAACTCAAACAACTATAAAGAAAAAAACCACACAAAATTACTACATTGATAACAAGTATATATGTTCCCTTGATTCAATTATAACAACTCGTTTCACGAATTTGAAAATATTGTTGTGCCAAAGACCAATTCTTAGTCATTGTCGCCTTCGGTTTTTGTGTGCCAGAAACCTAAACCTAATTTCCTATTTTCTAATTGTATGGTCCAAATTCATTTTAAAAAAGGGTCGTTTAATACATCTTAAATCATTTCTCAAGCTCAATTTTTTTATATAAAGAAAAGCATTTTTTATTTTTAAATTAGAGGACCTATTAAAGTGAGACCCAAAGCCCTTATTCCTTAAGAGTTAACGTCCCTGACTTAAGTTAGTTCTAAATTAAAAGTTATGTCGTACATGAAGATCATTTGAATACAATCAACAAATGCATGTTCAACCCTTCAACTAGCAAAATTCAATCCATATGTAACACGGACTCATGTACTATTTATTTTCTTGACGTATCTAAGAGGAAAATGTCAACAAAACACTTAAATTTCAATTTAAGAGGTTGGTCATTTCTACTGTCTACACATGAGCAACAATAAGTGACATCGTATCTACCACCCTCTTTATTTTCATGCCTATTACGACCACTTGTGATTGAGGTAATGAGGTGCACAATTCTTCAAGGTTGGTATTGTGTAAGACCCTTACTTCTATTTAATAATTTTCTTATAGTTTTCGACTTTAAGTGTGTATTTACGATTACACATACATCTAAAAAATACGAGTTTTATTAAAATATTTTCAGATTTAATACAATACAAAACAATATATGTAATTCGTCGTCTAAAGATGACGACGACGCATGGTGCGGAAACTTGTATCTTGATCGTGTTCGGTTCTTCTTTGAGCTTGATCGTCCTCCGGTACCCTACAATATACCTACATTTCATAAAACATGAAATGAGTTAGTCGTACTTATTTTATAACGTGCATAATCAAGTCCGAATGCCAAAACGAACAAGAAAATAATTTTTGCCAACTTTTTAGCCCCTCGCGGGCCGCGACCGGTATCGTCTTAGCCCTCGCGGTGCGCGACTGACATTGGACCCACCTGTCGCGGGGCGCGACAGCCCAGTTTCAACAGAATGTTACTTAGCTGGTGCTTCACATTCCCAGCAATCCTATCTCAAACTTGTTATGCACAAAAACTTGCATAACTTTCAAAATACATATCCGTTTTACGATCCGTTTCTTCCTACGTGATCGTAATTCGATTCTCCATCGTATGGAATTAAAATTCAACATCTGAACTAATGAAATTCTAAATTTTAAGCCCTCGACTTAAAATTCAATCATTAAACTTTTGACCCGTTTCATGATTTATTAGACAAACTATCTTCTAAATCATCACAAAATCATGGACTGCTTATCAACTCAAAAACCTTTAACTCGTGATCACAATTTTTATAAAATACGCGGCCAATACCCAAACTATGCGCATAATCTATTTTGACCCGTTTAGAGGATTTAAACAATTAAGTTTAAATCTCGCTCATTCTTTTCACATATTCTAATTCTACATTAAGATATCTATTTATCTTCCACCACAACTTTTTTAGTGGTGGATTTAATGTAATGAACCATTTATTCCGAATACTACCATTCGGTTAGTCATTTTACGGAAAAAAAACTCATTTTAGGCGCTTGACCCAAAAAGACTTATGTCTATAACTTTTACATTTATCAAAGATTTACTTAATCATAATACTTGTTTCTAAACAACCTTTAAGAGTCGTTTGCCCGGTTTATTGATCGAGGGCGTTATGGTCAACTTTAGTCCCTTCCTTTACGATGAAGGACTTTCAATAATTTATTTGACCAAAATCTCTCATTTAACTATAGTTTTACCAATACGTACCTGGCTCGGAACAAAGTATTTACCCGTTTTAATGCCTCATCATATAAGTTGTTAGTTAATAACAACGGCGTCTCACACGCTATTCGATTCTGTCAGCATAAAACTCAACAACAACATTAATCACTAATGTCAATTGGTGATTTCATCAACTTTTGACCCGTTTAATCCATTTGACCATTTATTCATCGTAAGATGGTAGTTATTTACCATCCCATTCATGTACCCTTTCCGGTTTACACCGTGTTATCATATTGCTAAAAATCATTTCTTAATTCTTTTGACTTATCGTGTTTTACGCCTTAGAGCGTCTTTTTCAAAAACAATTATTGGTCCGTTAGCTCGTGGCCAATTACCACATTACCCTTTTTACTCATTATGGTTTACCCATAATATCTTTTCTCAAAACTCATTGTTTATTCGGTCTATTCAAGACTGAATTGCCGGTTTACCCTTTTTTTTACTTATTTCGATCCGTATTATTTCGCGTCGAAACACCATAATTAATTTACGGTTTTATCATAGTCATAACAACTTCAACGAGTAAATGATCTAATAGAAAAGTGTAAGCTTTACTTACCTTGCATCCGATTATGCTTTTTTTCTGCATACTCGATCCGTTTGACCCGCTTCTTTTCCAAGCCTCCACCTAGCTTGTCAAGCGTCAAACTATCATATAATATTCGGAAGGTAGTTAGGTTAGTCGTTCTAGATCATAACCTTTACGCCTTATGAACCTTTATACTACTTTTCTTACCGAACTCTATCATAGGTCGGTTTGACTTTTAAAAGTCAAACCGCCTTATAGCTTATGAAATTGAGCAACTAAGTTTGACAAACTCATGTTGGCATTCCGCCATTTACTCAATAAGCACTATTCTTAGGCCACCATTTTAACTAATATTTAATCCGAGTTCATGGTATTATTAACACTAAGTTTAACTTAGCTCTCGATTATCAAAGACACATTATTCTTTCATTGCGCAAAATCTATGGGTTTTCATCTATAAGTGAAACCCGTTTCATCATGTTATTACGCATTTATCCGAATAC
Source organism: Scalesia atractyloides (assembly GCA_947069175.1). Taxonomy (NCBI): domain Eukaryota; kingdom Viridiplantae; phylum Streptophyta; class Magnoliopsida; order Asterales; family Asteraceae; genus Scalesia; species Scalesia atractyloides. The sequence continues at coordinate 63,428,702 of CAMTDV010000010.1, read as the reverse complement.
CTAATCTAATCAAGTTCTACATTCAAACGAGTAGACGCGCGATTTCACTTAGGCATTTTAACGAACACCTTGCGAGCAAGATTTTTATACATCTTTTGTCTAGTTCATGACTAGCTTCTAACCAAGTTTCAATCATCAAAATCAAGCCCTTATGTCTAGCATTCATAAACAAATTTCAAGACTCGCATCATAACATTAGTTTTTTCACAATCTAACATTCAAATTCATGTGTTATCATCTTGTTATAAAAACCCACTTAGCACGTATATGGGTGTTCATCAAATTCCTATTTTTCAACACTAATACATCAAGTTTTCAACTAGGGTTTGTTCCTAAACATGGATTCAACCCAATATCACTCATATATACAACATGCATCACAAAATTTCGATTTATGAGTGTTCATCATAGAATCATAACTTCACTAAACATGAAAATTAACATACCTTTTGATCCCCTATCTCGAGTGGTCACTAATTTCAGATTGGTATTGATTTTGATCCGATTTTCTTCTTGATTTAAGGATTTCATAAAGTATAGGGTTTTGAGAAGAGCTCCCCTTGGCTCTGTGTTTTCAGTCGACCAGAACACACGGTGTGTGTGTTTTGGTTTTTAATTTCTTTCTTCTTTTTTTTTTTGAAAACCTTTTTCTCCAATTTACCTCTTTTAGTCCCTCTAATATATAAAGGTTATAAAAAGGTTATTAAATCAAGTTTCTTTATTATTTAAAACACTTAACTAAGTAGGTTGATGTTCCTAGTTACTTAATGGGTTTCGGGAGTTATAACCCATTTTATTTTAAGTCTCGTTAACTCGGGTCTCTTATAACTTTGTTTTTCTCATAAGCTCTCGTTCGCTTTTTATTTAATATTAGGTTTATTTATTTAAACCTAATATTCACCGGGTTAAATTTTACCACTAACGGTATTTCACGCGTTCATAAATATTAACGTGGTTTGACTATCAAACCCGTTTTCGGGGTGTTACATATCGAGATCATTCACCACACCAACACACTTTTTCAATCTCACGCCCATCTCCGTTGGGACGATTTTGTTAAACATCCTCACCAGTGGCCATAAAAAAGCTATCGCACTTTGATGCCAACTAATGCTGAGCGGAAACAAGAATAATGAAAAAGATATTTCTAAGAAAAAATATATGAAAGTTTATGATAATGAATGGATAAACTATCAGATAGAGCTCCCTTTTTATAGCATTTTTTTTGCAAATTGTCAACTCATCATCATCATCATCATACTTAGTAAATCTCATCAATAGCAAAGCTATGATAGAGTATGAGGATGCTAGATGTAGACAATATTACATCTACCCCATAGGGATAGGGAGACTGATTCTAGTGAGACCCCCGGCTCGATTGTAGTTTTGTATCAAGCCTTGGACCTAAGACACATAACACTTAAAGGATCAGGACAAAGATTGATTATGCATAACGCCACCACATGATGCATGATCAACCATCCGCCGCTTTTAACGTTATTTTCATGAAATTATATATACTATAATTTATAACATACCTATTCATTATGGGTTGTACCCACTAAAGACAAACTTATATATGCAACATATCTATGCATTATGCTTTGTCCCATAATGCTTAGTTGGTTGTACTCACTAAAAACAAACTTATATATATATATATATATATATATATATATATATATATATATATATATTTCTACCATAATGCTTATTAGGTTGCAATGTTTTAAAAACGGTTTAAACCGGGCGGTTGTATCGGGTGAGCCGTCCGGTACACCCGGTTAAACCGCCCGATACACCCGGTTAAACCGTTTTTGAGCCAAATCCAGTAAGGTATGAAACTGAATTTTTAAACATTGGTGGGTTGTATCCACTAAAGACAAATATGTACAGGATAGAGTAAAATGCTTGGTTGGTCCCTATGGTTTGCAAAATTGCATATTTGGTCATAGTGGTATACTAATTACACCGTGCTACCAAAACTTATTAAAAATGAACTCGCTTGGTCCCCAGCCCTAACATCAGTTAAATATCTTTGTTAAAACACCCCGGGTAATTTGGTCATTTCAGTCCAGCCCATTATAAAAAGAGATAAATACCTTGTTGGTCCCACCCCATCCCTTCTTCTTCCCCAAACCACCACCACTGTCTCATCTCCTCCACCACCACTGAACTCCCACTCACCACCGCCATTTCTGCCGGACAATTCCCGTCTTGCAGCAACCGAAAATTCTGCAAGATTATGTGAAAGTACATGGTATCAAAGCATAAACAAAAACAATAACAGAAAACCATGCAAAAAGAACTGACCGGAGTATGCTGCCAGATGATCCGCTGGAACGCACATTATGGCCACATTGAGAAAATGTAATCAGATGTTTATATCTGTAATAGTTGAAGGTAGCGGTTGAAGTTCTAAGGCGATTTAGTGTCCGAGCTTACGACTCCGGGAAGCTTCACCTTGGGAGTATGTTCAAGAAAAGTGGGTGGTCTGTGGTACACAATCGATGCAGCTCGAATCAAAATTCCAGCGGTAAGACCCCAAATCATATACTTTTTACCACCTGTTTCGTAGTCGAAGTAATGAATAAGAAGTCGGTTTCCCAACCAATCTATTTCTTCTGATTTATGATTTTCATCCTGAACCAGTAAATATTGGTGTTCAGTTCTAATGAATTTGAACCAATTTTAAGAAACATTTTCATCCTACAAAATGTCCTTAACCTAAGAAACGTAAGATTCAGAGCAGTTAAGGTCCGACAGAAATGGCGGTGGTGTGTGGGAGTTTGGTGGCGGTGGTGAGTGGGAGTTCAGTGGTGGTGGTAGAGGAGATGAGATGGTGGTGGTGGTTTGGGGAAGAAGAATAAGGGGTGAGTGGGGTGGGATCAACTAGGTATTTATCTCTTTTTATAATGGGTTGGAATAAATTGACCCAATTACCCTCATGTGCCAAACACATGGGGTGTTTTAACAAATATATTTAACTAATGTTATGGCTGGGGACCAAATGAGTTCATTTTTGACAAGTTTTGGTACCACGCGTGTAATTAGTAAATCACTAGGACGAAATCTGCAATTTCTGCAAACCACAGGGACCAACCTATCATTTAACTCATACATTTATATTTATATATATAGTAGTATAATTTGCAACATCTAAATAAGGATAGGCTCGGTACCAATCGGTACCGAAAATCTCCAAAAGTGATACCGGTACCAAATATACTCGGTACGATACCGGTATTTGAGGGTAAAAACTGGTAAATACCGGTACCGAAAATGTTAAAAGTCATTACCCCGACACCATTTGCTCATCCCTACATTTAAAGGCATAAGGATATTGTACAATTTACTTTGGTGTTTTTCCTGCATCAATTCCTTGCATTATGGGTTTGATTTGATTGTGAGCTTTTAAAATAATGGCCACGTATTATTTCTTTGGCTCTTTAAAACTCGGACATCTCTTCATATCTCTTTCTCTTAGATCTCTTACTCTCTCTCTTAGTTGCAGACACTTTCCGGTGAGTTTTTGTTTGACCATTTATGGACCTTACGCAGTCGTATTTTGTAGAGAGAGGAACATCAACGGGGTTTCTAGAGAGAAAAACAGAGCGAGATGGCACACTTTAGCCCCCGCCGCAACGCAAAGGAGCTTACATCTAGTTAATAATATAATGTTAAAGTTAGTACCATTTCACTTTTGCCACCCCAAGCGGGACATTGAAAATTGTCAACTAAAAGTTAATAAAAAAATCAACAAAATTAATATGACAACTAATCTATCTATACTATATGATAAAAGAAACAAATAGAGGGCACTTGTCATTATTCTAGACCAACTTTAATTGTAGATAATTATTATTAAATTTAAATTATTTTGTATTAGTTAAATTATTATAAATCTTATAAACCCTAAATTATTGACATAAACTTAACTTCAAATTGTAAAGTCTTATCTAAACTAAAAAGCATTGTTTCACTTAATAGTAGAATAAACATGTTAATGTTATTATTGTTAACTATGAGAAATTATATTAAACAACTTATTAATCAAACCAAAAATTTATGATAATATTAACCTAATTTAAAAAATAATAAAAAATCCTTTTTGATTAGAAAGATTTTTTTTTAACAATAGATAAACCCGTGCAATACACATGGTTTCTAAATATAATTTTTTTTTTATTATCTGCTGTATAAATTTAGATTTATTCAATCCGTACAATATATAGAGTTTTTTAAAAATATAGATTTTTTTATTATTTAGTATATAAGATTACATTTCTTCCACCCGTGAATACAGAGGTTTCTTTAAATATAACTTTTTAATTGTTTGGTGTTTAAAATTAAATTTATTCAACCCGTACAATACACGAGGTTCTTAAAGATATAATTTTTTATTATTTAATATATAAAATTATATTTATTCAACACGTGTAATAAATGAAGTTTTTAAAAATATATTATTTTATTATTTAGTATATAAAATTACATTTATTCAACTCGGTGTAAGCAAAATTGTATGATAAAGTAAGTTTGTCAAATTTAAATCTAAAGATAGTATATCGAATGAAAAGTTAAATTCAAATTATGTTGTGCTTTTTTTTCATGGGTTTACCATTGCTTATGGCAGAAATTTTATTGAGTTAATTACATAGTTAGTCCCTGTGGTTTGCACGAAGTAACATACTTAGGTACTAATAGTTTAAAATCACATTATAGGGTATTAACTTTTCATTTTGTAACGTTTTGAGGTATTAACGTTAATTGTTTGTTAAACTATTAGTACCTAAGTATGTTATTTTGTGCAAACAACAGGGACTAACTATGTTAATACTCTAGAAGTTAATACCTCCAAACGTTACAAAATGAAAAGTTAATACCCTAGAAGGTGATTTTAAACTATTAGTACCTAAGTATGTTATTTTATGCAAACCACAGAACTAACTGTGTAATTAACTCAATTTTATTTATAAAACAATAATCCATTTACAACATTGGATATATGTCACACTAGGGGTGTGTACGGTTCGGTTTTTTGGCATAATCAAAACTGAAACTGAAATTTCGGTTTTCAGTTTTTAAAAACCGTTCGGTTTCGGTTTTTTTTGGTTTCGGTTTCGGTTTTTTACGTCGGTTCGGTTTTTCGGTTATTTCGGTTTTTGAAACAAAATTATATAAGATTCAAAAAATAAAAAGTATAATTTATATTATAACAATCTTTTTATATGTTTACATTTAATTTATTATAGTTAACCTTTTTAATTAATATTGTTTACATAAACTAACATTCTAATCTATTTTTATGTTTCTTCAAAGTTTTTATTAAGACATTTTCTTTTATAATAATTTAAAAATCATTTAATTTTTATATTAAATTTTGTTATTTTTATAGGTAATAAATAAATCATTTCAATTATAAATAAACATGTAATGTTTTTATTATAACACTTAACATTCAAGAATAAAATTAATATTTTCTACTAGCATTGGGTTAAACACTTAAATAATTTAAACTTAAACTTAAAATATATGGATCTAACTTATTAGTTCGGTTCGGTTCGGTTTTTTTCGGTTATTGAAAATGTTTATCCAAAAACCGAACCAAAATTTTCGGTTATTAAAAATCCGAAAACCAAACCGTCAGTTTTTGTTTCGATTCGATTATTTCGATTATTCGATTACGGTTTCGATTTTCTTGCTCACCCTGTGTGACAGTAAACACAATGGTATCATTATATGAGGTGTAGATTCTCCACCTATCAAAATTAACCATTTATCTCAACCAAAATAATTAAACCACCACATGTATAACATTAACCAACAAAAAAAGGCTGCAAGTGATCCACTCCCAACTGCTTCTTCTTCGCAATACCACATGATATAATACATAACCTAACCTCCATTGTTGCTTTTCAAGCTTTTTAAATCTCACGAATGACTATTTAAAACCTTTTTCTAGCATATCTCCATGTTAATAACAAATTATAATCATTTCGTTTCATCTAAAGTCTTCCTATCTTATTATTATTTTACGAATGAGACATTAATCACGCCAAGTAACTCCAGACCATACGTGTACGCCACTTAATACCACCCGTACCCATAATCTAGTGGTCTAGTGATTGTTTTTTTGTTTTGTGAATTATAAACGTAGAGGAATAGAGGGGTAGTTGTAGGTTGTGGGGGGTAATGGTCTGCCGGAAATACCGGCTACCCCGTTAGTGTGTTCTCCCACCACTTCTAATTTTTGATTCCATACCCTCTTATTATATAACTATCTTCACCATGCCCCTTTAAGTTTTTTATTTTAATTTTTTAGTTATTGTATCATGCAACCTTTTTATTTTTTATTTGAAGTGTCATACACTTGTACACACATTTTTAATGATTCATACACATACAATGAATGTTTTAGGGAACATGTTATTAAATCGCATGTATTATCGTCTTTGGTAAGCTACGGACGTTTATGAGTTATAATACTAGAAGTTTAGCAATTCGTGTTAACAATATAATTGTACTGTATTTCTGATATAGAGATGTGTTGGGAGAGAAGACCGAGTGTAATCATTTTACAGGAGTTTATACCTTATTAAAATAGTTTGTTACAAACACCTACTATGTGCTTACTTCAAGTATCATCCCAAAAACCAAGCAATACATTCAAGCCCTAAAGAATTTCATAAGGTTGGGTAGAACAAAAAGTTTATCTAAATCATAAAGGAATATGAATGCCTAGAAGAACTTTTATAACACGTGTAAAACTTGATACACAAATAACATGTTAGCATTTTCATTGGTGTAATATCGTGTTAATCATATTGAAGAAGGAATTACATAAATGATTATTGTGGTTTATAGAACAGGAGAATGTTAGTTAAAAAGGTCACACATCTAATTTTTTTAAAATAATGTTTGTTAAAATACCGTTATAATTTATAACATAACCTTACGCTTTTAATAAATCTTAGTTACTATCTCTAGACCCCATAATTGTTACAACAAGTATATTTGTCTGTTATTAATACTATCTACAATAATAAACATCTCATTTTCAGTTATGAATAACCAATTAACCATCGTTGCTCGCTTACCTCCTTCACAACCATCAATGACGGTGCCTTATCCCTTAACCTTCATCACAAGAAACCATGATCTCCATCAATGACTAAATCCGCTCTCCTTTTTCTCTGCTCACCCCTCCCCATCAACAGACACACACAGTGGCGAAGCTTGAGATTTCCGACCGGGGGGTCGAAAACGTATATACCCAAAATTTTCTATAAAACCGGGGGGTCGAAAACGTATATACCAAAAAATTTCTAAACGAAAACTACATATTCTCCACTATTGAGCGAAAAGTTCGGGGGGTCGGCCACCCCCTCCCGCCCCAACTATCCTACGCCCCTGGACACACATAAAAGTAAACACCGACACATACAACATATAAACCGATAACAAAAACACACACTTCATATTTCATACCATCATCCTCCAATCGCCACGTGTCAAACCCAACCCTAAAAACCATACCTAAAGCCTCTTGAAACAAAACAACCACTAGAATTTGAAATCAAATCCTCAAATTGATACAAACACATTTTCAAGGGACAAAAACGTCATTAACCACTAGTCAAGGGACCATATTTGCACTTCTCTTTCATCCCCCTTCTGCTTACGATATATCCGATATCATGTTCCACACCATCATACGATTCCATTCGCTACAGACGATTCGCCCACCCGCTCTCTCTTTACTATAAATACTCACCATTACGCCACGGTTTTCACTTTTCTGGATTTTCATACATCAACAACAACAGCATCTTCTTCGTCTTCTAATCGGTGAAAACCCTAATTATATCCCTTAATTACTCATCAATTTGCTATTAATCATGTTTACATTATAATCCGATTCTAATTGAAGATCGACGTGACGTCATATTAGCGGTTTTGTTGTTCGAATATGAGTAATTAGGGTTTGATTTTCGCCATTTTTGTTGCGGTTTTGTTTGTTGATTTTATTGCTTTTGTTGATTAGTTGTTGTTTATGTATGATTTATGATTGCTGTGTGGATTTATTATGATGTTAGGTGTTGTTCATTTACTTGACGGTTACTGGATTTCTTATTTTCTGGTTGTGAATCTGAAGTGATTAATTTTTGATTTATTATGCTGTTGTGTGTGTATAGATCTTGTTTTTGAAGTTGTTTGGGTGTGTGTAGATCTTGATTGTTGCCACTTGAAGAGATTTTAGTTTGATAAAAAGTGGTTTTAATTCTGGTTGTTTGATTATACAGGGTTAAGATTCTTAAGATTGCCGTAGGTAGTTTTTTGTGCACGCGTAGGGGCGAAAAGCACAAATTGGAGAAAAAAATGTAACGTGCTTAGAAAATTAGTGCTAGTTTATGAATAAACATAGAAAGTATTATGATTAGTGATTAAAATGATCAACTTAATGCCAACAGCCAACAGGTTTAAAAGTAATGAAAATTTAAAGTGACATATTTTGTTCTGCATTACAAAAGCATTTTAAACTTTCATACTCAAGTTCATTTGAATAATATGCTTTGAATTTGTCTTCCGTGTCTTCTCCACTTGTATCATAATCTTTGATCATCATCTATCGTCCCTGAAGGTGAAAGTTGTGAAGTATGTAGTTTAAGGTTTAAGGCGCAAAGGGTGAGCCTAGGCGCACAAAAAGCGCAAGCCTGAGACAAGCAAAGCACAAGCTGGCTTCATGCTATATTTTGATGGTTCTAGACTTAGTTTGGCTTGTTTGAAAATTAAAATGGTTCTTTGGCTGGTTCAGACCGTTTGAAAACCTTTTACGCCCTGCCGCACTCAAGGCGGTTTTACTGCTTGTCGCCTGGGCGCCTACGCGTGTGTTTTTGTCGCCTTTGATTACATAGGTTGTGAAGATCTTTGTTGAGTGTCCGGTGCTCCTAAGTCCTAACGTCTCCAGCCTCACTTGCATTTGGCATATAAACCCATTTCAATTCCTGGCTCTCAAAAAATGCTCTTCACTTTCGACTACCCCCCCCCCCCCCCCCCCCCCCCCAATATAAATAAATGACAAACAACCAAGTTAAGATAGAAAACTTGTCTGAGATGGAAATGATACTATTTTCTTTTGGAAAAATTTAAACAAATTTTGTTGCAGCTTCATGAGATGAAGGACTAGGGAGTAATTACTTTGGAATTGTTTTAGTCATTATTAAATTGATTTATGCTTCTTGAGTTCTATTTATGTGATCTTGAACCGATGTACTTACTTTGATGGTCTTTCTGATTAAACCACATTGTTATCTTGTATTGTCTGTTTGTTACTAGAATCACAAATTGTTAAATGCAAAATAAAATTTAGTTAAGTATCCATGTTTGTCTGGAAATTGGAAACAGTATCCTCTGGTGACTGCTTACTGTATATTAGAAATAGAAAATAATTATCACAAGGAACTTGAGTTAGTGGTCCGTTTTTCTTCTCTTATTGACTACCACACCACAAGCTGGACATAATATATTGGCAGTTTACAGAGGAGATGGGTATAAAGGTAACTATGTTCATGGGGAGATTCCAGAACGCGGTGCGATATTTATGTCAAATATTAATACACATAAAGAGTGCTTAGAAAGGAAGTTGTTTGGACTACCATCAGGTATGTCCAAATTTGTGCTGCATGTAAAAGAAGGAATGACCCTTTTCCTTTTTGAGTTTGAAAGGAGATTATTATACGGTGTATTTCGTGCTACGTGCGATGGTGATATCAATATTGACCCCAAAGCATTCAGATCATCCGGTAAACAGTTTCCTGCACAGGTATCAACGTCTGATTGCTTAGTATGTTTACGTAGTTAATTTCGTGTTATATACATTTTAAAAAGACGAAGTTGCTAGCTAGGTCACATCTTTAAGTCATGCATTGCTTTTTTGCAATTTACAATGCAAAGCTAAGCAGTTAATGCAGTAAAAAAAATCGGATATCTATCAATGACCGATCGATATTTGAGATATAGGTTATTGCGGTGGGATATCGGTAATTTTAATATCATGTAGAATTTATATATAGCAATTTAACACTAACAATTCAGTATACTTTCCTACCACTAACAAATTAATCTTTTTTGCAACTTGCAAAACACTAACAATCCTAGCAAGTAGGAACTGATGAAGACTTAAGACACTAACAATTAACAACTAAGACTTAAAACACAAATAGCAACAGTAAGATGAAAGATGAGTAGAACTAAGAAATAAGGTACTGTTATCGGGAAAATCGGTGATATATCGGTCAAATATCGATGATAATATCGGTACCGGTATTATGACCGATATTTGACACCAATATTTTACATGGGGACCGATAACAGATATATCATTGATATTAACTGCATAGATGCAAAGGAAAATTATTGCAAACATATTAACGTTGTGGAGGACGTGTAGCTTGACCTTTTTAAATTTATAAATAATCTTTAGGTCATGTATAGTTAACCATTTTCTAGGGCTAGAGCATCTTTGATGTTTTAGTTTTTAGTTTTTATTTTTTACTTGCATTTGTTTTTATTTATAATGTAGGTTCGTTTTACAACTGTTTGGGAATGTAGCCCATTAGCTGAAAGTGAGTTCAAGGATGTAATTAGGGATAATTACTTCTCGGGGAAGAGATTCAACTTTGGTTTGAATGAAAAGCAGGTATCTTGATATGCTTGAGCATTATATCTATTTTGTTCTGATGTAATCCTATAAATCTTATCATTTGTTGCTTAAAATTCCAGGTACGTAAACTTATGAAGCTATTTCGTTCAAAGATTATCTCTAAAAACTACCCTGAGAGAAATATCCGGAGATATGATAAACCAGAAGAAGCAAATGCAAGATCCGGTGACCTTAGGAAGGACATTAGACATAGGATAAGATTCGACAGTTGTGACCTTAGGGGTGACGAAGTTAAAGAAGTGGATGATAATATGTATATAAACAAACATATTATAGAAGATAGGCAGACAGATAAACGGGAAGGTTTTCTAACACATTATACGACAGAAAGTGTAGAGTTTGGTGATTACAGTAGACATGACATATTAGGAAACACACCCTTTATCTTAGGGAAAAAGATATTGAAGACCGGACTCGAACCTCAACGCTCTTTAGCACGAGAATGACTGTATTCGACATGCCGGTTTTCAGCAAACCACATGGAACTCATCTTGATGAAATCGGTATAGGAAGCAAAGATATTATTGATTATAACAGGTTGCAAGATGAGTATAAAGTTAGAGAACGTTTTCGGGAAAGTCTGAATGAACGCACATTGACCAATGATTATTCTCATTTCAACCACAATGATTATTCAAATGTTGATACTACAAGGATTGATGTTCCTGATATCCAGCTTAGTCCTTGTGTAGATGATGGGTCGGGTTTTATTTCCATTGCTAACAATTATCCTCTTTACTCTAGTCCCGAGAAAATCCCCATGACGTATTACTCACATGACGAAGGGTCGTATCGGTATCGTGATGATCCTGGTTCACAAAGTTCTATATTTCCCAAGTTTATTTCCAGAAATCTTTCTCTTTCTTCATCTGATGCTCGTCTACGTGTGGATGATGTGGACCCGACTGATGATGATAAAAGGTGTTACGAAAAACATGAAAGTATGCTTAGTTTTGGCAGTTCTCGAAAGAGAGAGAGTGTTTTTTCTCGTTTATCTTCGACTTTAAGGCACGAAGAACAGACCTTTGAAACTGATGAAAACCGTGAGTTAAGTTCATCAGTTAACAAAGTTATGAAAATGTTGGAGAAGGTTGTAAGTAGCCCTAAAAAACGAAGTGGAAAAGGCATTTCAGTTACAAAACAAGACGATGCTGATAACTCGCCAAAAAGTAAGATTGAAGATCACGTGCTTCCAGATGTGAATTTAGAAGTTGATGCTGATGTGGTGGATGAAGAAGCTGAAGGTGAATCAGCATATCAGGAAACCAGACTTGTGGATTTTAAGCGTCGTAAGAAGTCAAACAAGAGAATTGACGATGCAAACAAAGAGAACTCTGAATGCTTGGTCGGCGCCACATCAGATGTGGGGCCTGTTGCAAATAATCAGTTAACGGGTATGCCACATAAGCGTCGAAAACTGGTTAGGCCTGATTTTGTTGAAAAAAATATCGTTCCTGACGGTGTTGTTACTCATGAAAATAAACTTTCCGCAAATGATAGCACGGATGTAGCTCTTGAAGGTTCAGAGAAGGTTGATGCATTCGTTGAATCCGTGGTGCCAACTTGTCGTGAAAATACACCGGATGGCAGTAATTTAACAAAAGCAGAAAGTGAAAGCGCAACGAAAGTTGATGTATCCATCAAACATTGTGCCCATGAAAATACACTTTTCGCAAATGATAGCTCGAATGTGGCTCTTGAAGGTTCAGAGAAGGTTGTTGCATTCATCGAATCCATGGTGCCAGCTTGTCGTGAAAATACACCTGATGATGGCAGTTCAACAAAAGCAGGAAGTGAGAGCTCAAAGAAAGTTGAAATTGATCTAAATATGCTGCCAACTTCTGATGAAAGTTCATCTTCCAAAGAAGACAACGATTCAACAAAAGTTGTACTTGAAAGCCAAATTGTGGAAGGGACCACATCAAAGGATGACCAAAAGATGTGTGGTTGGATCGAGTGGTGATATTCAGACTATCGTATATTGCATATAATCATGGTGTTTTGGGTGCAAAAGGTAACACATTTTTGGAGCTTTATAGCCTTACTAGAATATAGAAGAACTAACCTGCTTGAACTTTTGTTTAGTTTTGTTAAATTTTAAGAAAAAGCTGTGAAAGTTGAATACATTGAGCTGGGCATTTTTGGGTTAAAGCTCAGCCCCTGGTGTTCAAATATGAAACTTTTTATTAATTTGTTAAAATCTGTTTCTTTTGCTTATATATCTTTTGAGTTCTGTTGTATAAATATGTAAATCAGCTTTTGCCCATTTATTCAAATTTGATCTTGTAAAGCTTATATCGGTGTTGTAGCACAACTAAGTGCGAGGCTTGGCAAGGGGACAATGTTGTAAAAAATTGGGATTAATTGTTGATTAAACGGTAGTTTACCGATTAATTTTCATCTTGTTGTATCTAAAATTAGTATTGGTCAAAGGAGGTCAAATTTCGGTCAGAATTGGTCAAGTTTCGGTCGGAAATGGTCAATATTTTTGAACTTGAATTATCATCTTTATTAATCGGATCTAATTAATATATTTAAAAAAATTTGTATATACAAGTTTGAATAATTAGATATAAAATTCTAATTCTATTAATCCTGAACAATTGCTAGTTGATATCCCATGACCTACTAAAGTTTAGCGATATACACAACCGTGACAAGGGGACCTTCAGGTCACATCATTGTGGTTGTTCCTGATGATTTAAATAGTTGAGCTAAATAGTTTAGTTCTGATAAGTGATAATGTTCACTATTACTTTGATTTCTTATCTAATTACTTTTCATAATGCCAAAATTGATTTCTTATCTAATTACTTTTCATAATACCAAAATGATTTAAATAAGGATATCCTAGTATCACATAGATCAAATGTTGTATATGGATAACTATTTTATAAATAAAATTATAGTAGGCCTAACAAAATTCAATGATTTTAAGATTTATAGGAATATAGATCCTAACCAATCATTCAAAAATCCTTTATAGGTCATCCTAACCGCCAATGTTACACGAAACAAGAAGACACATACTCGTAAGCTGGAGGTGGCAGAGATGAGAATATTGTTGTTGATGTGTAAGCATACAAGGTTAGACTGAATAAGAAATGGCTCTATAAGGAAAGATTATGGGTAATGGTTTGAGCATTTAAAGAGGAGACAGATGACAATGCTAGTCAGAGCCCGTGGAAACCCTCACTGTTGAGGGGAGGAGGATTAGAGACATACCCAAACTGACTTGAGATGAGCGTAATTGGCATGATATGATAGACTTGCACTTCTTAGAGGACATGATAGAGGATAGAACTGCGTGAAGTCCTTAACCTTAATCCCCTTCCTATCTATGTTGTTTTATCTTTCATCTGGTTTTTAGATTACTTGGGGGACTTTTTTTTTTGTTTTCAATATACTTTTCAGGTCTAATTATGATGTTAGAGCCGAGATGGTTTGCCTACATCTCACCCCCTCAGATCTTACTTATTGGTGGTTTTGCTATTGGTAAAATTTTATTGATTATAATTATAATGACTTTCAATCCGTTCATTTAAATAGTAGAAGAACAAGAAGTGAATCAAGCAGAGATGATTTTATTGCTTTTGATTATTTTTTTTAATTATTAAATTTAGGTTAGAATACAGGTTTTGTGCTTCGGTAACTTTATTTTGAAGTTGTTAATGTATGATAGTTAATTGTGTACTTTTGCTATGAATAATAACAGAACTTAATGACTGTTCAATTGCTACAGAACTTAGCAGTTCTAAATCGGTTTGGATCAAGTTAAGGCTAGTCAAAACCAGTTCGGTTTCTAAACTGGTCTACAGAGGGGAAAAGCCGAATCACCAAACAACAATTGCCTTAATATGCCAACATACACTCATTTTCAAAGAAAATTATGACCTCATTATACAAAAATTCAATATTTGTACCTCAAGGAGAAATCCAGTTGATGATTACACCAACTAAACTGCAGAAAACTTGACAATTATCTGAACTATATATCATTTCCAACGCCCATCATCCGGGATCGCGAACGCTCACAGAAGAAGTCATTGACGTAAAGTGATCAAAAATAACTTATATAACTCACTGGACTCGAAGCCGATCGTGGGTGAATATAGGATACAAAATTTACAACATATCAGAACAACGGATACAATGTTGGTCAATAAGCCTGGCTGCTAGGCTCCCGGTCTCAGGAACCAAACCGGATGTTAAGCTGTTCCAGAAATGAAATACTAGCGCCTCATCAATGATCTTTAGATATAGAGCATCTTGATCGGCTTTTTCAGCATCCGTTGCAGGTTGGGTGAAATATCTATTTTAATAAAAAAACATGTATCAACTATCAAGGCACTTGTAACATGAACATAATATAACCGAATAGTCGAATACACGTGCAAGTTGTTCATACCGTGTGATACTCTTACGACATATAGGGAAGAAAGCAAAGAAGGGCAGCAGTTTCAGTTCCATCTGATTCTTGAACCCGTTTTCTTCATGCAGAAACTTACTTCCAACTCGAGTCAAAAGATCAGCCCCGTTCCACCTTAAGTTTGTATCATCATAACTTGCATAAAACTCCTTCAAGCACTCCCTTATAAACGGGCTGCGCAAAATTTTCAAAAATTATAAAATGAACGACAATTTCAACACATTTGATCTAAACATGCGCACACAGATGCTAATTTGAATACCTGTGCTTTCTAAATACCATTACAGCTCCATTCAAATCACTTGCAGATGATTCATCCTCTAGGCCCACCATATTAGATAGCGAATAAAGCGGTTTGATCACTATAACATCAGAATCAAGATAGATCCCACCATATCTGGTTACAAAAAAGAAACCGTAGTAAGTATACATACTAAAGAATTCAAACCTACGACAACTTAATATAACCGAAAAATCATTATTAGATTAGAAGTTAGGATCATCAAAATTTGCTTACTTGTAAAGAGCAGCAAGGCGGATAAGCTCGCTGTAATGAGTAGGATAAAACTTCGTCTTCCTCCATTCAAACCAGACAGAAGCAAATTCATGGGTCGGTGTATCTTTCAGCAACTCATCCAGATTCGGCATGGCAACAGCAACCTTGAAACTACACAACAGATTAAAATCGAACACGTCAGCATCTTAATAATCGGTACAGAAATCAACTATACCAATGAGTGAGAAATTAGTCAATTACCCGTCTTTTACAAAACTATCAAAGAAGTTAAGCTCCAACGTCTCAGAAAAGACGACAACACAAGCATCCGGATGGTGGAACAGCAAGCTTTCAAGCCCGCGTTGGTGTCGAACAGTAAACATCCACGGGGGCGAATTCCACACCATAAAAACCCTCATCGAGCACTTCCCTTTCCTAAAGAACGCATCCATGAAATTCGAAAACGACAAACGAGGATGCAAACCCGGAAAGTATCCCCATCTCTTCCCATCCGCATAAATCTGACCCGAAAACTCACTTCTCACTTCATCACTTTTATCAACAACCTCTCGAATCCCCCTCCCCTCATCCAAAGTTCTCCACTCGGCAACCTTGTTTTCACTCTCAACCTTGGTTTTCGACATTGGATTGTTAACAGATGTTACAGACACCCCGAAAGGCACCTTCTTAAACTCGTTAACTATCCGCTTCTGAATCATTTTATCTCCTTTAGTAAGCCCGGTAACCCCCGCCCCATCCGGATCCTGCAAAAACGGATTACTCATCGGATTCAACATCTCCAAATTCGACTTAAACATCCGATCACGCCGTAAAAAATCACTCTTCTTCTCAAACCAATCCCCCCACCCTTCCTTCAAAGGTGAAACCTTCAACAAAAGTGCATCCTCAACCCCTTTCACTTGAGCCAGTTTCCTCCTCACATTATCATCCAAAACGACGTCGTCTGAACCAAACCCTAAATCAACAAAACCAGAACCTAAACCAGCACTATTCAAATCAAAATTAACATAATCCTCCCACTGATCAATCGATCGTTTATCAAACGCACGCCGAATCACGCCCTGCACGTGATCATAATAATATTTGGAAACCCTAGGTTGATCGGAGACGTCATCGTCGGAATAATGGTTGAAGATGTCGTCTTCTTCTTCGTCTGAAACCCTAGAGAATGGATCGTCTTGAACGGTGTCGTCTAGGATGTCGATGCGGTCGTCGTCGGAGGTACGGTCGTCGGGATCGGAGTCTTCGAGGAGAGGGTTGGAGGTGAGGTCGGAGAGGTGGTGGTGGGGGTGTGGTGGTTGGTGGGAGGTGAGGCGGATGTAGAGGATGGAGACAGAGAGGAGGAGGAGGACGGCGGCGGTTAAGGCGCAGAGGTGGGTGGCGTAGTGGGGGCGACGCCGGGATCGGAGCATTTTTGGGTTAGACGGTGGTGGACTGGTGTCGCATTATTGTCTGAAAGTTGGGGATTTCTGTTAAATTTCGTGATGCTATGTGTGTTTTGTGTAACATGAATTCTATATATTCTATTCTATATTCTATACTAGCTTATATACCCGTATGTTTACGGGTTACAGGTGGTGTTAAAAAAACAAAAATTGAATTACTTAGGGTATTTACTTTATAATAAAATATCTTATTTAGTAGTGTTGACATAAACCATTTAATGAAAGACACGCTCAAGTGCTAACGTAAATAAAATGACACTGAATTGAATTATCTTATTGAAATAAATAACTTAATGTGAACATCTATGCTTACAAAAGGGTTCAAGTATTGTGCATGTCAAATCAGGTTGGGATGGCATCTCGTACGACATCTTGAATACACCTGACCTTTCACTTTCTAGAGCAATGACCACACTTAGTGAAATATTCATGAGTCTTGGGGTCACAAGTTAATACCCGTGTGATACACGGGTCAACAATTTAAGTTATATAATATTATATAGTTATGAAAGTTATTATGTTAAAAGGATTTCTAATTTCTTTTCACATGTTCCTTTTGTGATATAGAGGTTGAACGATTTTGTTTTGATAAGGAATGAAAAATAATAAAAAACTAACAGACATAAATAAATCATATATAAGATATTAAGTTACAACTGTTTCCCACAAATATTCGTAGTTTACTTCATAAATATTAGTGGTTTACTTCGGCTCTATTTTTCTTGAAAGGGAAACATGTTTTAAATGAAAGAAGAGTAAATTTTTATTTTACTCCCTGTAGTTTGGTGACTTTATTTTCCTCCAATAGTTTGTTATCTTTTTTTCTATTTTGCTTTCTATCCAAATTATTTTTAACTGAGAGGGCGTATTAGTAATTTGTAAATATAAGTATTAAACTCTTTGTTATAAAAAAGACATTATCTCTCCTCTCTCACTCTCTCTCTTCTCTATTTCTTCTCCACTTTCTCAACCCTCTTTCCCATTATCCACCTTTACCTCCATTTATTTATCTTCTGCGTGTACCGGACCATTACCACCACCATTTCATTTGTTCCCACCTCATCCTACCTAAACAAAATTAACCCATCATCTCCAATTTATTGTTTTGGATGAGAAGTTTGCCCTAATAAACCACAACTCCACCGCCGTTCACCGTTGGGTTTTCTGTCAAATCCTAAGATCCACCGATTTCGTACAGTTTCCAACCTTCTACGTATCTAACAGTACCGTCAACTTCACCTTAGTTCGTCTCCGTCACAAACCCTAACATGTTGAAAAAAATCGACGGAGGGGTTTGGAGGGATGTGGGTGTGGTTGTGGCGGCGGATGGTGGGAGGTTAGGTGGCGGCTGTGACGAGGGTTTTGGATTTTCCGGCAAGGGTTTTGGATTTTCCGGCGAGGTTGACTGGTGTTTGTGTTTGACGGAGGCGCCGGAAACTGGAGGTTTGTTTTGTGATGAATGTTGAATGGGACGAGGCAGGTGACTAATGGCGGTGGTCAGGTGGCAGTAGAGGTGGCGGTGGTAAGGTGGCGGTTGGAGGTGGTGGTCAGATTGGAAGTAGAGATGATGGGGTTGGTAGAGATATGAACATAGTGAAAGAGATGGAGATGCTCTTTTTTTAAATTTAATATACATGTATGTATATAAATCTAATAAATAATTAAATATTTAGATTTAAAATTACTAAATACCCTTAATTATATATTTGAAGTTACCAAAATACCCTTTTAGTTAACAAACAATTTGGATGAAGTTAGAGGCGAGGAGCAAAATAGAAAAAACATAGCAAACTATTGAAGGAAAATAGTTATTTTTAAAGGATTAGGGCAAAACCGTTAAAGTGACCAAACCACAGAAAACAAAACGAAAGTTTACTCATGAAAGAAATATTATTTGATTCATTATCAATAACAGATAACCTAAACATGTATAATTTTCCATATATGGTTTGAAATTAACCCATCTAATTCTAAGGTCAAACTAACAAAATTGGATCATCAAAATTGAAATACGTTTTTTTCCCTGTTTCTTACTTTGACTTCTGATATCAAAGTATCAAACTAACAAAAATAGACCATCAAAACTAAAATATGATTTTTTATTACACTTCTCACTATTAACCGTGTGCAATTATCATGGACATCACTAAAATATCCAGTGACAAATATAAAAACTTTGTACCAAATTTAGAGTTACGAATTAGTCACATTTGAAAAAAAGTCAACAAAAGAGGAAACAACCATACTTTAGTGCAAGAAACAACCTGACCTCCATACAACAGCACCTAAATAAATTAAAAAAAAAAATCAAAATCATTAGCCAATAAAGAGTCCAGTTTCAAGCATCATTTCTCTAAATCCAAACCATGTGGAGGGCATTCGGTGACGTCACTCTCCTCTTTGGATCTAACGCCACAAAAATCGGCTTTTTTCAAAGGGTCACATTTGTTTGAGGTACTTCATGACTGCTGGTTCTATTAATGTAGGATTGATGCAACATATACCATGTCATCATTTATCGAAGCTGCTCAAGCTTGTGTTGATCTGAATCATTCCATGTCATCAGATTGTCCACAACCAGGACCCACACCAATGAAGATCTGGTTGTATTCTAGAGTCTTTGTAGATTTGAGTGAGAACTAAATTAACTTTCTTGGCATTTTTCCCTTCCAACACAACCCAACCCATTTTGGATTGAACCCAATTTAACCCGCTAACCTACAAGCCCGAGTGCCCGACCCACCCAGTATGAGCATACCTTATCTTCAGCAAGCAGGAGACGATGGAGAATAATTCCAAGAAGTTTGGCATCTTCAGCCGAGGTGTGAAGCACAAAAGCGGCAGACTTTTCATACCCGAGTCGCAAGCTAATTATATATTTTTATATATATCCTATAGTTTTTTTAGCTTTCCCTACACAAAATATAGCTATAAGTAAGGTTTTTGTATAATTTTTGTGGCATGTACAAGCCAAAAAAACCAAGGTACAACAGTTAGATGCATAAAAACGCCTTGGGTATGAGAGGCGCGTGCCTCAGGCCAAAGACCCTGAAAAATCCCAAAAAAGCAAGCCTTTTTGGCGCTTCTTGTAATTTAAACCACAAGTCTTCAAAACCTTCGATAAAGTGACCATTTAATGTTTAAGAAGATAATTCATGTAACAGAACAGAATAGACCTTGTCATTTGCTATAATGTACGATGTAAAGGATTTCCCATTCTGATTATCTGAAAAAAAAACAAACAATTTATTAGTCCCAACAACATGTGTTCTAGTGTGAAGAAAAACTAATATGTGTGCGTAATCTAATTTAGTGCCTAGATAATGACAAGACTCAAGAGATCAATCATTTCCATAATATGAGAGTGAAGATTGAAGAAAGGATACACTCAATAGCTAAATATTGCTTGGAATTTAATATAATACAAGCTATCATTAAAATCCAAGGAGTTTTGTCACCTTCAATATTTTTCAAAAACAAAGATTCTCTAGATAAATTTGAGCATACAGTGCCATACACCATAAACAGACATGATTTTACAAAAATGTAGCTCACCATATACACGTTGTGATAACTTTGCCAGTTCTGATGTAGCAAGTTTGGCCTTTTTACCAGCAAATTCTCTTCGTTCAAGTAAGCTATCGACCAATGTTTTAAAAACCGGTTCAAATCGGCCGGTTGAACCGCCCGATACACCCGGTTAAACCATTTATGAGCCAAATCCGGTACGGTATAAAAAACGGATTTTAAAACATTGCTATCGAGTAATAAAAGCCAATAGACTATATTTGCATTTATATATATATATATCACCGACTGACTCACCGTATAACAGGTTGATAAAGAGCTGAGTTACGCCGCTTTCCCTTTGATACACAGATGCTTTCTCATAATCCTTAAAGGCGTAGAAAATCATATGCGCATCAAAGCATCTAACACAAATCCAACAGACCATATTTTGCATTTATTTTTGAATCATTGTATAACAGCTTAGTATATAGCTGACTTATGCACTTTCCCCCTTTTACAATCCTTAAATGCAAAACCTTATGATCTTATTCGCATCAAAGCATCTAACACAAACACAACAGAGAAATGAAATTGCCAAATAGGTTTGTTTAACGAACATATACTCACAATAAAAACCAAAAAACATTCTTTCCCAATATAAATTCAGGTTAAGTACGTTTCTTTGAGAATGGGTAGGCTAAGATATAATATAGTTTTTGTACGTTTTCAGTTAATCTACGTTTTTGCATAAATTTAGTTTTAAAACAAGTCGGGTCAAATATAATATGTTTTCATTAGACTTTATAAATTCAACTTACTTCATGTTTCGGTCCCACCGCAACGCTGTGTACCAATTTTAACTTGAAAAAAACATATGTTTTACTTATTTTTATGTACGTATCGGTATAAGATCAAGTTAGTGTTCGACGTAAATTTCTTTCGCAAAAAAAGTGGAACCATGTATGTTACATTTTCGTGCTTATTTTTATGTACATATTCAGTTTATTTACGTTTTGACGTAACTTTTGTTTAAACACGGTTCTGGTTTTTACAACACAAATTCAAGTTACTTTACATTTGGACCCGCCGCATCGCGCGGGAGATTTACTAGTTTGTAACAAAATTTACCTATGAGACATATAGTAATTTAGTTTTTTTAGATAACTTGAAAAATATTTTGAAATTGGTAACAAAATTTACCTATGATACATATAGTAATTTAGTTTTTTTAGATAACTTGAAAAATATTTTGAAATTGATAAATGAGGTGATAAAAGATGTTGGAGAGTCTAATATTGTATAGGTAGTTTTAGTTTTCTAGTTTTTTTTAAAGATGTCATAAACTATTACTCCCTCCATCCCATTAAATATGTCTTAGTTTAAATTTTCAAAGTCTTTATTTATAAACTTTGAGTTTAATTATATTTTTTTGTGTTATATAAAACTTGATGAAAATTAACCCGATAAAAACACTTGTAAAACACTCTCAAATCATATAACTTTCATCAAGTATTAACTAACGCGAACAAAATTATTCAAGGTCAAAGTTTATAAATAAAGACTTTGAAAATTCAAAATAGGACATTTTTAATGGGACGGAGGGAGTATTTGTTTTGTTTACTTTGTTCATTTTGTTAATTAATTTTTTAATAATTTTTTATAGTTTGTTACAGATAACAGGTCAAACTTTAAGGTTGTCAGAAAGATTTTAGAAGAACAACACACTAAGATGTTTTTGGACTCCTTTTCGGAACATTGTGTGAGCCTCATTATTCAAGATATTGGTGAGAAAATACGAAAGATACAGAGTACTCTGGCTGATGCAAGAGCAATTGTGGTTTACATTTACAACAACATAAGGATTTTTAACCTATTGAGGAAGTTGACGAAAAACAAGGGGCTACACTGGTCTTGTGCAACTAGGTTTGCAACCTAGTTTTATACATTGACATCATATTCAAGTATTATTTGTTTCTGAAAAAATGGAGGAAAAATGACTTGGCAAAGAAGGCGATCGGAAAGAGAGTCGAGCGAATAGTTGAAAAAACGATATTTTGGGACAACATACACCTAGCTTGTCAAGTGCTAGCTCCTTTGATCAGGGCCATCTTTGAGAATATTTAAAAAATTGGGTCTTTGGTGAGATAAACAAACAGGGTCCTACCCCCTTAGTAAAACAAGAATTCAGGAGTGTTGTTACATTGTTGTTCCGTCATCTACAATTCAATCAAATCCTTTTCAAAATCTCACATCGCTACCGTTGTCGTTGCATCATTCAACCTCGTGTCGTTGTGTTTTCTTTACCGCCCTACCTCTTTAATCGACGTTTGATATTTATTTCAATTGGGTTTGAATGTTTGAACACTTGGGTTTGATATTTATTCAATTGGGTTTGAATGTTTGAACACTTGAGCCAAGGGATTGGGCTTAATTGTTTAAACATATTTGGGTCACTCAAAATCTGAATCACTCCGATTTGGGGAATGTGGTAAAACGTAATGAACTAAAAACACAAAAGAGAGTGTCCTTTCTAAAACACAACGGACAAAAAAACAAAAAAATGTCTTTTCTAAAACGCAATAGATCAAAAACACAAAACAAAGTGTTCTTACTAAAATGCAATGGACTAAAAATACAAAAGAAAATGTTTATTCTAAAACGCAGTTGACTAAAAACATAAAGGAAAGTTTTATTTTAAAACGCAATTGACTAAAAATACAAAAAATGCCTTTTTTTTCTAAAACGTAATTGACTAAAAACATAAAAGAACTTGTTTTTTTTGTAAAACCCTTACTTAAATTATACGATTATCATATAATTTCGAATAAAATAGTGTATTTACGGTTAAACGTATTGGTGTGTGATGAGCGTAGTATATTTTTATTAATATTTTGAGCCCTTTTTACGCATTATTCAAGTTTTAAATTTATAAAACACGATATTGTACTAACACTAAACACACACTTGGGCAAGTGCACCCATCGTGAGCGTAGTATAGTGTTGGTAAGATAGCGATGTCGCCCAATGAAACAAGAGCTTTTAGTACCGGTTTATCATCAATGTCTAATCAATCTAAATTTGGATAAAACTTTTGAAGCATAAAAATAAATAAAAATAAGTAAAATGAAATACAAATAGACAAGATAAAATCACTTGGATCCAAATTCTCTTTTATGTATCCTTTGATAGTTGTTGCACTTTTGGACTTTTAAGAGTTTATATTAGTTATAGTAGTAGGACCCTCTTTTGAAGGTGACGTTACCCTCAACCCAGTGGTTTGAGTCAGCAGGGATACAATCCTAAAGGGTCGGAATATTGGAAGACAATTAAATAAGTTATTAATGCGAAAAGTGATAGGCCCCTCTTTTGAAGGTGACGTTGCCCTTGGCTAAGTGGTTTGACTCAGTAGGGATATAATCCCAAGAAGCCGGTTTAAAATATTAATAGTAGTTTACATATGAGGGGTTCAAGCTATTTGCGCCCCCGCCATTCAATACCCATAGAGCATTGAAGGAGGCCCTAGTAAGCTTGAACCAAGTTCTCGCAGGATCTATACACTGAACGAGACAAGAACTTTACCAAACCACCCTTCTAACCCCCTTCCAAGTAGTTAACGCGCTTTATATAGACCGTAAAGACACGAATGAGCAAATCAATGACATCATGAAGAAATGGTTAGGAAAATTCACTTTCAACATAAGAAACTAGTTATTAAAGTCATTAATACATACCCAATTAAAAAGTGCCGAAAGATTAAGAACTAAAAGTAATACATAAAAGATTAGTCTTCACCAAGTGATGTAAGGAATTTAGCCAAGCATGGCCTTTGTTTGACAAGAACCCTTACAATCTATCTTGGATCCCGAGACTACTACACGCTCTAAAGATGATTGATGGATGATGGTGGTGGGTGTTGGTGTTGTGGCGGTGGTGGAGTGGTGGTAAAGTGAGAGGAAGTGGTTTGCTAAGGGATGCCTTTGAAGTGAACCAAGCACCCCTATTATAGTCAATACAGAGGCCCGGCCACGGCCCCGTGTCCAGTGGGCACGGCACATGGCCATCATCATTCTCTTTCTTCATTTATTGCATCTGACAGCAGAGGGCCCCACACGACCCCGTGGCCTCTGGGCACGGCCTCGTGGTCAACTGTTCGCTGTACTATCTGGATTCTGCAAATCTTATAGTTGACCACGCCCCATGTTGGGCTGGGCACGGCCCCGTGCTGGGCGTAGAAGCTTCTGCAGGTTTTGTCTTGAAGTGCAGGGTCTGACCACGCCCCTTGTTCGTCTGGGCACGACCTCGTGGTCATCTTCTGTAATCTTGTTTTAGTCTTTTGGGGTGTTGCTGAGGGGTCGGTCATGGCTCGTTATTCCTCGTTTTCGTATTTATGTTGGTTTTGCCTGCTTATTTGCTTCTTTTGTTCGTTTAAGCTCTTTTTATCCTGAAAATACAAAAGGAACAAAGAAACGTGCTTTTTCCAACATTAGTACTAAAAAGGGTTAATTTTGTGCTTCACTTGATGTAATTTATATGTTGCATTTTGCACACATCACGTACACTTGAAAATATGAATTTGTTCAAACATTTTAAGAAATAAAAAGTTTCAAAATTTTGTAAATATATTCGCCGTTTAAAATATTACGACGACACATTTAGCGGAAGCTTGAATTCTTGATCGTGTTCAATTCTTTGTCGCGCTTGATCGTCTTCCGCACCATAAAGCAAACCTACATTTCATAAATTATGAAATAAGTAAGTTATTCGCAGTTCATGTAACATCCGTAAAAAAAACGGATTTACCAAACCGCTTCGTTTATTAACCGAACAATCAGTTAAAAATTTCGTTGCGTATTTAATGCTCAAATTAATTTTAAACGATACATAATTAATAAGTATATTAGAATATAAAAGTTATATTTGAAAAAGTATTAAAAATAGTGTTTTAAAAATAAAATGCTGAAGCCGGGAATCGAACCCGGGTCAGCCGAGTCAGCCGAGTCAGCCGAGTCAACCAAGTCTTAACTCCCACACGCTCAACTACTCCGCCACTTGTGTTGTTTGTGTACATATTGAAACAATTAATACATAACATAAAACTCGAATTCAAACTGACGCGCTCAATCGCAGTCGTCGGAAATCCCGACGATTTCGCCGAGATTGGACGGTTTCTTCTGATTTAACCGAAGCATTAACCTTAACATCAGTTACAACCGATGTCCAGTCCGCGACATCAGTCATAACCGCCGGAGAAATTATTGACCGACGAATCAAGTCGGTAATTGGACTAAATTCATCGATGTTCTTCCCTATAAATACACCCACAAGCCTCTGTTAACTTTTTCGCTCAAAACCACACAAATTCTCGACGTAATTTCACTCACCGGAAAATATCTGCAAGTCGCCGGAAAACCGAGACTTCCATCTACACGGTAATTACTTCGATTTTTCTGTTTCATTCCATTATTGGGCAAAATTCTAATATCAATCCCCCACCCAGAATCCTTTCCAGACGACGTTGCCGGATTATCTGTTTTCGCCGGAAAACTTCTGAAATTTCAGAAACCTGCTGTTAACCGGTATGTTCATTTCAACTTACTGATAATCGTTACCCAGTGGTTCCATTTCACATCTAATCCCTCCAAATTGTTGACTAATCCTATCAGCCGAAGCTCACCAAAACAGAGCCGACGATCTTGCCGGACTTCTGAAGAAAGACGAACAGTTCGGTACAATCAATCCTCAAACCTTTTTCTGTTCCTTATATTACGATGGCTCATAATGTTCGTTAAGTTAATTTAACAAATAATAGTCAGTTAATCGATTTCTGTGTTTTGAACGAAGAAGATGAAGTTGGGTATGTTATAAGATTAATTAAAATCGATATATTGAACGGGTTAGACACACAGTCCAACGGTGGACTGTGTGCAAACAATATGCATAACGTCTCGAGTTCGATCCTGGTCACACACATTCGCTGTAATAAAATGCCTTTTTTTATTAAACTGAACCGGGTTAACTCAGTAAGATGTTAAATATAATAATAACCAGAATATTTACCAAGTTAGACACACAGTCCAGCGGTGGACTGTGTGCCAAACTAACCCACAGGTCCCGGGTTCGAGACCTGTGGAGAGCACCGAGTGATACATTAAAATCGTTTTTAAAATAAATGATTTTCGGATAAATTCAATTAGTATATAAATATAATTAAAAACAGAAATAATTCGGGTTAGACACGTAGCTCAGTTGGTAGAGCTGCGTGCACGCGAACGGGAGGTCTCGGGTTCGAGTCCTGCCCGGCGCATACATTTACACAATAAAACCGGTCAACAAGTCAACGGTCAAAAAGTCAACATTTTTTATTATTTTTATTTATTTATTTTATTTAAAAATAAATTAAAAATACTTAAAAATAACATTTTAAAGTTAGAAAATAGCCTTAAACTCACAAAAATATATCCAATAATTCTACTAAAATTGATTAATAAAATCCGCTTATTTACCGAACCATTATGTTATTATCTAGGTTAGTTTCACTCATGGTTAAATCCAACTTCGTGCGCATTCAACATCATCAACCGAACGCACCCACTGTGAGTGAATCTTACAACTCCCCTTTTTAATTACACGTTTTGGGGTGTATTATGTGTCACTAAAACTAACTCGTTTATTTAAACTCGTGCCATACCATATTATGATTTAAACTTAGAATGTAAATATTGGTTGTAGTTATGTATTACTTATTGTCAAAGTTGTATGCAAATTATTTGTTAGGCCCATCAGTTCCTCGTGGAAGACGAGTTGAGCAACGCGTGCCTTAAAACTCATTCATTAGGCCCATCAGTTCGTAGAACAACGCGTGCCTCAAAACTCATTCATTAGGCCCATCAGTTCCTCGTGAGAGACGAGTTGAACAACGCGTGCCTCAAAACGATCAATTATTGTATGTGTGTGCATTATTAAATATTAAGTGTTTTGTGAATATATTTACATTTACATTTACTCATATGTGGTTATGCACTTTATTTAATAATCAATTCAATAAACTTGTTTAAATGTTTTTTCATAGGATTCACTCGCCAACTTTTTGTTGATCCAAAAACCATTTTTACACATGATACAGGTGAACATGATGAAGCAAGGAAAACATAGGAAATGACTTAGAAGAAAATAATGAAGTCTAGAATGATGTGTAGAACATGATGTAATTATCATTGTATGTTTCTCTTTAAATTGTAATAATAAATATGAAACGTTATAATAAATGTCATGAGCTTTGATGATAACCCAATCATGCCCCGATCACCTTTTCCGCTGCGGGTCGGGGTGTGACAGTTCATGCGTGTTTAAATCAAGTCCGGATATCAAAACGAACAAGAAAAACGTGTTTTGCCAGCTAGGGGTGTGTACGGTTTGGTTTGGTTCGGTTTTTGGGCAAAATCAAAACCGAAACCGAAATGTCAGTTTTCGGCTTTTAAAAACCGTTCGGTTTCGGTTTTTGTCGATTCCGGTTTTTTGGTTTTTACGTCGGTTCGGTTCGGTTTTTCGGTTATTTCGGTTTTTGGAACAAAATTACGTAAGATTCAAAAAATAAAAAGTATTATTTATATTATAACAATCTTTTTATATGTTTACAGTTAAGTTATTATAGTTAACCTCTTTAATTAATATTATTTACATAAACCTAACCTTCTAATCTATTTTTTTTTGTTTCTTCAAAGTTTTTATTAAGGCATTTTCTTTTATAAGAATTTGAGGATCACTTAATTTTTATATTTAATTTTGTTATATCTTATAGGTAATAAATAAATTATTTCAATTATAAATAAAACATGTAATGTTTTTATTATAAACACTTAACATTCAAAAATAAAATTAACATTTTCTACTAGCATTGAGTTAAACACTTAAACAAAAAAAATATATGGTTAAACACTTAAACAATTTAAATTTAAACATAAAAATATATGGAAACTTATCGGTTCGGTTCGGTTTTTTTTGGTTATTGAAAATGTTTATCCAAAAACCGAACCGAATTTTGGTTATTAAAAATCCAAAAACCAAACCGTCGGTTTTTGCTTCGGTTTGGTTTTTTCGGTTCGGTTATTTCGGTTATTCGGTTACGGCTCGATTATTTTGGTTTTCTTGCTCTCCCCTATTGCCAGCTCTTGGTCTCTCGCGGGGCGCGACCGAGACATGCCCAGCTTTCGCGGGCCGCAACCACCCATCGCGTGTCGCGCAGTATTTTCCTTTCTCCGTCGCGTGGCGCGAGGGATACGTTTTTCCAGCAAGTTTCATTCTGAAATAAACCTGCATTTTTTTTCAGGCAAACCAAATTTTACGAAAACGGATATAACTCATTCGTTAATGATCCGATTTAAGTCACATTTCTTCTTACGAGATCGTAATTTAGTTTTGCATCACATGGAGTTAAAATCCGACATCCGGATTAACAAAATTTTGAGATTTTTAAGCCGCCGGCTTAATATATATTTACTAAGTTTTGACCCGTTCATGTATTTATTAAACAAACATGTTTGTTTGGGTCCCAATTTCTCATGAACCTCATAATTTCAATGTTGTCTATCATACTAGGTTCAAATCACGAGTTTATATACATTCTTAAACCCGTTTTTACTTAGATGCTTATTTTGACCCGTTAAGGGTATTTAAGCACTTTTCCGCATAATTCACTTTCATTCGCTTCTAGCATTATATTACCACATTTCCTATCAAATAATCTACCACCACAACTATAATTGTGGTGGATTTTAATGTGGTAACTATTTGTTTCGAGTTTTATCTCTTAGATTACTGTTTTACGACAAGACGTATTTTAAAGCATTTGAGTCACAAGAATCATACCTTTTGCTTTTATACTTGTCCTAAGTATTTACTTGATCAATGACTTATTTCTAAACAACCCATAAGGGTCGTTTGCTTGATTTGTCGATCAATGGCATTTTGGTCCATTTAAGCCTTTCCTTTACGATGAATAAAAGCGAAAGGCATATTGACCCAAAATCTCACATATTAAACTATAATCTAGTTTAAATAATCATTATGTTTTCAAAACACAATAACTATAATGCAAATCGTTCGGTTTACCTAAAAGATAGCCAAATTTCCATTTTTGACCTTATTTAACTCTCATTGAACCTTAAGTTCTAAATGAGTAATTAAACTATTACACATACCTGGCTCGGATCAATATATTGATCCGTTAATACCTTGCTTTAGTAACCACCAATTACTATCGAAGCGGACATCCATTAGATGTTTATTCCTGTAAACATACAGCTCAACAGATAATCATTAGTCGATATTGTCAAAGGGTGATACCTTCACCTTTTGACCCGTTTAGTCTAAGTGGCCGTTTATCTTTGCGAGATGACATTTATTACCATCTCATCTATATGACTCGCTCCGGTTTACACTGTATAGTCATTTTACTTATAAACTATTTCTTAACTCTTTTGACTCATTATGACTTACGCCGTAAAGTGTCTTTTCAAAACTAACGGTTATTGTCAACGTGTGACCAATTTACCGTTTTGCCCTTATTATTCGTTTTGGTTTACCATATAAGGTAACCATTAAAAGTTCATTTTCTATCCGTCATAGTATGTCCGAATTATCAATTTACTCCTTTTTAACCATCAATATGGTTTCGTGTTATTTCACTTATCTCGTTCCGTACGACTATACGTTGGAACATTATACTTCAATTGCTTATTTTTCTTATTCTTATTTAGTATGATAAGAGAATATTTTACGAATTAAGAATAGTGTAAGCTATACTTACATTGCATCCAAATTAGGCTTTTTCTTCGTACTTGATTCGTTTGACCCGCTTCATTCCCAAGCTTCCACCTAGCTTGTCAAGCGTCAAACTATCATCATAATTCGTAAGATGGTTAGATTAGTCATTATCAATCTCGACTACTCCATCTTACGAGTTTTATGTCGAAATTATCATTCGATCATATTTTTGGTCATTTTGACTTTTAAAAGTCAAACTGCCTATTAACGAAAGTAATTACACGATATAGATCAACTACTCGTTTTATTACTTTGTCAATATCCGGTAAGCATCATTCTTATGCTACCGGTTTAATCAAGTTCATGTAATCGAATTTCACCGAATTAACATAACTCTAATCATTTTTAACACATAATGATATCATACATCATTCCTCACGAATATGTATATCATCGATTTTTCATCTTATAATACAAAACTTAGTTCTTAGCAAGTATGATTTATATACTTAAACGCACAATTTGTTCAATTATTTCCTCATTATTATCATATATGATGATTCTAACACAATTATATCATCAATTTCATCAGATGATTAAAACCCACTTATCCTAGTGCGATAAATCATCAAATCAGTCAATTCATAACATCATATGTATAATTTTCATTTAGGGTTTTGTTCCTAAGCAATTTATAACATCATAATTCAACCATAGCTTCAATAATTCATTCATAATTCGCGATTATGATGTTTATTCAAATTTCACAACTTCACAAATCATCAAAAAAATTACATACCTTATGATCCCTAGCTCGGGTGATCATTAATTCACATTTAATTGTGAATTTGGACTTCCTTTAGACCTTCAATTTGGTGATTTGGTTGGAATTAGGGTTAGAGCTCCATGGAAGCTTCTTATGAACGTCCAGAACATTCACACCCTCTGTGTGTATTGTTTTGTTCATTCTTTTTATAATATAACTTTCAATTTATTCGAATTTGCCCTCTTTTGTTTGGTTAGTTATTAAGTAGGCCACAACCTACTTATTTCTAACAATATTTCCACTTATTAACTAGGTTAAACATTCATAGTTAACTTGGTGGGTTCGGGGAATTTATGACTTAGTTTATTTTAAGTCCCGTTAACTCGGCCTTTTATAAACTTTATTTCTTCAAAAGCCTTTATTTAACTTTTATTAAATATTAGATTTATTCATTTAAAATCCTAATATTCACCGGGTTACTTTTACCCCTAATGGTACTTTACTCATCTCTTAGTATTAACGTGGTTTGATTACCAAACCCGTTTTCGGGGTGTTAAATTTTAAAATGCAATGGACTAGAAACACAAAAAAATATTTTTTTTTTAAAACGTAATAGACTAAAAACACAAAGAAATATTTTTTCTATAACGCAACGAACTAAAAACAAAAAAAAATATGTTTTTTTTATAAAACGCAATGAACTACACACAAAAAAAATATGTTATTTCATTTTCTTTATAAAACGCAATAGATAAAAAGACACACAAAAATGAAGAGCCCTTGATTGGTGGACCTCTGATGTGTACAAAATGCAACATATAAATTACATCAAATGAGGCGTAAAACCAACCCTTTTTCAGTACTAATGTTGGAAAAAGCACGTTTATTTGTTCCATTTTAATTTATAGGACCAAATAAGCTTAAAAGAACAAAAGAAGCAAATAAGCGGCTAAAACCAACATAAAATATAAGAAGGAGGAATAACGTGACACACCAGGCCCTCAACAACATCCAAAGAACAAAAACAAGAGAAATAGAATACCACCATGGGGCCGTGTCCCCAGACATGGGTCGTGGTCAGTAACAAGACCTGCAAAAAAGACAAAAGGCAGATCCCACGTCCACCACAGGGCCATGCTCACACAAAAACGGGCCATGGTCAACTCTTGGATTTGCAGAATCTTGATAGTACAGTAAAGAGTTGACCACGGGGCCGTGCCCAGGAGGTACGGAGGCATGTGGGGCCCTCTACTGACAACTGCAATAAATGAAAGAAGAGAAGAAGGTGGCCACGGGCCGTGCCCACGAGGCACGGGGCCGTGGCCGAGGCTCTGTTCTGACTAGAAATAGAGGTGCTTGGTTCACCTCAAAGGCATCATTTGGCAAACCACTTCTCTCTCACTTTGCCACCACTATACCACCACTACAACACCAACACCCACCACCATTATCCATTTTCCTTCTTTAGAGTGTGTAGTAGTCTCGAGATCCAAGATTGATCGTAAGAGTTCTTGTCAAACAAAGGTCATGCTTGGCTAATCTCTTACATCACTTGGTGAAGACAAATCTTTTATGTATTACATTTGAATTTTAATCTTTTGGCTACTTTTTAATTGGGTATGTATTAATGACTTTAATAACTAGTTTCTTATGTTGAAAGTGAATTTTCCTAACCATTTCTTCATGATGTCATTGATTTGCCCATTCGTGTCTTTACGGTCTATATAAAGCCCGTTAACTACTTGGAATGGGGTTAGAAGGGTGGTTTGGTAAAGTTCTTGTCTCGTTCAGTGTATAGATCCTGCGAGGACTTGGTTCAAGCTTGCTAGGACCTCTTTCAATGCCCTATGGTATTGGATGGCGGGGGTGCGAATAGCTTGAACCCCTCATATGTAAACTACTATTAATATATTAAACCGACCTTTTGGGATTGTATCCGTGCTGACTCAAACCACTTGGCCGAGGGTAACGTCACCTTCAAAAGATGGGCCTACCACTTTTCGCATTAATAAGTTACTTAATCGTCTTTCAATATTTTGGCCTCTTGGGATTGTATCCTGAAGAAACACGAACTCACTGCTTTCCACAAGAGACCAAAAGCCACACCTCGTTCCTTCTCTTGAACCTAGACCTGCACAGACAAAAAGAGAGAAGTGGGGTAGAGACGGCCGGTAGGGAAGGAATCCCCTTTTTCCAGCTACAAAAAGTGTTGCCCCATGTCTCATGCCCTAATAATGAGGTGAAGACCTCCTTATATAGGAGACATGAGAAACCCTAACCTCAATGGGCCAGGCCCAGTTAGGGGTTGTCTCTACAAGCCCACAGCCCAGTATAGCGTAACTATATCGCGCTGGGCCTCGCAGGTTAGTACATAATAATAAATAACATAATAAAATATGGTAACGGTAATGACGGGTCATTTGGGTCGGGTCCAGTACCCTACCTCGTCAAGGCCCCCAGTCTAGTGTTGCTCTCGTGTGCAAGCGCTGAGTGGATAACTAGACTTATTAGGAGCGCTTGGAAGTGAAAAATAATTCTATTATTACCCGTCGTTGGGGCGCTAGAGCTTTGCTGGCTACAAATGTGAGCGAAGATCACGGAGTAATGAAAGGCGCATGGGTGTTCATCGTAGAAACTGAATGGGAAGAGGCTAACTGCTACCTTTTGTGCTGGCGTACTCTTATGAGTGACCAAGGTTGTGCATATGCGTACCTGTCCCACGCATGAACCTTGGAACAGGCTGAGTGTTTTGGTTGTTGAGTATGGGTATCGTCGTACGCACATATGACTTACGCAACATTTGAGACCATGTCCCTTCGAGTCCCCCAGTCCGGTATTATGATTGAAAATAATGATATCGGACTAGGATGAATCCGAAAAAACAGAAAAGAGATTACCTTTTGAAAATGAATGACATTCGAACCCTTGAAAGGGTTGATGTCCATGTATTGACGATCCCTGCCACGCGTCTGTGTCACCAGGTGTATCGTCGTTGCCGTAATGTGTAGCCATTTGTGGTTGTAAATGCTGATATGGATGTTGTACCACCTCTGGCGAATGTAGAATCGCTGATGGTTGCACCAGTCGTTGTTATCGATGATCTGGTTATGGCAATCATTGTTGCAGCCAGAGAGGAGATGTGCAATACACCACTGCAGAAGTGCTTGCTATGCTCAATGATCCCGAAAGGGTGTTTAGAGCGTTATGTATGTTTCCCACAATGTTTTTATAATTGTGGGACAAGTACTTGGTTTTTCATCAGTGGTTATGTGCATCTATTACCAAGATACCCACTGGCGTAGTAGTGGTTGAATACATCTATTACCAAGATGCCCACTTTTAGCGTTGTATCTTTATGACTAATACTACGTTATGTATAGTATTGTAACGTCTATGATTCACTGTATTCTGCGGTTTAAATGCAGTGGTGAGTTGTGTTTACAAATGTTTTTGTGAACATTCGTTGAGATAAGAAAGTGTTTTATAATGCTTATGGCGTTAATGAACACATATTTAGATAATTGAGTGCTTTGTACGCGCTTAGCGTGAATGAGCACTTATTAAATTATCAAATATATTTCCTGTCGCACATCAGCGTGTGGAATATTTGCTTTAATTTTCAACAAACGATACTCTCTGTCGCGCTGTGGCGTGTGAGACGCTTGCCCAAAATCATAAAGTATTTCCACGCTCGGCGTGAATGAATACTTTATTTTAGTTATCACTTGGTTTTTCGGTTTCTGAGTAATGTAACCCTTGTTACCTATGGCGTGTGGATATTCTATCATCCATATCGCCTATCAGTGTGGAAAATACTTATTCGAATAAGTATTTTTTTTTGTCACACAATGTGTGGAATACGTATTCAAATTATCAGGTATGTTAGTTTTCCCATGCATTTGTCTCAACTACGAAATGGCGTATGTCATCCCGCGCATTATAGTAGTAGGCAAGTGGCATGGGAAGTAAATGTATCCTATCGCCACAGTTGATAGTTAACTGACCATGTGGCGTGTGGCCAAATGATCATATGTTGCATAGTTATTTAGAGATCGGCCCATAGCGGATGAATAGAGAGCGCACAACTAAACAACAGTAATAACGATATGGCGCGTAACTGGCTAGTGCGTTGATGCGTAGCAAAACCTGCAAATATGAGTAACAACCTCTACTCTTGTAGAGAGCT
Organism: Scalesia atractyloides; assembly: GCA_947069175.1. Classification (NCBI taxonomy): domain Eukaryota; kingdom Viridiplantae; phylum Streptophyta; class Magnoliopsida; order Asterales; family Asteraceae; genus Scalesia; species Scalesia atractyloides. Next base: position 63,393,361 of record CAMTDV010000010.1, on the reverse strand, counting down.
TGAACGCTCAAGAAGTGATGTAAATACATATAAGATGATAACGTATGTGATAGGATATATCATGCTTTTCAAGCAAAAGACTCACATATAATATACCGTAATGTCATATGAGAGCACATAGTCTAACTATAATACGGGGTCACATGAATGATGTAATTAATAAAAGGTTTTACCTCAAGCTACATCCTTAAATAAGGATTGTTGATCATGTATGCTGCAATGGTCAGGTAAGGATGCCCGTATCGAGCGACCGTAAAATATGGCGAGGGTGTTGCCTTGCTTGATGAGATATCACGACAGGGTGGTTCCCCTACTTCGATGATGTACTAAGGGGCGTTCACCGGTGACAGTAGACTTGGTATGGATATGTGTGTATCCAATGAGGATTTGTCATAGGTATTGTTGCGGCTCATAGTCAAACCGAAACCTTGTTCATGCTATCGTTGTATAAACGCAACAGAAAACGTTCATGCTATCGTTTAAGTTCACGCTATTGTTTTGTAAAAGCAACAGAAAATGTGAAGGTAATCATGAGAGTAAGGACTTCATGTTAGTGACAACAAATAAGAATCATTGTTGTGATAGTGTGCTTTCATTTCATTTTATACTTCAAAGATTAATTAAAGGGGGGCCCCCTTGTTTCATGTAACTAACAAGAAATATGAAAAAGGACGAATTGGGACATTTAAATGTCACCTAAAATAATGTGTGTTCTGATCAACGTGTTGTTGTTATTGGATCAATGCACACCACATGAATTTTCAATTTTATAAAATATATATTTTGTGGACATGACCCAGGTAAGCATGTTAATGTTTCCACACACTCGCGAGGTGGGAGAGGACTCATCTGGCCAACATATAGCGAGGGATGACGACACCCAGCAACCCGGGGATCCTCTGCCACTGGCGGTGCGTGTCTCGGAGGCAGTTTGCCGTGGATGGTGTCGCGTGGCGGAAAATTTAAAGAAGTATAAAACTTTGTTACGTGGCAAAAATGTAGATGGTGTGCTTTACCATGCTGAAACTCAAAGAGCTACAAAACTAAATTAATGTGGCGACATCTATCCTACTTTCATCGCCAGGTTATACATGGACCATGATATATAGTGAAATAAGGGTGCGCCACGAGATGGTAATGAATCGTTTAAACAAATAAAGATGTGGCGCGTGGCCAATTAAAGCAATAAATGCGAGAATTATACCCGGAATTGTGAATATGTAACCTGACACCACCAATTCGTGAAGGTCGATCTTTACCAAAGCAAACTTGGGGAAGGCATAGCACGACAATAAGGGTCGCCCGGCAAGTAAGAGGGTCTGAGTTGTGCTACCCGAAATCATGTTTTTGAGCAAGGGCTATCAAGTGTGTAAATCGAATGTCTCAACAAAACATTCGGTTTTGATTACGTTCGGTAGTGCTTGTGGTGTTAAACCGTTTAGTTCCCGTAGTTTGATGCTGCTAGATAAAGTTAGTAGCTATGAATTTATATGATATATACTAAAAAGAAATAATGGGACTTCAGATAAAGTATCCATTAGACAGTTAAACAAGTGTATAAAATACTTGTCAAATCCTATCTAAAGAAATAATACGTATGGTCTATGAGATGCACCATCAAGATATATGAATGGTGTAACTCATGATAACCATTAAATGAATCATAATAGTTAACTCAAGTAGGATCAAACAGTGTGCAAACCTGCCTATCTTGACCCAACGAGCAGCTTCGGTTACGCGCCCCACAATAATAGTGCTAGCGGTGTGAAACCATGTAATTTTGTTGCTTAAATAACATTAGTCATATTGAAGTTATAGGATAATTTTAAGATCAATGATCAGATTCAAATAACATGTATGAGTTTGAAATGTATGTAAAACTAGTTGTGGCAACAATATGCGTGGTATTCCTGTTGCTCCACGTGTAAGGTTGGTTTATCTAGGTCCTCTCATGTACCCGATTTGCAACTTCACGCGCATGGAGATGCTTTAATATGAGTTAAAATTAGTGTATACCGATAATAATAATAGTACTCCATTTGGAAAGTTGTTACTCCTCATGGTCAAAATAGGGGCGTATAATAAGCCTGAAATCGTGCACCATACTTGTTACCATCGTACAGTATGTGACCAAGCATCTTGTATAAGCGTATGGAAATTGGCAATACCACTTGAGTATTCTATGTTTGGGAGATGACACATGGCAAAGTTTGTACGCTATTCTTAATATGCAACAAGAAAGAGGCTGGAAACTTACAATGTCTCCTGCATCCGTTCATTGAACAAGTAGTATGGCCAAAAGGTAGCCCAGGCACGACATGGCATGGCTGAGTGCTCGCACGAAAAGCGGGTGAGGTGGCCAAACAGGTGGCGTAGCAAGCTGGCCGCGCGAGAGAGAGTAGGTGGTGCGGCATACGATCTTTTTGACGAGAGGCAGCGCGGCCAAGAGGGTGACCAAGTTATAACACGACAACATGTATTCTTTGCCGGCGTGACTTGTGGCTGATGCGTCATTGATGGTGTGACTTGTGGCTGACGTGCTGTTGATGATCTAAAGCCACTGTTGTTCGCGCATTATTCGTAAATGGGGGCAAACAATGTGCATCTCGATCTTTGTAAATATTATGATTGCCTTCAATGCGAGCCGGTAATGGTAGCCTTACATCGTACCTATCCGGGTGGCGCGAAATCCTGCATGCTTTGCTTTTAGTACTGTATATTCATAAAGACTATAATTCCTCCCTGAATAAGGATTATTCCCGGTCGGAATGTCTGGTTCAGAGCACCGGCTCTCGTTGTCCGAACCTGGTAATAGTTGTGTCAACGGTGTAATACCGTGCAAATTCCCATGTTTATTGCTGCCAAATTATGTTAGTGTAGCACCGAACTTAAATAATAAGTACTCGAAAGCATACTGCAAAGATATATTAAAAATGTAGTATGTGACCAAAGATATATTAAAGATATATTAAAAATTATGCTAAAATACATATCTAACGTGAAACACCACTTGGAGCATGCATGGAAGCAACGTCCTTGTGGGACATAGTTAACTTCCTTCGGTGTTGTACTCCCTTCAACTGTGAGCCACTCATGAATTCATTGGCGAAACCCCAATGGTGATACCATAATTATTCGACGATTTCGAGGCACAAAATACACTAATAGTGAAGAGCATGAAGATGGACGGAAGTGGAAATCCTAAGCCAACGTCTACCCATTACCTCACAGGTTAAGTTTTAGGGTTTAAGTTTTCTACAGGAAAGAACATTTGCTCTGATACCATAATTGTAACACCCCAACCCTGCTAGGGCTGACGTGTCACTCTTACAGATACCAAAACCAAAAACCAATCCATAACATTAAATAAACCATCCTAATTACATTTATTACATTACTGAAATAAAGAATCTTGACCAGCAACTTTCTAACGCTCCTCACTGAAATCCCAGATCATCCCATATTACCTGTAAAACAAATAGGAAAAAACACAAAATAAAAATACGGCTGACCCAAAAATTGCTCACTAACGGAGAAATCAACAGTACAAGTAAAGTCATATCAGCAGAAGCAAAACATAACATAACATAACCGAGAATAAACTGAAATGGTTACTGACACGAGTACTAAAAGTAGATGTCTGATACAAAAACTGATACACGAACCGATCTGTACCGTAACGAAACTGACATGGAAACAAAAGTCTTTCAGATGCATAACCGATATCGAACCTGACACAAAACCGATGAAGAGAACTGATACATTGTTGACCATGATGATTAAAACCATTTTTCTTTTATAAACGAACTCATTTTTAACATCATTTAATAATGATAGTATTGTTTTTATGCGAGAGGCAAAACTATCTTCTTTTCTTATCAAAATATAATAACTTATCGTAGTTCATAGTAAATCATAGTTAGACAAAATAACTAAAAGTTATATTTACGAAATAGAATAAATCAAATAACTTGGTTTTTCAAAACATAATGCTTATGATAATTTTGTAAACCGACAAGGGAAACCGATACGGAAACAAAAACAAATACATAAGCATTCTAAATACGGTTTAAAATCCTATAACGTTCAAAAGAATGAACTGTTAACATATTATTTTTTTAATAAATGTTTTAAATTGCTATTTGTTAATTTGTCATATTTCAAAAGTTATTATTTAATCAAGATAATTCTTTTTATAGCTTTTGAAGATTTATATTTAATAACAAAATAAATTAGAGAACCCAAGTTTAAAAGTGTAATAATTTAGTCCTTACGGAGTTTCTTGAACCGATCTAGACGATCGACATGAAACAAAGACATGATTCGATGACAAATATAGAATAGACCTTGGATCAAATGCTAAACAAATTTTCTAACGGATACAAACTAAACGTGTAACACGAAATCTGCATCCAAATCGAACCGATACTGAGACGGAAGTGAAACAAAACGATACAGATACTAAATCAAAACACATATAACTAATATAGAACAGAATAAAATACTGAACATATCAGAACCATAATTCGGTATACAATCGGAACCATAATCAGAGTACGTATAATCAGATGCACACATAACTTATCATAACATAATCAGGACAAAACATACTCACATACTGAACATATACTAACATACACGACAGATATATCAACAAAATAAGTCGTGTAACACAGAAGCACCCAAAGCCAGAAACAGAGGGGTACACAGGTAGCTACCCTATGCACCAATGAGATGGTGAGTGTGGCGTGCACCCATTATTCCATCCCCTAGAAGTCAGAAACAGAAGTCAGAAACAGAACTAGGGTCGATCCATACGCCTCTAAGGGGCCAAGGTGCTACACAAGCACAAGTCAGAGACGCTGTGATTTTGATTACGCACTGTCACGGAAAGTGTTCATGTCGTTGACGCCCAAACGACAAGTCGGAAACACTTGGGTGACAGAGTACAAAAGCTTAGGCCATGTAGATAGTTTACAGGCAACTAAATTAATTACCAACAGGAGCATACGACCATTGGTACAAGTCTGAGGTATGGCATGCTATATAAGCATACTAATAATCAAAAGAGACAATACCAACATAAAGAGAGCTAACGCACAATTTCCAAAAGACCTAAAATGTATCAAAATACGCAACAAAGACTGACCAACTGTAATAAAATCCGTACTACAAAGTAACGGATACAAACTTATACTATGATATGAAAAGGAAACGGAATCCGTACCTTAATTTAGCAAGCAAGCAAACAACTCATTTTTGTTGTTAAGTTGTACAAAAACCGCAACAGTCGAATAGTAACGAATATGCGAATGAACAACAGCGGTCATGCACGGATGGGTGTCGGTGGCTAGATCGTGATTTGGAATCCATATCGGGGACACCGAAGCTGAACGCGGCGTTCACGGACCGAGTGCCGCGAAGATGTGCCTCTATGATTAATTCTAATTCGGCTGCCAAAGATAGCGTTGCGGTGGTCGAGTATGCTTCGGTGGTGGTGGAGGTTTCAACTCGAGTAACGGCGGTGATCATGTCTTCTGGCGAGTGGTTTGTATTACGTGTTGGGGAACTCAGCGTAACAAAGATCAGATCAAATTGAGGTTGCAGGGTTCAAAGCTTTTATAGAGATGAACCATCATCGTTAAACCTAAAAAGCTTCGGCTAAAAAAATTGAATGAGTAGCAAGGTGGATCAACCTTAGATTGCGATATCATAGGGTTATAAAGAGACTGTGAGGTCGGTTCGTTCGAATAACTTTAGGACTTTAAAATTTTGGACGATTCGTAGATATAAAGAAAAAAAATAGGTTAACCGATGAGGATGGTGGTGTCTTAAGGTCAAAACTGATTAAGTCACTTATTCTCATTTTAATATACATGGTCCACGTTCCAAATATAACTCTTGTATTTTAGTAAAATAATTATACCATATATTATACACATAAAAAGGTGTCCATATCAATTTACTAAATTAATCAAGTTTTTATGACTAATTTACTAATGAAATTTTAGTCATTATAATAAAAAGACTTTTCTTATACATCCCAACTTATATTACAAGCTTCATATATTAACAGATGTATACAATTGAACATAAACAAGTCATATGTACATTAATCTAACGTTGATAAATCCAATAATACATAAGTATTAGATTTAAAAATTTATATTTGGTCCAACTATACCACTTTGAAAGACATCAAATACGATCAATAAAATTATTATTATTATTGTTATTATTATTCTAAAAATTTCAGATATTACAGTTATATAGGTTGACTGCAATAACTTGATTAGTATAATACAAGTATGAATCATAGTCCGTAAGAATTTGCATTTGAAGTTATCCATTAATTGGTTTACAATCACAGCCAATAAGAATGAGGACATCTTATGTAGATACATAGGTAGAAAATAGTGATGACTGATGAGTATTTTTAGGTGCACGCCTGTACATAGTCCATAAAGCCATGATTTAATTGTTTCATTTATATTCATATTCATATTTATGCATATAAAATAAAGGGTTATCAAAGTATGAATTGTTTAATAATCCAATACATGTGTACACGTATCTCTTTGTGAAAGAAAATATACATTATTTCATGGGTTGCATTACGGGTGGTACTCCGCTAGGGTAATGTTCAAAAAGAAGGTGGCTCGTCAAGAAAACCATATCCCAACTCCACTGACGAGCACAAAAATTATCATCTGGAGGTGTCGAAATTTGGATCTAGTAGTTGGTCACAATATTAATAATTTATATGTCTCCCCAACTTTCGTGAGAGCGTCACTCCTTGATGTAAATAATTTCACGAATATCCAAAAACCACTTTAGCAAAATAATAGTTATAGGAGAATCAGATCTTTGACCTGGTAACCCGAATCGTGCGGGTAAATCGAAGAACATATACGAAGATTATCGATCCAGCCACGTTTAGACCAAGAAGAACATAGATCTGGAGATTTAGTAGAGAAGAATGAAGTGCGGTTTGTTGCGGGTTCCACGGGTGGCGCCAATGAAGAAACACGGACTCACAGCTTTCCACAAGAGACCAAAAGCCACACCTCGTTCCTTCTCTTGAACCTAGACCTGCACAGACAAAAAGAGAGAAGTGTGGTAGAGACGGCCGGCAGGGGAAGGAATCCCCTTTTTCCAGCTACAAAAAGTGTTGCCCCATGTCTCATGCCCTAATAATGAGGTGAAGACCTCCTTATATAGGAGACATAGGAAACCCTAACATCAATGGGTCAGGCCCAGTTAGCGGTTGTCTCTACAAGCCCACAACCCAGTATAGCGTAAACTATATCGCGCTGGGCCTCGTGGGTTAGTACACAATAATAAATAACATAATAAAATATGGTAACGGTAAGGCCGGGTCATTTGGGTCGGGTCCAGTACCCTACCTCGTCATATCCCTGCTGACTCAAACCACTTGGCCGAGAGTAACGTCACCTTCAAAAGAGGGGCCTACTACTATAACTAAGAGAATCTCTTAAAAAGTTCGAAAGTGCGAAAATCATCAAAGGGTACATAAAAAGGAGTTGGATCCAAGTGATTCTATCTCGTCTATTTGTATTTCATTTTTATTTATCTTTTCACTTTTATGTTTATTTTTATCTTTCAAAACTTTTATAAAAATATTGTATCGATTAAACGTTAACGATAAACCGATATTAAAAGCTGATCGATACATTTTAGGTACACATCATATTTTGTTAATTATAATATAAATGCATTGAAGTTGGTTGATATAAAATATTTTAATTTGTTATTGTATCTTGAATGTCACTAAGAAAAATGAGGTGAATTGGTTAACATTTAATATTTAGTGATCAAATGAAAACTAACATGATCAATGACAAAGTCAACTTAAATTCGATGAAGATCACCATGTTTAATAAAAACAATTAAGTGATTATTTTTATGGACTTTGTTGTAGCAGGGACTAAATCAACGAAGAGATATTGGGCCAGAATAAACTAAAGTTCAAAATAATAACATCAATAATATGCGGGCTTCATTGGTTTGATTTTATTAAAAGGAGATATGAGGGAAAAAGCTGAGTTGGTTCGCAAAGTCAAGATGGGCTGCACTTATCAGATGGGATCTTTATTAATCGTTGGACCATAGTGGCAAGAGAAGCTGGGCGGCCCAAATTAAAAGATGGAAGTCGGTTCATCCCTAGGGAATTAATGGGAGAGTTTGACGGCTGAATTAATATATTGAAGTTTGATACAAATTTTTGGGGACGCAACTTTTGGGAGAATAATTCTTTTGACGCAGAATTTTTAGAAGAAGATACCATGACGAGCATGCGTGGCTAATCGCTTGTAGCCTCTGTCCTGATGAATGATTATCTTGTTTTTCATTAGACTTTGTTTACAGATTCTTTTAAACTGGTAAAGCTTGACTACTTGTGTTGAATTCTTGGTAAACGTTTCTTATATTTGAACTATTTGTCGTTTATCAAGCGTATTAGCGATATACTTGCATCGTTAGCGGGTTGGTAAATTGGTGGGTAGTTGATATAAACAAACGGATTGTTAGGTTGTATAGAGAATATTAAAAAACTATCCCTAATAATTAATCAATTCATTAATTCCGAGGCCATATCTATATGGTATTTTGAATCGGTAAACATGTTTTTATGTTAAACGGGTAATTGGGATTCCTGGTGGAAGTTACATTTTCTCACATTAATCACAACTTTCGTAACTAGTTTTTGTGTTTTTACAATCAACTTCATCAAACCCCCAATTTAGATAATTTAGTTCTTAGATGTAAACGCGACATTAACCACAAATACCCGTGGATATGATACCCTACTTACGCTATCTACGTAATTCAACTAGGTTTTTGATTGACCCTTACGACAGTCAAGAAAAACTCTTGTGTCCTTGGACGACCTCGGTATCTTACCAACACTATACTACGCTCGCAATGGGTGCACTTGCCCTAGTGTGTGTTTAGTGTTAGTACAATATCGTATTTTATAAATTTAAAACTTGACTAATGCGTAAAACGGACTTAAAATATTAACAAAAACATGTCACGCTTGACACACACCAAGTTTTTGGCGCCGTTTCCGGGGACAAAAGGATTTTAAGAAAGCTTAAAATTGACGGCCTAATCAGTTTTTCAAAACTGCGCGCTCGTTTTAATCTTTTCTAGAAAGTTTTAGTAAGCTGAACACGGGCACACCCCCGTGCTGCATTTACCCAGTAAGCAAAATTAATTGCCCAAATACAGAACTGACCACAGGGTTGTGTATGGTCAACACGGGCCGTAGTGAACCTCTGTTACAGTAACACAATTTTGTTCTGATCCCGAAGCTCTTTCATCTGCAGAGTATAATCCAAATCAATGGATTATCACTTTGAAGATCGTATTTGCTACAACATAGAGGATGATTACGAGGAAGAATATTGTACCATTTGTGGTGAATCTCACTCGGTACAAAATTGTTACCTCTTCCAACCATCCACCTCATACACTTACTATGAGGAACCAAGGTTTGAACTTCCAAAATCAAGTTTTGATTGAGACACATATCCGTCCAACCTACATGAAACACCACCAACTATCATTCCCAAAGCTGAACGCCTAATTCAAAGTCTCAAAACTCTCGAACATCTAATTAGAAATTCTTGCAAAAGAGAAGAGACTGTTTGTACTAAGGAGGTAATAATTGAAGAAGTAAAAATGGAAGAACAAATAAGTGAAAAACTAACGCACAAACCAAACGACAAGAGAGGTACGTCTGAAAACGATAATCTTGAAAATGAGTCAAATTTTCAAGAAAATAACATTTTGTCACCTTCTTTGAAAATCATTGTTTGGTATCTACACATGCTAAGTTTTTAAAAGAGTTAAACACCATTGTTTGGTATCTACGCATGCTAAGTTTTTAAAAGAGTTAAACACTAACACTAAAATTGACGAAATAGTTAGCGTTAAATTAACAAACGATCAAACTACGCTAATAAAAGATGAGCAATTTGAAATGAACATAAAACCAGTTCCATGTTTTTTTCAAAACACTTTTTAGTAACATTACAATTGTTAAAGATCTTTAAGTTAATATAATGGCAAACTATATTTTCGAAAAATTAAATGTTAATTTTTCTCCACTTCAAATTCCCATTTTTCTTTCTAATCGGATAATAATAAAAACAACAGGAGTGATTGAGGATGTGTTAGTACAAACAAGTCAAACGGTAGTCCCAACCAACTTTATCGTTCTTGATGATGCTCCGATTGTGTTGGAACGACCTTTTGTAAAAACCCATCAAGCCTTGATCAACCGGAAGCAAAACAACCTACCAATTCAATTAGAGGCCAACAAAAGCTATGTCAATCTTGACAAATCCATGAAATATCCAATCGGCAATGATGACCCTTTAATTGAAGATGAAGATGAACCACCCGATACGGAGGAAGAAATTGACCATCTCGTCAAAGAAGAAGACGCCATTGAACAAAACTTTTTGATTCTCGACCAAAATAAAGAGCAAGAAAATAAGAAATCTCTTAAGGACCCACCATTCGAGCTCAAAGAGCTTCCAAAAGGTTTGGAATATGCATTTCTAGACGAACATGGTAAGTTACCCGTAATATTTCTTCAAAATTAACCAGCGTAGAAAAAGATATATTAATAAAACTTTTGAAAAACATAAAAACGTGATCGCATGGAAACTCGTAGACATAAATGGCATACGCCCATCCATGTGCACGCACAAAATTTTAATGAAAGACGACTATAAAGTGGTAATCCAACCACAACGTAGAGTAAATCCAAATGTTCAAGAAGTAGTAAAAAACGAAGTCGTCAAACTACTTGATGCCAGACTTATCTACCCAATTTCTGATAGCCCTTGGGTAAGTCCCGTTCAAGTAGTTCCCAAAAAGGGAGGTATGACGGTGGCCGGTAATAAAAAAATGAATTAATACTAACACGAACCGTCACCGTATGGAGAGTTTGTATAGACTATCGGAGATTAAATGATGCAACAACGAAAGACCACTTTCCTTTACCTTTTATTTATCAAATGTTAGAAAGACTACTCGGTCAAGAATTTTATTGTTTTTAGATGTTTTTCAGGATACTTTCAAATACTGATAGCCCCGGAGGACCAATAAAAAACAACTTTTACATGTCCCTATGGAACTTTTGCTTATCGACGCATGCCTTTCGGTCTATGTAATGCCCCCGCAACATTTCAACATCGCATGGTGACCATTTTCCATGATATGATAGAAAAAACTATGGAAGTTTTCATGGACGAATTCTATCTTTGGAGATTCATACGACCAATGTCTCGATAATCTTGAACGATTGCTATCCCGATGTGAGGAAACTAACCTCGCCCTTAATTGGGAAAAATGTCATTTCATGGTAACGGAGAGAATAGTACTTGGTCACAAGATCTCAAGCGAAGGAATGGAGGTTGTTCGAGCCAAAATGGACACCATTTCTCGATTACCACCTCCATCCTCCGTTAAAGCCATCAGAAGTTTCCTAGGCCATGCCGGATTTTATAGACGATTTATCAAAGACTTTTCTAAAATTTCAAGACCTTTAACAAAATTACTTGAAAAGCTGCACCATTTATCTTTGACAAGGATTGCAACCAAGCAATCTTAGCACTAAAAGAAATGCTAGTCAATGCACCAATCATGATAGCACCAGATTGGAAATTACCCTTCGAAATCATGTGTGATGCAAGTGACTTTGCAGTTGGAGCTGTCTTGAGATAACGAAAAGATAAGTATTTTCACCCAATATACTATGCAAGTAAAACTCTTAATGATGCACAAGAAAATTACACTACAACTGAAAAAGAGTTACTAACAGTAGTATTTGCTTTTGATAAATTTTGTTCTTATCTTGTGCTTTCTAAAACGATAGTTTATACAGACCAAGCAGCCATTCGTTATCTCTTTAAAAAACAGGATGTCACGCCCTGACCCGCAGCGGAAATGGTAGTCGGGGCATGATTGGGTTTTCATCAAAGCTCATGACATTTACTATAAAGTTTCATATTTATTATTTCTTTTTAAAGAAGAAATTACAATAAACATACAAGCACAACATGTTCAAATACATTTTTCATGACTTCTTTATTTTTCTTCTAAGGCAATTTCCTATGTGTTTCTTGCTTCAACCTGTCCACCTATATCATGTGTAAACATAGGGTTTTGGGTCAACAAAAGTTGGTGAGTGAATCTTATGAAAACATTTGAACGAATTTGTTATATTGGTTATAAAAAGGTGCATAACCACATATGAGTATACGTATATGTAAATTTAATCACAAAACACATAATATCAATTAATGCACACGCACACACCCAAATGATGAACAATGAGATCAAGGCTCAATCAAACGGAGCCGATCTAATGAGGCACGCGATGCTCAACTCGTCTCCAACGAGGAGCTGATGGGCCTAATGAATGATTTGCACGCAACTTGACAAAATGTAAACACACATCACAACAAACAACATTTACATCACACGTTTAGATCATATAATGATAATAGCACAATTATTTGAATAAACGAAATATGTAAATGACACATGATACACCCCAAAATGTGATTAAAAAGGGAGTTTGTAAGGATTCACTCATAGTGGGTGTGTTCCTTGTTTGATAATGAATGCGTACGAATTGAGGAGTTGATCGACAACGAATACAAACCTAAAATAATAATGCGATAATTCCATAAATATAAACCAACTAATATCTTAATTTAATACTTTTTGTTAGGTTTTTAGGGTATTTTTGGTCGTATTTATTGGAATTTATAAACCCTTTGAAATTGTATTTTTTTTTTGTTGATATTTTTAATTTATTTTTAACTAAAATATATGTAATAGAAATAATTAAATAAAAATTAAATAATAATAAAAACCTTGTCAGGTCTGACAAGGAGACCTGACTGGTTCAACCGATGGATTTTGGCAGCGTGTGGTGAGGTTCGAACTCGTGACCTCTCGGTTGCGTGCACGCAGCTCTTCCCACTGAGCTACGTGTCTAACCCATTAGATCTTTGATTTTTATTATACTTATGTACTGTTTTCCTTAATTCAGAAATCATTTAATTTAAAAGGTTTTTTAAAATCAACTAAATCGGTGTGTTGGACATAACTCGAACCTGCGACCTTAGTGTGACTTGCACCCAACCCAACCAGTTGGGCTGGGTGTCTAACCCATTTGGTTTAATGTTTTTATTTCTCTTATCAACTAACAAGAGGTGTTCTGCAGCCTTAAAAAAATTTGAGATTTATCACAGAAAACCGGTTAAGTGCACGAATTGAACCCAGATCCTTCATGTTATATCTGCACACAGTCCACCACTGGACTGTGTGTCTAACCCAGTTATAATCCGATTTTAAAAATATAAATATACGCAACACAACTTCATCTTCTTCAACGTAGTTTATCCCAGAACTGGACTCGATCGATTTATTTGTTTTTAATTGTTCAAGTTACTGGTTTGCAACTAACAGAATTTAGTATGAACATAGAAGTAATTTATACTCACAGATAATTAGAGTTGCGATGATTCCGGTGATTGACTCCAGCAAGAATTTTCCGGTGACAACGATTTGAGCAGGATGTTGTAGACAGAGGATTTTAGAGAGAATAAAGAGGTATGAGCGAGTTCTTATGAGTGAAAGGATCGATTTATATAGTTGATCTTGCAATCATGAGGGTTTTGGTTACGGCTAAAATTATGGGTTAATGATTCTTCAACCTATAACCGAAATGGATTTATTGGTGTTTGATTGCAGAAATTTGAAATTGGTTTAACAGTTTCGGAAATCGCAAAAATTATGCTCGATTAATTTTTGTGCGGTTACCCATTTTTTTGAAAGAAGGTTTGCAGGTTTAAGCGGGTTAGAAAAAAAATCATTTGTTTTCAGTTCATAGCACAAGTGTGCGCGCAGTACAGTGGTGTTTGGTGTGTGTAATTATACGGGAGACCCGGGTTCCAGACCCGCCTACTCCTTTTGAATTTATTTATTTATTTATTTTTGTTAAGGCTTATTTTATATAACTTATTATTATTACTTATTGGTTATCTTTTTAATTATGAGTTATTTATTAGTTATGAATATTAATATAAAATAACTAACACAATAAATACGCAACGAACATTTAGATGAATACTTGATTTTTAAACGGGGCGGGTTTTGAAACCCGTTTTACATGAATGTTACACAGGATGCCAATCAACGTTTAAGCCGGTGGATTCTACTCCTCCAAGAATTCGACATAGAAATCAAAGACAAAAGAGGAGCTAAAAACACCGTTGCCGATCATCTATCTCGCTTGGAAGATCCAGCTTTGGAGTCGACTAGAGATGAACTCATCAACGAAAAGTTCCTGACAGAATCCTTAGAGATGGTGGAATAAAAGAAGAACCTTGGTACGCCGACTACGCCAACTACCTAGCTAGTGGGATGTTAGTCAAGGGATGGTCACATCATCAAAGAAAAAAATTATTTGCCGATGTAAAGCATTATTTTTGGGAAGATCCATATCTTTTCAAAATTTGTGCTGACGAGCTTGTATGAAGATGCGTCCATGGTAACGAAGCAAGGAAAATTCTTCGCTATTGTCACGAAGGACCGAATGGAGGACATCATGGAGCAACTAGCACCGCTTGAAATATATTTGATTCAGGATTCTATTGGCCAACCATTTACAAAGATTACAAAGCCTTATCAAAGCATGTAACGCATGCCAACGAGCAGGTAATATTTCTTCCAAAATCGAGATGCCACAAAACAGCATTCTTGTTTGTGAAATCTTTGTGTATGGGGATTAGACTTCATGGGACCTTTCCCACCATAAAAAGGAAATAAATATATACTTGTGGCCGTGGGTTACTTATCAAAATGGGCCGACGCCGATGCACTTCCAACCAATGATGGAAGAGTCGTGGTAAGATTCTTGAAAAGATTATTCTCTCTTTTCGGTACTCCAAAAGCATTAATAAGTGATAGAGGTACCCATTTTTGTAATCATCAACTTGAAAAAATCTTAACAAGGTATGGGGTCTATCACCGAATCTCAACTGTGTATCATCCTCGAACCAATGGTCAAGCCTAAGTAACCAATCGAGGTTTAAAACGATTTTTCAAAAAAACCATAGGTTTATATAGAAAAGAATGGGCCAATAAATTAGACGATGCTTTATGGGCTTTTCGAACCGCCTATAAAACAACAATATGTACCACCCCATATAAGCTCGTCTATGGAAAAAGTTGTCACTTGTCAGTAGAAATAGCACATAAGGCCTACAGAGCATTAAAAACGTAAACTTAGACGATAAGACTGCCGCTAAAAATCGATTTTGTCAATTAAACGAACTAGAAGAGTTAAGAATTATATTCAAACTCCGAAATTTATAAGGAAAGAATAAAAAACATACATGATAAACATATTAAGCCTTATGAATTTTGAGAGGGAGATCAAGTGCTATTGTTTAATTCACGACTTTAATTATTTCCTAGAAAACTAAAGTCTAGATGGTCCAGACCTTTTTCTATCACCCATATCCTCCCACACGGCGCAATCGAGATTAAATCTCAAAATGGGTTACCGTTCAAGGTTAACGAGCAAAGGCTTAAGCTTTACCAAGGGGTCATTGAGGATAATGAGGAAGAGATTTCATTACAAACGGTAGAGGCATGATTAAACGAAAAACTATTTGTATATATGTAGGTTATCTTCGTACTTTACAGGTATCAACGAGAAGCAAACATCGAGACAACTGCAGGTAATGTAACCCAAGGAACCTTTCAGGAGACACAGTCACACACGTGCGCTAACAAAAAACTTTTTAGCCCGACACGGGGCCGTGGTCAGTGACCACGGGGCCGCGGTCGGTGTACAGATGGGTTTATATCCCATATCTTCACAAGTTCTTCATTACGCACACGCCCGTTTCCCCGAAAACCTCTGGTTCCTCCGCATTTTTCTCTTGTTTTTCACGATTTTCTTCCATCTGACAAATGCAAGGTATGATTCTAGCATCTTATCTAGTTAGTTTAACGATTTTCATGTAGATTAACACTAGAAATTTGTGGAAAAATCTAGGGTTCTTGAACTAAACCCGAACCAAACCCAAATTTTTTGTTTAGATCTAGTACTAGTAGTTTATGCACTTGTTTTAGGAAGTAAAACAACCAATATTTTTGAAAGAATCATCCGATTTCAAGCAAAACCATGAACCCTTGTTTTCAAACCGAGAAAGTTAAAAGTGAAGGGGTAGACGGTTTGTTTTTGAAAAAAAAAAAAGCACTTGGGGTTTCATTTTCGTGGAAAACCGCCCATACTAAACCAAACATTTTCAACTTTTCGAAACCGGCTCGAAATTTGCAAATTTGAGATAATACTAGCCTGACCACGGGCCGTGTCCGGCGACCACAGGGTGTGGCTAGGAAAGACAGCTGAACACAGGTCGTGGCCAGTGACCACGTGGCCAGGTCAAGCTATCTGTTTATGTTTTCTTACAAAATCCGAATCGAAACGCACTAATTATTTATGTGGTTCTTCTGTGCAGAAATGGCAAACAAGTTCCTCGGGTTCAAGACATCCGAGCTAGATTGTCAGAATCGTTATGAGATCCTACAAACAAGGCACGAAGAAGCATCAAGGCAAACGTGCTATGAAACCTTGATGCAGTAGGCCAGAGGGCACGCTATGAGATGTTGGTGACAGGCCCACTTAGACCTGCTCTTGACGCAAAGCTCCACTCGGTTAATGAATAAAATATGGAGTTTTATAGCACGTTCAGGATCAAGAACAAGGCAGACCCATTCGACCTAGAGGGGTTTGAATTTAGGTGCGGAGGAACGCGGTTCTCCATTTCAATGGCCCAATTTGGTGTCAATGTGGGATTGTACACTGAAGAGGAATCGGTTGAAGAAGAATTCACAGGCGGACATATGAACTTCCAATCAACATGCGCCAAACTACGTGGGCTGAACTCGGAGATGGGTGTATGACTCGAGTATAACCAAGAGCTCATAACTACGGGACCCCCCTGTACCGCTACATCCACCGGGTCCTAAGCTGTTCCCTCTGTCAGCGGCGCGATAGTTCGGGGTGGTGAATCTCCGGAAGCTCACTTGCCTTTATTGCATCCGGAATCGCCGACCCCTCAATTTCACCTATCTTCTACTCAAGAAGATGCACCTTAACCAGCTCGCCAGCCCTCCCACTCTGATTTTCTTCGGTGGATGGATCTACCGCCTATTCAAGAATTACGTCAATAGCATTCCACGGGCATTCCACCGGGGGATAAAGTCAGGAAAAGTGGACATCGCCCAATGTCGAAGTATGGGACTCATCCAAGACATGGATGACGGAACCATGCGCTTCCGCAATGCCTAAGGGAATACATGGGGTCCAGAAGAAGTCCTCGCTCTACAGGATGATCCAAACCACCCTCCTCCTCAATATGCAGGCTACCACGCAGGATCCTCCTCTCTAGAAGGAAGTTTTTCTAACTTTCTAAGCTTACATGATCTTTTGCAAGAAAACTTGCTATGCACCCGGAGTGCCTACAATGCGGCAAGCAGTGCAAACAGCTGGATCGGAGCAGTGGAACGTAACATCTCCACAATGCAAGATGACATCACATACATCTAGGAGCACATGGCATACCGCGATTAGGAGGATGAGGATGAGGATATGGACTCCCTGTAGGCATAGGCGATGGCGATGGTGTGGTAGGTGACAGGGCCAACTCTTAGGGTAACCCTCTTATCTTTCGAACAATATTTTACCGGCCTGCGTTCCGTGGTTGAACGCTTTACTTTCTAGACAATGTTACTTTTCTGCATTTTTATTTTTCTTTTGTGGTGATGGATGCTAAACAATCGTAACCGTAGGATTTGGGTATTATGTTTTGTTTTGTATTGTGGTGTGAATGATAGCAAACAGGTACAAGGGACGCTTGAATGCACTAAGCATTAGTGCCCCCTAAGCCCAGAAACCAGTAGCCATAGCCGAAAACGTGAAAAATCCACCTTTGCAGACTGCCACCAAGGGGCCGTGGCCAATGACCACGCCCCCGTGGCCAATCGACTGGCCTATTGTTTTTCTGCATATCACTGACCACGGGCCGTGTTCACCAAACACGCCCCGTGGCCAACTTTCTGTAAGTTACGTTACTGGCATTCTGACCACGGGGACTTGTCCAGCAGGCACGGGCCCGTTGCCAGGTGTCTAGTGACATAAAAACTTGTGTTAAACCCACTTTTACACATTCTAATCAACCAAAAAACTTATTTTTGGACACATTAAGGACAATGTGTAATTTAAGTATGTGTGTGTGTGGGGGGGGGGGGGGGTGGGGGTGATGCTCAAAACTTGAATTTGCAAGTCCTAAAAACAAGCCTTACACAAAAACTCACCTTGGTACCGCTTATCACCCCAAATCTTTTCAAAAATTTTTCATTTTTTTACTTATCTTGGTTAATTTGAGAATAGCAAGTTCTAAAAATTATGTTTTTAAAAATTTACAACCGACAACGTCGTGATAAAAACGAACCAAATAAAAAAAATTAAAAAAAGGGCATAGCAAATTCTTTTAAAATTTGATTATATATACTTGTTCACACTATAAATCCATTTTCCACGACAAGTGAGTTTTGAGCCTTTAACGAGCATACATGTATACATCTTTAATTAAATGCTCATTTTTCGTTTCTTGTGCGAATAGCCCGCTTGGTTTTTACGACCTCAGAACTTGCCAAGACGATACATTCCCGGTCCTTACCAACTTAAACCCAAGTAAGTAAATGATGGAGGCATTAGGACTAACCTAATTCTTTCTTCAAAACCATTATTTTTCCTTTTTTATCCCTCACCCAAAAATCGCCCTAGTTAACCCTTTGAGCCTAAACCTTTTACGTTTCTAAACCCACAAAACGTAAAAACACCCATTACCCACCAAAAACCTTTTTCATTTTAAACCCATTTGTTTTAGTAAAAATCTTGGTTGTTTTCAAAAGTTATGACGTTAAAAAAAGTGTAGTTCTTGAAATAACCAAACAAGACCCTCAAAAATCTTGTTTGAAGCTATCTAGTTTAGATAAATGTCACAAAAATAAAAGTTTTTACGACACCGACGCTTTTTACGCTTTTCGCCATTTTACTAACTTCTAACCAAAAGAACCTACCCTTAGCCCAAGCCTAACCCTTTTTAAAGTCCTCTTGATATTTACAAAGGTTTTTAGTTAAAAAGGAGGAGGTTTGATCTCTTATCAAGCATATGGTAGAAGTAAGTTCCATGCCGGATCGAGTGTTATCACAAAAATACATCTTCGGCCGAGTGTTGAGTGATCTCTTGTGAGGTGTGTGAACTTGTATATAATTAAATAGAATTTTAAAAAGGCATGTTATGCCCAAAAAATATTTTTTCTTAAAAATTTTCTAAATAAATCATGACGAATATGATTGTAAACAAAATAAAAACAAAATAAAATAAAGATCTTGGATTCCCGACACTCTAGACAAGCCACAAAAACTTCTTCTCTACTAATTCCGTTTGGGTGTGTAAGCCACATTTAAGAGTTTTGCTTGAGCACAAGCAAAGATTCAAGTGTGCGGGTCTTTTATGTGTACACAATGCAACATATAAATTACATCAGACGAGGTGTAAAACCAACCCCTTTTCACTACTAATGTTGGAAAAAGCACGTTTCTTGTTCCTTTTTAGTTTACAGGACCAAATAAGCTTAAAAGAACAAAAGAAGCAAATAAGCGGCTAAAACCAACACAAAAAAACAAGAAGGAGGAATAACGTGACACACCCGGCTCCTCAGCAGCATCTAAAGAACAAAAACAAGAGAAACAAAAGACCACCACGGGGCCGTGTCCACCTGACATGCACCATGGTCAGTAACAAGACCTGCAAAAAAGACAAAAGGCAGATCCCAGGCCCACTACGGGGCCATGTTCGCATAGACACGGGCCATGGTCAACTCTTGGATTTGCAGAATCTTGATAGTACAGTAAAGAGTTGACCACGGGGCCATGCGCAGGAGGCACGGGGGCGTGTGGGCCCCTCTGCTGACAGCTGCAATAAATGAAGGAAGAGAAGAAGGTGGCCATGGGCAGTGTCCAGCGGGCACGGGGCCATCGCCGAGGTCTGTTCTGACTATAAATAGGGGTGCTTGGTTCACCTCAAAGGCATCCCTTGGCAAACCACTTCTCTCTCACTTTGCCACCACTCCACCACCACTACAACACCAAAACCCACCACCATAATCCATTTTCCTTCTTTAGAGTGCGTAGTAGTCTCGGGATCCAAGATTGATCATAAGAGTTCTTGTCAAACAAAGCCCATGCTTGGCTAATCTCTTACATCACTTGGTGAAGACAAATATTTTATGTATTATTTTTTAGAGTTAATTACTGTTTCGTCCCTGTGGTTTGTTAAAAATCACTATTTCAGTTCATTAGTTTAAAATTACGATTTCAGTCCATGTGAATTCACTTTCGTAACCATTTCAGTCCACCTCGCAACCATTTCAGTCCCTGTACTTACAGAATAAATGGATTGAAGTGGTTACGAAAGTGAAATCACAGGAACTAAAATGGTTACGAAAGTGAAACCACAGGAACTGAAATCACAATTTTTAAACTAGTGGACTGAAATAGTGATTTTTGACAAACCACAAGGACGAAAACAATAATTAACTCTATTTTTATTTTTAACCTTTCGGCTACTTTTTAATTGGGTATGTATTAATGACTTTAATAACTAGTTTCTTATGTTGAAAGTGATTTTTTCTAATCATTTCTGCATGATGTCATTGGGTTTGCTCATTCGTGTCTTTACGGTCTATATAAAGCGCGTTAACTACTTGTAAGGGGGTTAGAAGGGTGGTTTGGTAAAGTTCTTGTCTCATTCAGTGTATCGATCCTACGGGGACTCGGTTCAAGCTTACCAGGACCTCCTTCAATGCCCTATGGTATTGGATGGCGGGGTGCGAATAGCCCCTCATATGTAAACTACTATTAATATATTAAAACGGCCTCTTGGGATTGTATCCCTGCTGACTCAAACCACTTAGATGAGGGTAACGATACCATCAAAAGAGGGGCCTACCACTTTTCGCATTAATAACTTACTTAATTGTCTTTCAATATTCCGGCCTTTTGGGATTGTATCCCTGCTGACTCAAACCACTTGGCCGAGGGTAACGTCACATTCAAAAGAGGGGCCTATTACTATAACTAAGAGAATCTCTTAAAAAATCCGAAAGTGCGAAAATCAACAAAGGGTACATAAAAGAGGAGTTGGATCCAAGTGATTCTATCTTGTCTATTTGTATTTCATTTTTATTTATCGTTTGTTTATTTTTATCTTTCAAAACTTTTATCAAATTATTGTATCGATTAGACATTGATGATAAAACGGTATTAAAAGCTCTTGTGTCCTTGGACGACCTCGGTATCTTACCAACACTAGTACGCTCGCGATGGGTGCACTTGCCCTAGTGTGTGTTTAGTGTTAGTACAATATCGTGTTTTATATATTTACAGCTTGACTAATGCGTAAAACAGACTTAAAATATTAACAAAAACATATCACTCTTGACACGCACCAACCTCCGAGCGTAACGCTTGTGGAAATGAAGTCGCTCCCGCCCTCCCTTGTGCTGATCTTAAGAAGTTGATGAAGGACAATTTTTGTCCTCCGCATGAGCTTCAGAAACTCGAGAATGATTTCTGAAATCTGAAACAAGTTGGAAATGACAACGCTGGCCTCACAACTCATTTTAAATAACTGAGTGCTCTTTGCTCTAGCCAAGTTGTCACCGTTGATAAGGCCATCGCGAAGTACATTCGATGCCTCCCTCCTTTGATCATGAACCTCGTTGAATCCGCCGCACCCAAAACCCTTGAGGATACCTACCGTTTAGCCACCAAACTCAACAACAACTGCATTCTTCATGGAGCCTCCGACAAGGTTTCATTAAAGAGTGCGCATCAAGCCACCACTGATACTATCGTTGAACCCGCACCATCCAAGCCACCAAAGAACAACAACAAGGGAAAGAAGCGGAAGGATTCGAGCCAAAATTGTGCGGTAGTCACTCCGCCAAACCCTCCACAACAACTAGCCCTAACCCAAAACCCGAGCCAGCCAAGTGAGGCTACACTGGGACCCTTCCCAAGTGTGTGACTTGCACCTACCATCACCCTACCACCGCACCATGCCGCCTTTGCACTATGTGCAATAGGTTTGGGCACTTCAACACCCATTTCCGTTTTGGCCAAAAGCCTCCTGGTAACCAAACCCAACCACCTGCACCAAACCAAGCCCAACCTCAAGCATCCATTGGTCGAGCCTGTTTCAAGTGTGGCGACCCTAACCATATCGCCAACGTCTGCCCACAACGCAACACCAACAACCAAGCGCAACAACAAGCTCCTCGTGGATGAGCTTTTGTCATCACTGCTGCCCAGGCTCAGAACAACAACGATGGCATCAACGGTACATTTCTTATGAACAATGTTTATGCTTCATGTTTATTTGATACTGGTGTGGATAGAAGTTTTGTATCCGTTGAATTCGAACCAATGCTTAAGTCTAGACGCTCTAGGTTACCAAAGTCGTTCAATGTCGAAGTCGCTAATGGTAAATCAATCACTGTCGAGTCCGTTCTTGCTAATTGTTCTCTCAATCTCAACGATCACAAGTTTTCGATTGACCTGAATCCATGAAATTGGGTAGTTTCGATATCATCATAGGCATGGATTGGCTTCAGAAAGTCCATGTCGAGGTTGTGTGTTCCGAGAAGTTCATTCGTTTACCCCTTCCTTCTAGCGATTCGTTACACGTCTATGGTGAGAAACCTTTTAAAGGTCTCAAACTTATGTCGTGTACTCAAGTGAACAAGTACCTACCCAAAGAGTACTTTGCCTTCCTTGCTCACGTTGTGGAGAAGAAGGATAAAGGAAAAGGCGTGGGTGATGTTCCTGCTGTGTGTGATTTTTCTAACGTTTTTCCCGAAGACCTACCTGGTCCTTCTCCTCCTCGATTCATTGAATTTCGCATTGATCTCATTCCTGGCGCTAGATCGGTTGCTAAATCACCTTATCGTCTCGCACATCTGAAATGCAAGAGCTATTGAGCCAACTTCAAGAATTACTTAATAAAGGTATTATATGCCCTAGTATTTCTCCTTGGGGCGCTCTAGTCGTCTTTGTCAAGAAGAAGGACGGTTCTTTTCGTATGTGTATCGACTATCGTGAACTCAACAAACTCACCATCAAGAACTGTTATGCACTTCCTCGTATTGACGATCTCTTTGATCAAATCTAAGGCGCAACTTGTTTATCCAAAATTGATCTTTGTTTTGGTTATCATCAACTTCAAGTCCTCGAATAGGATATTCCTAAAACCGTTTTTAATACTAGATGCGGTCACTACGAATTCGTAGACATGCCTTTTGGTTTAACCAATGCACCTGCGGTTTTCATGGATTTAATGAACCGTGTGTATAAGTTATATTTGGATCGCTTCGTGATCGTTTTCATAGACGATATTCTTATCTACTCCAAAATCCAAGACGAACATGAGCGACATTTGCGTCTTATCCTCGAACTACTACGCAAGGAACGACTATACGCCAAATTCTCCAAGTGTGAAATTTGGTTAAAGGAAGTTCAATTTCTCGGTCACGTTGTGAAAGAGAAAGGTATTCACGTTGATCCCGCGAAAATTGAAGCCGTCAAGAACTGGATTGCACCAAAGTCTCCGTCTGAAATTCATTCATTCCTTGGATTGGCGAATTATTATCGCCGATTCATCTCCAACTTTTCAAAAATCGCCGTTCCCCTCACGTCTTTAACTAAAAAAGATAAACATTTTATCTGGGGTTCTGAACAAGAGTAGTCTTTTTAAAAGCTTAAGGACATGCTTTGCAATGCTCCTATCCTAGCACTTCCCGATGGTAACGGCGATTTCGTTGTCTATTGTGATGCCTCAAACCAAGGTCTTGGTTGTGTTTTTAGGCAATGAGACAAGGTTATCGCGTACGCTTCGAGACAACTCACAATTAATGAGAAGAACTACACTACTCACGACCTTGAACTTGGTGCAGTTGTTTTTGCGTTAAAGATTTGGTGACACTACCTTTCTGGTACCAAGTGTGTGGTCTTCACCGACCATAAGAGCCTACAACACATCTTTAATCAAAAGGAACTCAACATGCGTCAACGACGATGGGTATAGTTGGTCAACGACTACGATTGTGAGATTCGCTACCATCCTGGTAAGACGAATGTCGTGCCCGATGCTCTTAGTCGCAAACACAAAACCCCACCTCCTCTCTATATAAACAAGCTTCCATTAACCAATTTTCACTTTCCAAACTCATCAACACTCTCAAAACACTCTCAAATTTGTTGCAAATATCAGAAAAGTCAGATTGTTCTAAGTGCCAAAGTGATCACTTTACTTCATTTTCTTCACTTTTCTTCATCTCATCTTCCATTACAAAGTTTGGAACACCTCTAGGAGTGTTTCCACAGGTTACCATGGTAAACCATGGTGGAACATCACCATTTGGAGGTCCAAATTTTCTGTTTTGGAAGATATTAATGTTAACTTTTATTAAACTTGTGTTTTCTTGATTCAGTCTTGTGCCTACTTGTTCTTGAGCCAATCTAAGGTTATGAGGCTTGTTAGGAGCAGATTCTTATGAGTTTAAGAGGTGCAAACACCTCTAAACTTTCTGTTTTGTTAGGGTTTATACAACCCACAAGTGATGAAACCATCCGAGCTTGCCATAATTCTTACGGCAACACTTGTGTTTTGGTATAAATGTGAATACTTGGAAGCCTTGGCTATCCTAATCTCATTCCACCACCTCACTTATGTTTTCCATGTTTAAACCACTAAAACTTGTTCAACCTTCATTTGAGTAACAAGGCTACGACACACCCCCAAATGTTGCCATGTTCGGGATGCACGCGCCTAGCTTGCTTGCTTGGTTGATTCATAGTTTTAGTTATGTAATTCCCTTTTCATTCATGACCATCCGAATCATCCTTGTGATGATTTGTGCATTGGTGAATCTTACAATGAGGTTTAATGGATGTTTAACATCCTACCTCCATGCATGACTTATATGAAATCCATGATAATACATGTTGGCCATACTATATACTACTAGTGGAAATGCCCGCGCGTTGCCGCAAATAGTTTTGTTTTTTGGTCTCACGTTGTGCGCCGGGTTTCACGTATTTTGCATCGTCTGCTTCCCCTGTTAGTTGACCCATTAGTATAAAAATAAAATACCCATTTAACTAAGTCGACCCTGTTCCCCTATCACTTAATATTTTTAATTTGAAAATTTGAAATAAAAGACAACCTGAATCAACAAGTTAAAAATTATTTATGTGGCTAAAATTTAGAAAAAGAATAGTTCTTTGTTTTTGTTTAAGATGTGACCTTAAATTAAATTTACTGCTCCTCATAGCATAAATAAAAAGCTTGTTGGGATTCTAAGATTGTTACCACCGGACTACAATCACATTATTGTTGTTAAAAGTTAAAATCGTAGGATTCACAATATACATACAACATGGGACTCAAAGCCTTATTTTTATATTCACGTTAAGAATCATGTTCATATTCTTAGTTTTGTAAATGATTCATACCAGCTACTGTAACTGATTTAATTTGGTTTTGTATGGTATAATTTAAAGGCTCCATCTATATTTGTGTTGACTGGCCTGTATAATATGTACAATGGATTTACAAGAAATTTGGTATAAAAGTACAATCGGAGGGCTTCTGATCTAGTCTTTCGTTTCGATTCAAGCATCTAGTCATGCTGTGAAACCAATCGCCCGTTTGATCAAACTTGTTGACCGTTGAGCGGATGGTAGCTCATGCATATACGCACCGAGTCTCCTCTCAACATCAAATGACACCCACGCATTACTTTGCGCATCCTGTGGTATCTATCATCAAAACAACCAAAGTCAAACATGCCAATCACAAGTAAAAATTACAATCTTTTGTAAATAAACAAACTACATGAGAGAGACTTGACTTGCCTTTAATTCAAGACTCGCAGAATCAGGAAGTATAACGGGTCTAAACGAAAGAGAATGTGGACGTATCAGTGTAAAAAGAATACATGGAACATTTGGATGAACAACCTACATTCATAAAATGCCCTGTCTTTTTAGCATACCATGAAACCGACCGCCGTTGTAGAGTAAGTTGTAGTCCCTGTGTGCATTGCTACTATAACCTTGTATCGATTAGATTAAACAAATTTTAGGTCAAACGGGTTGGAGACGTGTGGTATCTCACATGGCAGAGACATAACATAAACATGCGTCATGTCAGATAGCACAACGTCGCAGCATGACTCAACAACTAACCTTGGTAATAAGACATTCCTGTTCATAGCACTTGATTGTTGAAAGATACGGATCAGAGAACATAGCAAGTAAAAAATATAGCAGAACAAGTATGAGGAAAAGAAAAAAAATTATACCAAGAGAACAAAACAAGTAAAAAATATATCAGAATAATGTGACTACCTGGTAAAAGCCGTCCAAAATCTAGATATCGACCGTGATACTTCACCACTTTGCTCGGGAATGTCAGAACTGCACACATATAAAACAAATTATTTGACAATCAAAACATATATTCCAAGAGAACTCTTATAGTAATAGTATATTTTCCGTTGCATAAAGTTTAAAATGATAAAGGAGGCATAAACAAGAAGTAAAGGTTGCTAATATAAAAAATCTTGGTTCCTAAAAGCTGCATCTCAGAAATACTATAAGAGAATACTAATTTAATAGACCTAATGTAAAATCAAAGGAAAGCTTTGCAAAACCGTGAGTATACTCGATTCCCCTTTTTCCTCTTTACACTTTTGGGGTGCAACATATATGCTTATCAACCCACAAAATCACTATGCTTTATACTTAATCACTATACGAACATTCAATCTACATGCTTAATTCGAATACTTGTAACTTATTCATGCTATAATCGTACACTTTATGCTACATCATCAACTTCGTACAAGCCTCCCTTAACATGTATAGCGCTATAGGAGTAACGCACCGCCCGTATTCGTGAGGTCATGTTAAGTAACAAAACACTCTATTCATTGCTATGTTTAGATTACGCTAGTGGTAAACTTTGGGTTGGCATGTATAGTCGCATTGCTAGTCATGTTTGTTAGTTTTAAGTAAAAGTTTATGCCATGTTGAATGTTAGATTTTTCTTATACTTAGTATTCAAACTTGTATGCTCACCAATGGCTTGTGTGTTGAACTATACTCTAATATATTTTGCAGGAATATGATGACGAGGATGATGCGTGGAATCTAGTAGGACGAACTAGAAACCCATCTTAATTAGATTATGTTGCACTTGCGTTTTGATTTCCTTGTTGTACTTTGAATTCGATATTGTATTTGTTTCAACACAATTGTATTTGAATTCTAGAAATGAAATGGAATATTGTTGTTTAATTACTTGTCGCAAAATAGTGTTATGAACTCTAGAGCAATCTACTTACGTCCACCCCGATGATTTCATCATCGGTTGGGGTGCGACAATAAAATTGTATTCTATCATTTTGTTGTAAAACACAATTAAAAATATTTACACATATACTCATTGGAAACTCAATGGTATATTTTTTAAACTTTTTAAACTACAACTTAAGAACATCCTAAAATACAATACAAAATTTATCAAAGATGCATAAAAAAGAAATTCATAAAACAACATTTTTTTTAAACTTTTAAAGCTACAAATTAAAAAACATCCTAAAATGTAATACAAAATCTATCAATATGATGCATACAAAAACAAATCCCTACAAAACCACGTGTTTCTTTTTGCTTTTAAAACTACAAATTAAAAACACAAATCGTAAAAATAAACATACAATTCAAAATTTATTAAAAAGGAATAAAAAAATACTTAAAACTACATCCATTAAATTTTTTGATTTGTTTAGTAAGCTAACCTATTCAGCAGGTGCATCCACACCGTCTGCCTCAAATTGGCAGTCTCTTTGTTTGGGGCATGACTTCAAGGTGAAGCAATCTGGTGGTTTGGAGATCATAGAAAAGTTTTGAGAACAACTAATCACAGAGAAGATAAAAGTGTGGCATGCAACCGTAATCATAACCAGATTGAATCCCACTCGCCTGTATCGTCTTCATGGAATTGGGGTTATATGTTTTGATTAGCAGAGTAGCGGTGGTGGTGGTTGTTACGGTGGTGGTTTTAGGAGGTGGCAGTGGATTTGGTGGTGTGGAAATAGTGGGCATGGCGAGTGTGTTAATACTGGGTTTTTTTAGAATTGAGTTTTCTTTTAGATTTAGGGTTATATAAAACTAATTTGTAGTTGACTAAAATGCTCCATCCTATGTTTTTTTTGTCATTTGCCACCTATCGTCCTATTATTTCTTCCTACACTTCCTACCCAAACTAAAGTTCCTATTTGATTCTCACCTTCACAATTATATATCGACTACTTTTAACAAGGGTCTTGATCAAGGTGGGAGAACTCGCTATTCGCTAGTCGTCCGGTGAAGTGAGGACTAGCGACTACTCGGGATTAATCAGGAATTAATCGGATCGGGTTTTTTATATGTAATTTTCAGTTTTATGTATAAATATATACATTTTTATAGTTAAATATTTTAAGTAGCTAGGTTTACTCAACTCATTTATTTAAGTATACATGATTAATTATTGGAATTCATATGATTTGGTTGGAAACTGACTAAAATTTAGAGGTTTTGGCCGGAATATATAGGTTTTTTGCTGGAATCGTCGATTTTTGGCCGGCCAAGTCGGACCTAGTCGTGCCTAGTCAGACCTAGTCGGATAATGGACTGATTTAAGAAAAATTTCTCAGTTTCTGGACGACTAGCGATTAATCGCCGACTAACGCCTAATGGCGATTTTTACAACACTGGTCATGATATGTCACACCCCCCGACCCGCAGCGGAATAAGAATCGGGGCGTAATTGGGTTATCACCAAAGCTCATGATGTTTACTAATATGTTTCATATTTATTAAATTCAAATTACATTTCAAAGTTCCAAGTCAAATTCATACAATACAAGGAAAGGAAAAATTAACTAAAACAATCCATAATCTAAACTGATTTATTCTTCTAAGCCGCCCTATATGTTTCTTGCTTCAACTTGATCACCTGTATCATGTGTAAAAATAGGAAATTTTGGGTCAACAAAAGTTGGCGAGTGAACCTTGTTAAAAACATTTGTTATTGATTCATTATTGTAATTAATTTAGGAAACTTGTGCAATAATCATATATGAACAAATGTATGTAAACATAACGATCACAAACCACCTTGCTTAAGCATGAAATAAGAATGACAATGTATATGTTGGCAACGTCCCGTTCACGCTCATAGGTAATGGGGAACGGACGGCCTATGCTAATGTATGTGAGATCAAGGCTCAATCAAACGGAGCCGATCTTATGTTGGCAACGCCTGGTTCACGCTCATAGGTAATGGGGAACAGCTCACGCTCATAGGTAATGGGGAGCGGCGGCCTATGAAAATGTATGTACTGAAATGATAAATTAAATCTAAACTTCAACCACACAAACAACTAATACATATTGAATACACATTTGATCATGAACATGATGGATGCACAAGTGTTTAATTATAATAAATAAATAGCGACACATGATACACCCCAAAATGTGATTAAAACGGGGAATTGGTAGAGATTCACTCACATTGGGTGCGTTTGCTTGAAGATGTTGAATGTGCACGAGTTTAGAGGATTGATCGACGAGGAATAACTAACCTAATTAATAATGAAAAGTTACGGTAAGTATGTGGATTTTATTAACTATTTTAATAGGATTTTCGGATATATTTTTGTGAGTTTAAGGATATTTTCTAACTTTAAAAACGTTATTTTTAAGTATTTTTAATTGATTTTTAAATTAAATAAATAAAAATAATAAAAAAATGTTGACTTTTGACCGTTGACCGTGGACCGTTGACCGGTCCGGTCGATTATATATGTGCGCTGGGTGAGACTCGAACCCGAGACCTCTCGTACGCGTGCACGCAGCTCTACCAACTGAGCTACGTGTCTAACCCGAAATAATCCTGTTTTTAATTATACTTATATACTATTTAGATTTATCCAGAAATTATTTATTTTTAAAAAGGATTTTAAATATCTCGAACCGGTGCTGACCACAGGTCTCGAACCCGGGACCTGTGGGTTAACGTGCACACAGTCCACCGCTGGACTGTGTGTCTAACCTGGTTAATAATCCGGTTTTTATTATACTTAACATGATTCTGTGAGTTAACCCGGTTCGGTAAAAAGGCATTTTTTTTTATTTCAAGATAGTAAGGTTGGGACCGGAATCGAACTCGCGTCGTATGTGTATTTGTTTGCACACAGTCCACCACTGGACTGTGTGTCTAACCCGTTCATAAAACTGATTTTAATTAATCTTATATTATAACCCGTCTTCATCTTCTTCGTTAAACTTTACCCAGAAAACAAAGTCCGACTGTTGTGACTGATTTATGTCTAATTTGATTTTCAAACATTATAAGTAATTGAAAGGTAATGAATGGAGAGAGTTTGGGGAAAGGATGTACCGATCAGTGTCTTTCACAGAACTCCGGCAAAGATTCGTCGGCTCGGTTTGTGAACTTCGGCTGTTAGAATCAATTAACAGTTCTGTTCGATTAGTTATGAAATTGAGGTACTTAAACAAGGATTAACAGGAGTTTGAAGGGTTATACCGATTCACAGCGCGATATCAGAAATTTCAGAGGTTTTCCGGCGAGAGCTGAATATTCCGGCTACGTCGTGTAGGATTGATTCTGATGGTGGATTTGTGTTAGTAACAGTCTAACAATTGATTGAAACAGAAAGAGTCGAGAGAATTACAGTGTGGATGTGAGTCTCGGTTTTCCGGCGAAATTCCGGTGATGGCAGGATTTTTCCGGCGAGTGAAATTTCGTCGAGAAAAGGTGCGATTTTGAGCGAAAAGGCTACCAGTGAATTGTGGGTGAATTTATAGGGAAGAATCGAGACGCATGGGGTCTGATTTCAGTCTCGATTCAAGGTCAGCCGTTCTCCGGCGGTTACGACTGATGTCGCGGGTTCAGACATCGGTTATAACCGACGTTGAGGTAAATTCTTCGGTTAAAATAGAAGAAACCGTCAATTATCGGCGAAATCGTCGGGATTTCCGACGACTGCGAATTGGGCGCGATTTTGACTGGATTTGACTTCCGTGTTTTATTATTTGAATTAATTGTTTCGATATGATATCAAATAACCAAAGTGGCGGAGTGGTTGGATGAGTGAATGTTAAGACATTGTGGATTTCCGGCTGACCCGGGTTCGACTCCCGGCAGCCGGTTTTTCTTTTTAATTAATTTTCTTTTACTTTTTAACAATTGTAATTTATATTTCTAATTTGTTTATTAATTATGTATCGTTTAAAATTAAAATAAGTCATAAATAAACAACAAAAGTTTAAAACTGTTTGTTCGGTTAATAAACGAAGCGGGTTTTGAAAACCCGTTTTTTCGACGGATGTTACAGTATCCCCTACTTTTAGAAATTTCGTCCCGAAATTTAAGTAGTAGTAGTTACAGGAAAAAGATGTGGGCATTTCTCGCGCATTGAGTCTTCACGTTCCCAAGTAAACTCAGGTCCTCGTTTCGACTCCCAGCGTACCCTGACAATTGGAATGCGGCTTCGTCTTAAACGTTTTTCCCCGAAGTCCATAATTTCCTCTGGTCTTTCAATGAAATGCATAGATTCATCGACTTGAATGTCTTCTAGAGGAATATGGAGATTTTCATTGGCGAGGCACTTCTTCAAGTTCGATACGTGGAATGTGGGATGAATTCTGTTGAGTTCCTCTGGTAGGTTAAGCTTGTATGCTACAGGTCCTACTCTTTAGAGTATCTTGAAAGGACCTACGTAGTGTGGAGCTAGCTTGCCTTTTTGGCCAAAACGAACTACTCCCTTCCACGGCGATACTTTTAAAAGTACTTGGTCACCAATGTTAAATTCTAAGGGCTTTCGTCGCTTGTCAGCATAGCTCTTTTGACGACTTTGTGCCGCTAAAAGGTTGTTTCGGATTTGATGAATCTTGTCTGTTGTTTCTTGTATTAATTCTGGACCGGTGATTTGAGCTTCTCCAATTTCGTGCCAACATATTGGTGATCGGCACTTACGACCATATAACGCTTCGAAAGGTGCCATGCCGATACTTGAATGATAGCTGTTGTTGTACGAAAATTCAACTAATGGTAGGTGAGCGTCCCAATTCCCTTTGAAGTCTATGACACATGCTCGAAGCATGTCTTCAAGAGTTTGGATGGTGCGTTCAGATTTTCCATCAGTTTGAGGATGATAAGCGGTACTGAGGTCTAATCGTGTACCCAAAGCGGCTTGTACGGCTTGCCATGTTCGTGAAGTGAAACGACCATCACGATCTGAAATAATGCTTAACGGTACACCATGCCGGCTTACGATTTCGCTGATGTAGATACAAGCTAACTTCTCATTCTTGAAGTCCTCGCGAATCGGAATGAAGTGGGCTGATTTTGTAAGACGATCAATGATTACCCATATAGTGTCATACCCACCAGAAGTGCGAGGTAACCCGGTAATGAAGTCCATGATTATGTTTTCCCACTTCCATACAGGTATTTCAGGTTGAACTAGAAGTCCTGAGGGTCTTTGATGTTCAGCTTTCACTTTAGAACAGGTAAGGCACTTGGAAACAAAAACAGCAATATCCTTTTTCATGCCAGGCCACCAGTAGGTGTATCGAAGGTCTTGATACATCTTGTCGGCTCCTGGGTGTACATAGTATCGTGTTTTGTGCGCCTCTTTCATAAGGGTATCGCGAAGGTTATTGTGATCGGGAATCCATATGCGATCTAGGTAATACAGAATGCCGTCAGATTTTGTTTCGAGTTTAAGTTCTGCTCCACAAGATAACTCATTTCGTATGTCGTATTCCGTTATGGAAACATGTTGAGCTTCTCGGATTTGATCTTTGATATTGGTTATGATTTGCGAACATAGAAGACGAATGGAGTTCGCATAACCCTTTCGACTGAGTGCATCGGCCACCACATTTGCCTTGCCGGGATGATACCGAATTTCACAGTCGTAGTCATTAAGAAGTTCAACCCATCTTCGTTGCCTCATATTCAACTCCTTTTGATTAAAGATGTGTTGGAGGCTCTTGTGGTCAGTGTAAATTTCACACTTGGTACCATAGAGGTAATGTCTCCATATCTTAAGAGCGAACACAACGGCTCCAAGTTCTAGGTCGTGGGTAGTGTAGTTCTTCTCATGAGTTTTGAGCTGCCTAGAAGTATAGGCTATCACTTTTCCCCTTTGCATTAAAACACAGCCTAGTCCCTGCCCTGATGCGTCGCAATAAACTACAAAGTCATTGCAACCTTCGGGGAGTGTGAGGATAGGTGCGTCACAAAGCTTTTGCTTAAGGGTTTGGAAGGCTTCTTCTTGTTTAGGTCCCCATATGAAGGGTTTTCCTTTATGCGTCAAAGCCGTGAGTGGTATAGCGATACGAGAGAAATTTGATATGAAACGACGATAGTAACCAGCCAAACCAAGGAAAGATCTTACTTCGGTTGGGGTACGTGGTACTTGCCATTCTTGCACTGCTTTGATCTTTGAGGGGTCGACATGTATTCCCTTGTCATTGGCGACATGACCAAGGAATTGTACTTCTTTTAACCAGAATTCGCATTTAGAGAACTTAGCGTAGAGCTTTTCGGTTCTTAAGAGCGTGAGGATGAGTCGAAGGTGTCGTTCATGATCAGTCTTAGACTTTGAGTAGATGAGAATATCGTCGATGAAGACTATAACAAAGCGATCGAGATAGGGTTTGCAAACTCTGTTCATTAGATCCATGAAGACGGCTGGAGTGTTGGTTAGACCAAAGGGCATGACCATGAATTCATAGTGACCATAACGAGTTCGGAAGGCGGTCTTTGGGACGTCTTCTTCATGTACTCTGAGTTGATGATAGCCAGAACGAAGGTCGATCTTTGAAAAACAAGTGGCGCCCTGGAGTTGGTCTAGAAGATCATCGATACGAGGTAATGGATAGCGGTTCTTGACCGTTAATTTATTGAGTTCTCTGTAATCAATACACATGCGAAACGTTCCGTTTTTCTTCTTCACAAACAGAACAGGTGCACCCCAAGGCGATGAGCTAGGGCGTATGAATCCTTTGTCGGTCAATTCTTGTAATTGGCTGGCTAGCTCTTGCATTTCGGATGGGGCTAACTATAGGGAGATTTCGCGACGGGTGTAGCGCCCGGTATAAGATCAATGCGGAATTCGACTTCTCTCTTGGGAGGAAGTCCTGAGATGTCGTCGGGGAAGACTTGCGGGAATTCTTTCACTACAGGTATGTCTTCGAGTTTCTTCTCCTTATTTCCCTTCTTGACAACGTGGGTTAGAAATGCTACGTAATTCTTGCGGAGATATTTTCGGGCTTGAACACAGGACATCAGTTTGAGTCCTTTCGAAGGGGTTTCTCCAAAGATTCGTAGGATTTGACCGTCTGTAAGAGGAATGCGAATGAACTTTTCGCGGCATACCACTTCAGCATGATGTTGGCTGAGCCAGTCCATGCCGATTATAATGTCAAAACTTCCCAACTTCATAGGAATGAGGTCAACAGGAAAATCGTGATCGTTTAGAGTAAGAGTACAGTTTCGGATAATGGAGTTTAATGAGACCGGTTTTCCGTCAGCAACTTCTACCGTTATGGATTCCATAAGTTTATCACGAGTTTGGTTGAGGATGGGTTCAAATTCTAAGGACACAAAACTCTTATCCACGCCAGTATCAAATAACACGGATGCATAACTACCATTGATGAGAAACGTACCGTTAACCACGTTGTTGTCAGCCCTTGCTTGGCTGGCGTTGATGTTAAAGCTCTTCCTCTAGCAGGTGGAGGAGCTTGGTTAGCTTGGTTCACCGGATTTGCTTGAGCTTGAGCATGTATGATGTTCACCAAACGTGGACAGGTGTTTCTAAAGTGGTTTGGGTCTCCACAATTGTAGCAAGCCCGCATGGGTGGCATCATGGGGTAGTTGGGTTGGTAGTAGGTTTGGGCCGTATGTTGTGTAGGTGGTGGTAGTAGGGGTTGTTGGGCTTGACCCATTATTTGATGGTGGGTTTGAGTTGTGGGTTGGTTGCGGTTCATTCGATGTAGTGAGCGGCAGACTTGGATGGTGTGACCTGCACGGCCACAGCCGATGCAATATTGACAGGGGTATTCGTGGGAGTGATGGTATTGACAACGGGTGCATTTTGGGTAAGGGCCAGAGTATTGCCTTTTGTATGGTGCGGGTGAAGGAGCAACTTGTGTGATGGGTGCAGCAGGGATAGGGAAATTTGTTTGGGTGACAGCAAAATTTCTGGTATTTCGTTTCCTCTTGTTTGAAAAATTTGAGGAGGAGGTGGAATGGTTGGAAGTTTGGCCCTCAACGGGGGCTTTCTTTTTCTCCTCTTTAAATTTACCGTTTCTGATGCGGTTCTCGGTAAGTTCGGTGGCTAATTCCATAGCAGCTTCGAGAGTTGCAGGCGAAGTGCTGAGGACTGAGTCTTGAATCTTCGAGGGGAGGCCTCGAATATAGTGTTCAACCAAGCGGTATACTGGGGTGAACAAGTTAGGAACCATCTGGTTCAGCTCAAGAAATCTTTTGTTGTAGGAAGTATGATCCCCTTCCTTTTGCTTCAGCGAGTGGAATTCATCTTCCAACTTCTTGAGTTCGCTTCTTGGGCAGAAGCGTTTTGTCATTATTTCCCTTAACTCTTCCCAGGTTAAGGCCATCGCGTCTTCAACTCCTCTTTTACCCTTCTCGGTGTTCCACTAGGTCAGGGCTACCCCAAATAATCTCCCGGTTGTGTAACGTACCTTGCGATCCTCGGGACAATCGCAATTTAGGAAGGTGTTTTCCATTTCCTCAAACCAGTGGAGGAGAGCGGTGACACCTTCGGTCCCTTCGAACTTTGGGGGATTGCAAGACTTGAAGTGCTTGTAGGAGCACTTCTTGGAGGAAGGGTTGTCGATGATTTGATCCTCTTGATTGGGTGGGTTGACAGGATTCGCGGTGAGAGCTTGCTGGACTTGAATTACAATATCAGGAAGCACCGCGGCCATTTGTTTCGCAATCTGAGTGGCCAAGCGTTCGTTTGACCTTCCTGACTTTCGTCCTCCACGTAGCTGCCTAGCCGACATCTACAAGAACATACATAGGAAGATTGTGAGTTTATGGAGTCTTTTTAGGTGTCATGTGTCTTAAAGAAAATGAAAATAACATAAATATCAATAATGCAACTACATCCATAGGATGTCTTGGGTTTGCTCATGTTGGGCCTCAACTGTCCCCCATACTATCGCCGGTATAGTCATGTGGGCCCCCATGACTATTGGCTTAGTAGGATTCACATTGGTGTTGGCGGTTTAACACTCGCATCACCCGAATGAAAACCACGAAATATGTTTGCGAGATGTATGGTCGGAGGGTGTCCAGGTATAGACACAATGACAACTCAAAGTGGGGTTAGTTCACACGACGTTTGGTATAGCATGCTTTGGCCTAATAGGTCCTTCGTACTCTCATCGTTAGTCCCCAGGTAGGCAAACTGGTCCTTTATTTTGGATTTATACGAATGCCAAGCCTAGACAGGACGTTCCGACTACCGGTACTCGTACCCTTCCAGTTACTACATGCCCGTCATGAGAACTCACTTTGATGTGATTTGAAAACACAAAAATCGTTGTAACAATCGTATAAATTGTGAGGTGTGTGCTCCCATGGATATGATATGTTATGAGAATATGATTCACGATAGGCATTGTATAATAATATGTACTTATGAACATGCTTGCATAACATTGAATGTAACAATAAACATAAAGCATATAAACATCATGAATTTTGCATGTAACACACAGACATTTAAAAATTCTAAGCAACTATAGTATAGGCTCTAAGGGTCTAATAACCTATCCTATATCCCTATAGTCATGGCTCTGATACCAATCTGTCACACCCCGACCCGCAGCGGAATAAGAGTCGGGGCGTAATTGGGTTATCACCAAAGCTCATGATGTTTACTAATATGTTTCATATTTATTAAATTCAAATTACATTTCAAAGTTCCAAGTCAAATTCATACAATACAAGGAAAGGAAAAATTAACTAAAACAATCCATAATCTAAACTGATTTATTCTTCTAAGCCGCCCTATATGTTTCTTGCTTCAACTTGATCACCTGTATCATGTGTAAAAATAGGAAATTTTGGGTCAACAAAAGTTGGCGAGTGAACCTTGTTAAAAACATTTGTTATTGATTCATTATTGTAATTAATTTAGGAAAATTGTGCAATAATCATATATGAACAAATGTATGTAAACATAACGATCACAAACCACCTTGCTTAAGCATGAAATAAGAATGACAATGTATATGTTGGCAACGTCCCGTTCACGCTCATAGGTAATGGGGAACGGACGGCCTATGCTAATGTATGTGAGATCAAGGCTCAATCAAACGGAGCCGATCTTATGTTGGCAACGCCTGGTTCACGCTCATAGGTAATGGGGAACAGCTCACGCTCATAGTTAATGGGGAGCTGCGGCCTATGAAATGTATGTACTGAAATGATAAATTAAATCTAAACTTCAACCACACAAACAACTAATACATATTGAATACACATTGGATCATGAACATGATGGATGCACAAGTGTTTAATTATAATAAATAAATAGCGACACATGATACACCCCAAAATGTGATTAAAACGGGGAATTGGTAGAGATTCACTCACATTGGGTGCGTTTGCTTGAAGATGTTGAATGCACACGAATTTAGAGGATTGATCGACGAGGAATAACTAACCTAATTAATAATGAAAAGGTACGGTAAGTATGTGGATTTTATTAACTATTTTAATAGGATTTTCGGATATATTTTTGTGAGTTTAAGGCTATTTTCTAACTTTAAAAACGTTATTTTTAAGTATTTTTAATTGATTTTTAAATTAAATAAATAAATAAAAATAATAAACAAAATGTTGACTTTTGACCGTTGACCGTGGACCGTTAACCGTTGACCGGTCCGGTCGATTATATATGTGCGCTGGGTGAGACTCGAACCCGAGACCTCTCGTACGCGTGCACGTAGCTCTACCAACTGAGCTACGTGTCTAACCCGAAATAATCCTGTTTTTAATTATACTTATATACTATTTAGATTTATCCAGAAATTATTTATTTTTAAAAAGGATTTTAAATATCTCGAACCGGTGCTGACCACAGGTCTCGAACCCGGGACCTGTGGGTTAACGTGCACACAGTCCACCGCTGGACTGTGTGTCTAACCTGGTTAATAATCCGGTTTTTATTATACTTAACATGATTCTGTGAGTTAACCCAGTTCGGTAAAAAGGCATTTTTTTTTATTTCAAGATAGTAAGGTTAGGACCGGAATCGAACTCGCGTCGTATGTGTATTTGTTTGCACACAGTCCACCACTGGACTGTGTGTCTAACCCGTTCATAAAACTGATTTTAATTAATCTTATATTATAACCCGTCTTCATCTTCTTCGTTAAACTTTACACAGAAAACAAAGTCCGACTGTTGTGACTGATTTATGTCTAATTTGATTTTCAAACATTATAAGTAATTGAAAGGTAATGAATGGAGAGAGTTTGGGGGTAAGGATGTACCGATCAGTGTCTTTCACAGAACTCCGGCAAAGATTCGTCGGCTCGGTTTGTGAACTTCGGCTGTTAGAATCAATTAACAGTTCTGTTCGATTAGTTATGAAATTGAGGTACTTAAACAAGGATTAACAGGAGTTTGAAGGGTTATACCGATTCACAGCGCGATATCAGAAATTTCAGAGGTTTTCCGGCGAGAGCTGAATATTCCGGCTACGTCGTCTAGGATTGATTCTGATGGTGGATTTTTGTTAGTAACAGTCTAACAATTGATTGAAACAGAAAGAGTCGAGAGAATTACCGTGTGGATGTGAGTCTCGGTTTTTGGCGAAATTCCGGTGATGGCAGGATTTTTCCGGCGAGTGAAATTTCGTCGAGAAAAGGTGCGATTTTGAGCGAAAAGGCTACCAGTGAATTGTGGGTGAATTTATAGGGAAGAATCGAGACGCATGGGGTCTGATTTCAGTCTCGATTCAAGGTCAGCCGTTCTCCGGCGGTTACGATTGATGTCGCGGGTTCAGACATCGGTTATAACCGACGTTGAGGTAAATTCTTCGGTTAAAATAGAAGAAATCGTCAATTATCGGCGAAATCGTCGGGATTTCCGACGACTGCGAATTGGGCGCGATTTTGACTGGATTTGACTTCCGTGTTTTATTATTTGAATTAATTGTTTCAATATGATATCAAATAACCAACGTGGCGGAGTGGTTGGATGAGTGAATGTTAAGACATTGTGGATTTCCGGCTGACCCGGGTTCGACTCCCGGCAGCCGGTTTTTCTTTTTAATTAATTTTCTTTTACTTTTTAACAATTATAATTTATATCATCTAATTTGTTTATTAATTATGTATCGTTTAAAATTAAAATAAGTCATAAATAAACAACAAAAGTTTAAAACTGATTGTTCGGTTAATAAACGAAGCGGGTTTTGAAAACCCGTTTTTCGACGGATGTCACATGATATACTAGGAAGTTTGTTTGGGTAGCATGGATAGAAAGTAATCTTGACCATCAATGGAGTAATCAAGGGCTTGGATTAAATGGATAGAAATGAAAAAAAAAACAAGGAGGCGTGTGAGAATTCTAAGGATATTCTAGTCCATCAAACTCAATAATTTCTCTCTTCTCAAATTTCCTTAGTTTTTAAAACGTTAATAATTTTTTCACACGAATTTTTTTATAAAAATTGCACCATAATAACGAACGTTTTTTATCTTTAAAACGAGCACATTATTGCTATAATTTTGAAAAAAAAGTTTTCAATAACCTAGATGCGTAAAATGCAACGGAAAAATAAAATAAATGTTCTTTTTATAAAACGCAATAGACTAAAAACACAGAAGAAAATGTTCATTCTAAAACGCAATGAAACAAAAAACACAAAAGAAAGTGTTTTTTTTTTTCTAAAACGCAATGTATAAAAAACCAAAATAAAGTGTTTTTTTTTTTTCTAAAACGCAATAAAATAAAAACACAAGAGAAAGTGTTCTTTCTAAAACACAATGGATATAAAATGTCTTTTAAAAAACGCAATGGATCAAAACACACAAACAAAGTGTTTTTTCTAAAACACAATGGACTAAATACAAAAGAAAGTGTTTATTCTAAAACGCGATTGACTAAAAATATAAAAGAAAGTGCTTATTCTAAAACGTATTAACTAAAAACACAAAAGAAAGTGTTTTTTTTTCTAAAACGCAATTGACAAAAAGCATACAAAAAATGTGTTTTTTCATTCTTTTGTAAAAATAAATGGACAAAAAACCGTGTTTTTCATAATTTGGTAAAACGCAATGGATAAAAAACACACAAAAAAAAAATGTGTTTTTTCATTCTTTTGAAAAACTTAATGAAAAAAAAATGTTGTTTTTTCATTCTTTTGTAGAATGCAATGGACATTCTTTTGAAAAACACAATAGAAAAAAACAGTTGCTTTTTTATTTTTTTATAAAACGCAAGTGGACAAAAAACAGACAAAAAATAAGTTTTTTCATTCTTTTGTAAACCACAATTCTATATGAAAGTTTAAACTGAAAACTGTTTTGTAATTTTATTTGAGACATTTTGTCAAACACCTGGCATGCAACTTTTTACCACTACGCAAGAATACATCAAGAGAATGTTAGAATCTTAGATATCTTCACTTTGCCTAGAAAATATTTGAGAAATTTGAGAAGAGAAATACATTTTCAATCGATTTCTCATGTTTTATGCTTATGTTAAATTGAAAAAAATATGAGAAATTGCATAAAATTTAAGTGGGTTTCTTCAAAGAAACTGAAGAACACTTTGATTGAGTGTTTAAACCATTCATCGATGAAG
Source organism: Scalesia atractyloides (assembly GCA_947069175.1). Lineage (NCBI taxonomy): Eukaryota > Viridiplantae > Streptophyta > Magnoliopsida > Asterales > Asteraceae > Scalesia > Scalesia atractyloides. The sequence goes on along the minus strand of CAMTDV010000010.1, from coordinate 63,352,169 downwards.
AAAATAGCACTATGATGTAGTAATTCTAGAGAGAGAAAGTGAAGGAAAGGTTGAAGATGACGGAAATGTGGGTTTTGAAATGATAGGTTTTGAAGTAGAATAAATGAAACGAGATTGACTAAAATGTCCATCCTTTTGTTTTTTGTTATTTATCAGTTTCCTCTTATTGTTGTTTCCTCCTACACTTCCTACCCAAACTAAACTTTGTATTTGATCCTTTTTTTAGCAATCATGGTAAACACATGATCGATTTTCAACTTCTTTTAACGTTAATTAACTTGGTATTTAAAAATTATAATATAATAAATAATATGATAACTATATAAAAGGTTATCTCTATAGAGTAAGAAAAAGCTTTTCAAATATAAAAAAGCTTATCAAAAGATTAAGAAACAATAAACTACATAACCGGATTAGTTAAATTTTGCCTTTTGAAAAAGGTTAACAATATAAACACATCCAATAAAATTATTGCGAAAAGATTTTCATCTTAAGGTAAATAAATTAATAAGGAATTAATTTGTTTTCACCATTTCATAATAATTTATGCTTTTAAAATAAATTAATAAGGAATTAATTTGTTTTCACTATTTCATAACAATTTATGCTTTTAATCTTTAAACGCTTTAAATATCGTTTTTTTTATTTTTCGAAGTATCCAACCAAGTTTTGCCCTCCCTTTAATTTAGAAAAAAAGGCTCACAATATCCTAGATTAATATTAGGTTTTGTCTTCATTATTTCTTTAGCTGTTTGTTAGTCCCTCCCTTTAATTTAGAAAAAAAAAGGCTCACAATATCCTACCATTTTGAGCACATATTCTCTGTGTTGATGACCAGAAATAAGCCGGCTATCTTAATTTCATTTTTCTCTTTTCATCTCAAGCAACATCTGCCTATATCAATCATATTTGGGAGGATCAAATTAAAAGAAGGCGATTAAACTTTAAAAATTCCAACGAACCCTTTTACGTTTTTGGCACTGAGCTAGTGCCCACCCGACCCATGCTTAGGCCGACCCTGGATTTGGTTGACATGGTCAGATTGGTTGGTACAAAATAGAAGCTAAGTATGGGTTACATCTATGATGCAATGGAGAGTGAAGGAGCAAATCCAGAAAAACGTAACTGATGAAAGACTTGTGACTAAACTTTGGAGTATGATTCAAACAAGATGGTCCGAACAACTTAATCACCCCTTACGCGCAAGTATTGATTATTGGACTTTATATCTATTAGTTTAAAATTAAGTTAATATATCCATTTAGTTTTAATCTTTATTGAATGTATAGCTTGAATCTCGCAATTGATGTATATTTGACAATGTAAGTTTTTCTACCAATTTTTTTAGAAATTATATCACATCTAACTTATTTACTTCATTAAGTAATTTTTTTTATAATTTTTATGTTTACTTACATTCAAAGAAAATAAGTTGTCTTTTGCAACAAAAAACTCAATGACCTTGTATTCATCCAATACAAGCAAGGTTACAAAGGCGCTTCAAGTCATTAAAAGCCAACAGATCTTTCGATCCTATTTTGTTGAGAATACGTAGATGAAATGATGATTGAGTTTGAAATCCCATTATACGGATCTTGTTCTTACGTTTTCACGTTAAACATAAAATAGAACTATTATGACATGTGAAATTCATCACAATAAGCATGATAATGTGTACACGATTAGGTAAATAAACTTTTTCTATATTTCAACCAAAAATTGGACTGAGTTCTGTTTAGACTTGGTTGCACAGACAATTCAGACAGATGGCTACTATCTGATTTGTAAGAGAGTAGTCGTACAAGCCATGCTCTTGAACTGTTTAGTCGTATGATTCATTATAATATATATATATATATAGAACAGTTAATGCGCCAACTGATATCTAGCCATCCCCTTGACACTCATACGATTAAACTTCTCAAACGTTTGAATCATACGCTTGATTACATTTTGATACAAAACTCTGTCTAAATAAACACAAATATAAGAATGACCTATACAAGATTCTAGACACTTGCTAAAAATGGCTACAGACACATTAAAGCACTAACAAACACCCACTTGGACGTAGCCGGTGTCTTGATCTTGTGGTCTTCGATCTTCCCTTCAGCTTCTTCCAGCTAGTTTCCCAATCACTTCCAGCATAGATACCATAAGCAAAACATATATGGTCAACCTTCTGACAACTCTAGTGCCTGCTCCCTATCTCTGATGTTGTATATGATTGGATTGATAAAAAACTTCTATATCAGCTTCAGACATGTTGAAAATCCACAATTGATCATAAATCCTTATCATCCTCCGATCACCATGTTTATCTATAAAAATCACAGCTTCCTCTGCTCTCTCGTTGCAATACAACCACCTTATATAATCACAAACATCTTGTTCAATTTGCTTGAATGTAATCTTCTTCATGACGAATGGTGGTTTGTAAATCAAAATAACCAAAGGTCTTCCATCTCTCGGATCAAACTCTGTTTCAGATACTTTCGTTCTAGAAACTGAGGTGAGTAATTCTTCCAACCCGTCCTGCTCTCATATTCCAACTGACGAATAAACCATCCACGGTAAGCATTCTTTTCACCTTCTACTAATTCCCTCTTCAATAGAGCACGAATATCCCAATGAGGCAATGTTCTGATGTGATTTATATGTTTGAAATATTGAACTCTGATCTCTCTTCTAATTGCAACACATCTTAAATCTTCAAAATACTTCAACTTATCACATCACCTTTAGAAATGCCTTTTATCTTGAGTAACGAATTTTAGTTGCGTGGTGGTTTAGACTGAAATCTTATTGAAGCCTTGAACCATTCACCATGACGATCTACAGTTCTTCTTCAGACAACTTGGCTTTTGATTGACTTTTCTCTTCAACTTTTCTTTTTAAAATCTCTTCAACTTGCTTTTCATGTAACTCTATGAATGTAGGCAAGTCTTCACCTTTGTTGTTATTATACTTCTCTAGAATCTTAACATTCTTTTACATCTTCAGCCTCTACATAATCATACTCATCAACATCATAATATGTATCAGGTTCTAGAACTCTAGCTACTAGTTCTTGATTGACAACCACTTTATCTTCGTCAATTAGGAACAACTTTGCAACCTCTTCTTTCGAGTAACTGTGCACAAACTCCCCTTCTTCAACTTCATAATCTTCATTATATAAGACTGAGATAGGTTGTGCATCAATGACTAGGGCTTGTTATCCAGTCTCCTATGAGAAGAAAAGACCCATAACAACCTCCCTCTTCCGGGATGGAATAAATGGAATTAATATATCACTGATGTGATGTGGATGAAAGTTGTGGGATATGTGGGAAGAAAAAAACCTTACCGTGTGGCCTAAGAGATATCCCCAAATACACACACGCATTGGAGTGGGTATAACCGGATATCACACAATGTTGTTTATAGCTATTAAGATCGTATTACTTGGCTTTTTTGAAGCACACATGCGTTGGAGCAGGTATCTGATTAGATATCACACAATGTTGTTTATTAACTATTAGGTTTTGTATTACTTGGCTTGTTTGGAAGCTCTCATGAGTCTCCCTATGAGAAAACTTAAGGATTACATGGACTACTAAGTTCTTTGGCGGCATAAAGGCTACTGGCCTATCTTATCTATTTTGGGAAAAAAGGAAGGGGATGCTCATAGTGTGACTGTTACTTTGAGCTTGGTTTTGTCAATAATAGATTGTTGATGTATTGCCAACGACTGTATGAGCTTCCAAGTTTACATCCAAGTGTTCAAGGCGATTGAGTGCAAATAGATATGGTGCCAAGGAGATGCAATTAAAAAATGTATCATTTGTTGACAGATCAATACGTACCGACATGCCCGTCTCCCAGAAAGTTAAATAAAATTTGCACCATAATATAAACTCATCAATCACATAACAAAAAGTACAAACCCATAATACGACGTTTGGGCTTTTTAAAACTGAGTGGACCATTTTACCATTAGCAAATTAGTTTGGGTTTAAATTTTGGGCCTTTTAAATTGGTTGTAACTCCAAGTATTAAAACAGATAGGGCGAGTTAAAAGTGTGTCTGTATATATATAAGGGTTAGGTTCATAATGAACAACCCCTTGATTGTGAACACTAGTGAACTAAACCTAGCTCTTGATTATCAATACACAATTGTTAATCAATGGCCATGATTTGCTGATGAAATACACTAGCGTATTTTACGATTTGATGATGTAAATCAGTGGTCAGGATTTGATCACTCAGTTCACAAATACACTAGTGTTCACTCTAGAACCCTCCATATATATATATATATATATATATATATATATGATTAGTTATACATATAATTGGGTTAGTAACATACAATTGGCCTTAACGTATGCTGTGTACGAGATGAAAAAATAACATGCGGATTTAGGTTACAACATGCAGCTTTTGTCCAGACGTGATGAATATAACATGCGGACTTGGATTTAATAACATGCGGATTTGGGTGATTTGTATATCTGTTGTACATGCGGGTTTTTGTTTTTGAGGATTATAACATGTGGAATTCACATCTCGTACGATTGTACGTTAAGGCCAATTGTAGAGTACACTTTCTCCCTCGTATCCTGAGCGAACTACTTGTTATTTGAGAACTTAAGAGAACCACTATAAACCAAGTATATTTTTGTCAACTTTTTATTATCTAAAGGTTATTATTGTAAAAATTTAAAAACCCCAAAAATATATATGTAAATTGACGATGTACATATGTAGGGCCGACCTTGTATACCGATTCAAAAAGGGTATGGAATCGTCCTTGCCGGTACCTTTGCACCATGTATCGGTAATCTGGAATTGTTTATATTAGGGTGGAAGGGGCATATATGGCTAGTACCCTAACCTTGACCAATTATGTGTTCTTATGCCAATTCTTAACCCAAGTACCCTAGAACCACAAAACACTTGTGGCATGTACCCACAAGTACCCTAGAACCATGGGCCCAACCTTTTACTCCATCCACCAATCACAAACACCCTAAACCTTAAACTCTCCAATATCCCAAGCCTTAAGGCCTTACCCTAGCGGCAAACCTTACGTAGATGAGTAACGTGCCTGGCCTATCTGTGGGGGTGATGCGGTGTTACCGCATGGGTTCAAACTCTAACAACCAACCCGCAAAGGTGCCCTGCCCCTGTGAAGTTGGGTATGATTTGAGGAAACTGCTAAGAAAATAAACAAGATGTCCAAGAGTCTAGGCTGTGAATAGAAAAAAGAAAACTTGAAATATTGTCTATTTTATACTTATGACCACTTGATCAACGGCTCATTGGGCATAAATGGTAAGGACCTTACCTTTCGGAATATGTCAGTTCAAATTCAAATGGGTGTATACTTAAAACGAAAGTGTATTGATGTTTTAAGAAAAAAATAAAAGCAAATTGCTATTTCTCGCTTTTAATCATTTATGCAGGGGCGGATCTACTTCATTACAAGGGGGAACACCCGCTACCGTTTGGCGCTCCGGCGGGTAGTGTAAAATTAGAGTAAATTTTGGAAAAATTTGACTATTTTCGATTTCGTTACCGTTTTTTATAAAACGTTACTGCTCGGCAGATTTTCTAGATCCGCCACTGCATTTATGGTTACATAAGGTGCCTCAATATTTATGGTGACATGAGGTGCCTCTACGAAAACATCAATATATTAAATAATGAACACAAATTGACATTTTCGTGTCTTTGACTTATGATATCATAGAAACTCAAGAACATGTTTGCCATATGTTAGCATCACGACTTCCTCCCGTCCGTGACAAACTCGTATTGGTTCGATCCGTAAAGGGAATATGTGATGTTCGTATGGTATCTAACTCGATAGCCACTTCTTTCATTGTTGGCCTATACTTTCTGTTCAAATTCAAGCAACGCATTGCAAGGTTAGCTAATAACATAAGCTCGTCGCTCGCACCCTCTTTAACCACCATCGTATCAAAAATAGACATAACATGCCTTCTTCAAAAGCCAACATAAAATGTGTAGCCAAACTTATATGTTCACCGAATCTGTTTACGAAAATTGGCTTTTCTCCGGTTAACATTTCAACCAAAACAACTCCAAAACTGTAAACATCACTCTATTCTGTGAACTGGCTGGATTGGAAATACTCAGGATCGAAGTAGCCAAATGTACCTTTGACCAAGGTGGTCAAATGGGGTTGCTCTATTGAGACAAACCTTGAAGTTCCAAAGTCAGAAACTTTGGCCTTGTATATATTATCCAAAAGTATATTAGTAGTTTTGATATATCTATGATATATTGGAATGGAAGTTGCCGAATGTAAGTAAGCAAGTGCTCCTGCAACCTCTGTAGCTATCTGTATTCTCATGTCCAACGATAATGGAAACTCTTTAGTATCTTGTGTAGACAATCATACAAGGTACCATTTGTAATGAATTCCGAAACCAGTAGAGGGACATCTGTCTCCAAACAACATCCCAACAATTTGACCACATTCCTGTGATTGACTTAGGAAAGAATGACTACCTCGTTGATGAACTGTTCTAACCAACTTCCATCAACAACTTTTGATTTCTTGATTGCTACAATCCTTCCATCCAAGAGCATCCCTTTATATACTGTACCTTGACCTCCTCGACCTAGAATTCTATTCTCGTTGAAGTTGTCTGTGGCTTTTTCTAGCTCATGGGATGTGAAAAGTATGGTTTTACCAACTAAAAATGGGTATGCTTCTTCTTGTTGTTTTAAAAGCAAACCGCCGTTTCGTTTGAAAACCCCTTTCTTTGTCTCCTTTCTTTTGCTTTCTTGATCCATTTATACAATGTATAACTTGTTGCCACAAGAAAAAGTATACCCATGCTTAGGGTTACACCTGGCCAATACAAAGACGCGAGTTAGAAACTAAGCTAAAGTTTCAAAAAGGCTCAAAAGGTCTTACGAGATGAGTGTATTGCTCTTATAACTCAGCCATGCATCTTGTAGCATTTTAGGTGGTTTTGTTTTAAATAGATCTTTAGAACCACGTTTTTGGCGTTTTTTTTGTGTGAACCACCCAAACGAAAATAAATGATTTTATTCAAAATTGATGTGAATTTTTTTTATTATTTTGAACATATAAAAACTTGTCAAGTTACAACAATACAGAAGGTAGACGGGCAGCAAGTTGCGCCGCCACCGCCTTTAGAATTGAAAATATGTTGGTTCTTTTATCATGTCCGGCCAATATGAAATTGTCATGCATTCGTAGTCCTTGCAAAGAAAATAGGATCGAAAAATGAACAAAGAGATCAAATATTACCTAGAGTAACACCCAAGGATGATGATTTGCTTTCATACCATACAGTATTTTGGCTACAAGTGAAGTTGCTGAATATCCTTACGCCATGCACAACATCCATGATCATGTAGTCACATGAATAAGGGCACCTTACACATTCTTCCCTATCTAAACAAACGTAGTACAAGATAAATCAGTTTGCAAAAAATTGAAAATAGAAATAAGTAGATGCCTAATACCTCCACATCCATCATATAAATAAGGGTTTCCTTTGTAGCGCCCATCAAGGAAACATGTCTGCGACCCCATTGAAGTACCATTACCCATATCCAGTTCCAGATTCACAAGGTGAGCTCTTTGACAACAGAATGGTGTGTCACTGGATATAAGGGTCCACATCAGGGAAACGGGAACATAAACGTTGTGAGCATCAACCGAAAGCCTTCCCTTAATATATGAATCCTCGTCCACCAAGAAGGCATACTCACAACCTCCATCTCCACCCACACTCGTTAGATTCATGTTGTAGGACTGTAGATAATGCGGAATTGTTGCTTGGCAACAATTAATGCCGTAACAGTTGTTTCTTTCACTAACGGTGTCATTCTGACAATAAGTCGAACACCCAGTGACCACTCTCTCATTATCCATCATAACAGCATTACCACATCCCTCAGAAACAAACATATTGTGTGATTTGGAAACAGAAAAGGGCTCCTAACAAGATCGATGCTCATCGTCTTACTACTAAACCAACTATGGTTGTGACAATAAGAGATTGTTGGTGTATTAACAATGATTGTTTGATCTTCCAAATTTACACCCAACACTTCCAGTTGTTTGAGTGCAGATAGATATGGCATCGAGGAGTTGCAATCAACGGTGTACCATTCATTGACAGAACAATCCCCACCAATTCCAAAAGGGTATGGAATCGTCACGTTCCCGCATGTATCATTGCACCCTGTCTTGGCATACTTTGCAATTGCATGTGATGTTGTTGTTAACGAAAGAAAAATGAATAGATGCAGGTGAGCTAGAACTAAGCTCATATTTGTAAAGGAGGAGGATATACAGGATTATAATAGAACATGTAAGGGGGGTGTTAGTGTGTTTATAATTGTTGGTATCATTGCTGGAACCTAGGAAAAATCTGAACTTGGAATATTGTGGACTTTTCTATGTGAATATCACAATGTTTTTGTTTTCTTCTAACAACTTAATTAAATCGTGATAGCATATTATTTAATTTTTCTTTCGTAACTTTAATATTTAACGTATAATACATACTAGGTTAGGTACCCGTGTCCTATACAAGTTTAACAATGTAAAATATATAATTCATAAGTATTTAATAGTTAATGGCCATTATAGTAGTTTTGAACAAAGCAAATTAGGCCATTGTATGCATTTTTAAATAAACCTTTACGCAACTCTCAACCTCCTTGACCCTTCACAATTTTAGCTACCTTTGACCCATTGACATGTTCCACCAATTCATAAGTAAATTGGATGAAACCGCCACCTACAGTTAGTTTCAGATTGTTTGTTTGATGTAATAAAAGTGTTAGTTTTTGTTGATCAATAATAACAACAAATTTCCCCCATTATAATAAGCAATACTTATGGTCATGTCTTAATTATGTCTATGTCAATGAACTATGAACTTAGAGAAACTATCAGAAGAGATAGTTATAATGACAATATCCAAGAAAATTGAACCTCAATTATGTTGCAAAGGTTTGAAGTGAAAAGACCACTGTAACTTTAGCCTAATTTTCCAATTTCTATTTTGTTTCAAAGCCTTGCACCTTACCAAACATCCTTGCCACCAACTCGGTGCAGGTCACGTGACCTACAGCTCGGTCTTCGCCTTTTGAGGCTTCAGATTACAATTTGAACCATGAAAGTGAAACAATGAGCTAGAAACAAGAAACTTTTGCTTTAACTTTGAACACACATACCTCTTGATAAGCTTAAGTGCTTAACTAATGCTGTATAGGCAACCCTCAACGACGTTACCAGCAGCAACAAGAAATAACACTTCATAATATGACGCACCCTGTTATTAATTCCAAACACACTAGTCTGTCTAGATGGGGTTATCAATTAATCCGCTAGCCCAGGGGTTCCCAAACTGGAGACTTGCCAGACCAACTACCTCGTGACATACTAGTCTTATCGTGGGTCTTGTTGATATCCAGCCGTGACCCTTGTGGTACAGCTGGCACCGGGCCTGAGAAATTATAGCAAGCAAGGAGAGTCAACACTCACGACTCAACAGAGATATCGAGAGCAAATGCTAATGAAGTTATGAAGGTCAATCCAAGTTCAAAATTTACTAAGCTATATATCTTAATTACTGATGTAGTTTATGACTTCATTCACGGTCTAGAAACCAAAGCAACTGAGCCTAATTATTATCAATTTTCTAATACAAGTATGCATAATAAAAGATCAAAGAAAGAAGGCTTACCAATAATCATAATCTTCCAGTTGCCACTTCTCAAAATGAAGCATATCAAGTCACTAATTGTGGGTCAGATTTAGAAGCTTCCAGTAAATCATTGCAAGAAATGCCTGCTTTTTCTGAAAATTCTTGAAAAAAATTTGGAGAAAGTGTATGCATCAGGTTCCACACCCTTTTCACGCATCACCAACAGTAATTCACTCGTATACTCCACATTCCTGAACCTTGACCAAACAAACTCGCACCCTCATCAACCCTGTTCCTATGACACATACCCTTCAATACAAGATTAACAAGGTATGTGTTAACACTAAATCCACTTTTCAAAGATTTTGAGTTTGAAGTAACGACGTGAAGACGGTGATTACCTGATGATGGTTGCCGGAGAGAAAATGGTCACACGACAGTTTAGTATTCTTATTCAGAACTGTGTGTTTCTCTTTTAAAAGCTTCAAAGTGGAGTCAGTTTCATCAATGGTCCATCAACTATGTATTAAACTACATCTTATACTTTACTACTTTTTATATTTTCATATTCATTAATAGTCCCTTTAATAAAAATTATTTGTCACTACATGCCTCTCCCTACGTTCATGAATTTGTCTATGTGACAACACCCATTAATTACACAATGAACACACATCGACATTTTAGCGTCACTGACTTACGCTTTCATTTAAACTCAAGATTACATTTGCCATAAATTAGCATAAGACTTCCTCCTTCTACTTGATGGACCGGTATTGGTTTAGACCGTAAAGGAAATATGTGATGTTCGTATCGTTTCTAGATCCATAGATACTTCTTTCATTGTTGGCATACGCTTTCCATTAAAATTCAAACATCGCATTGCAAGGTTAGCTAATAACATAAGCTTGTCCAGGGTAGCCTCTTTGATCATCACCGCATCAAAAATAGACATACCCCGCCCTTCTTCCATAGCTAACATAAAGTGTGCAGCCAAACTTACATTTTCACCAAGTTTATTTACAAAAATTGGCCTTTCTCCCGTTAATAGTTCCACCAAAACAACTCCAAAACTGTAAACATCACTCTTTTCCGTGAATTGACTAGATTGGAAATACCCGGGATCAAGGTAGCCAAATGACTTTAATAACTAGTTTCTTATGTTGAAAGTGATTTTTTATAACCATTTCTTCATGATGTCATTGGGTTTGCTCATTCGTGTCTTTACGGTCTATATAAAGCGTGTTAACTATTTGTAAGGGGGTTAGAAGGGTGGTGTGGTAAAGTTCTTGTCTCGTTCAGTGTATAGATCCTGCGAGTACTTGGTTCAAGCTTACCAGGACCTCCTTCAATGCCCTATGGTATTGGATGGCGGGGTGCGAATAGCCCCTCATATGTAAACTACTATTAATATATTAAAACGGCCTCTTGGGATTGTATCCCTGCTGACTCAAACCACTTGGACGAGGGTAACGTCACCATCAAAAGAGGGGCCTACCACTTTTCGCATTAATAACTTACTTAATTGTCTTTCAATATTCCGGCCTTTTGGGATTGTATCCTTGCTGACTCAAACCACTTGGACGAGGGTAACGTCACATTCAAAAGAGGGGCCTATTACTATAACTAAGAGAATCTCTTAAAAAATCCGAAAGTGCGAAAATCATCAAAGGGTACATAAAAGAGGAGTTGGATCCAAGTGATTCTATCTTGTCTATTTGTATTTCATTTTTATTTATCGTTTAATTTTTATGTTTATTTTATCTTTCAAAACTTTTATCAAATTATTGTATCGATTAGACATTGATGATAAACCGGTATTAAAAGCTCTTGTGTCCTTGGACGACCTCGGTATCTTACCAACACTAGTACGCTCGCGATGGGTTCACTTGCCCTAGTGTGTGTTTAGTGTTAGTACAATATCGTGTTTTATATATTTACAGGTTGACTAATGCGTAAAACAAACTTAAAATATTAACAAAAACATCACTATTGACACGCACCAACCTCCGAGCGTAACGCTTGTGGAAATGAAGTCGCTCACGCCCTCCCTTGTGCTGATCTTAAGAAGTTGATGAAGGACGATTTTTTCCTCCGCATGAGCTTCAGAAACTCGAGAATGATTTCTGAAATCTGAAACAAGTGGGAAATGACAACGCTGGCCTCACAACTCATTTTAAATAACTGAGTGGTCTTTGCTCTAGCCAAGTTGTCACCGTTGATAAGGCCATCGCGAAGTACATTCGATGCCTACCTCCTTCGACCATGAACCTCGTTGAATCTGCCGCACCCAAAACCCTTGAGGATACCTACCGTTTAGCCACCAAACTCAACAACAAATGCATTCTTCATGGAGCCTCTGACAAGGTTTCATTAAAGAGTGCGCATCAAGCCACCACTGATACTATCATTGAACCCGCACCATCCAAGCCACCAAAGAACAACAACAAGGGAAAGAAGCGGAAGGATTCGAGCCAAAACTGTGCGGTAGTCACTCCGCCAAACCATCCACAACAACTAGCCCTAACCCAAAACCCAGCCAGCCAAGTGAGGCTACACTGGGACCCTTCCCAAGTGTGTGACTTGCACCTACCATCACCCTACCACCGCACCATGCCGCCTTTGCACTATGTGCAATAGGTTTGGGCACTTCAACACCCATTTCCGTTTTGGCCAAAAGCCTCCTGGTAACCAAACCCAACCACCTGCACCAAACCAAGCCCAACCTCAAGCATCCATTGGTCGAGCCTGTTTCAAGTGTGGCGACCCTAAGCATATCGCCAACGTCTGCCCACAACGCAACACCAACAACCAAGCGCAACAACAAGCTCCTCGTGGATGAGCTTTTGTCATCACTGCTGCCCAGGCTTAGAACAACAACGATGGCATCAACGGTACATTTCTTATGAACAATGTTTATGCTTCATGTTTATTTGATACTGGTGCGGATAGAAGTTTTGTATCCGTTGAATTCGAACCAATGCTTAAGTCTAGACGCTCTAGGTTGCCAAAGTCGTTCAATGTCGAAGTCGCTAATGGTAAATCAATCACTGTCGAGTCCGTTCTTGCTAATTGTTCTCTCAATCTCAACGATCACAAGTTTTTGATTGACCTGATATCCATGAAATTGGGTAGTTTCGATATCGTCATAGGCATGGATTGGCTTCGGAAAGTCCATGTCGAGGTTGTGTGTTCCGAGAAGTTCATTCGTTTACCCCTTCCTTCTAGCGATTCGTTACACGTCTATGGTGAGAAACCTTTTAAAGGTCTCAAACTTATGTCGTGTACTCAAGTGAACAGGTACCTACGCAAAGAGTACTTTGCCTTCCTTGCTCACGTTGTGGAGAAGAAGGATAAAGGAAAAGGCGTGGGTGATGTTCCTGCTGTGTGTGATTTTTCTAACGTTTTTCCCGAAGACCTACCTGGTCCTCCTCCTCGATTCATTGAATTTCGCATTGATCTCATTCCTGGCGCTAGACCGGTTGCTAAATCACCTTACCGTCTCGCACATCTGAAATGCAAGAGCTATTGAGTCAACTTCAAGAATTACTTAATAAAGGCATTATACGCCCTAGTATTTCTCCTTGGGGAGCTCTAGTCGTCTTTGTCAAGAAGAAGGACGGTTCTTTTCGTATGTGTATCGACTATCGTGAACTCAACAAACTCACCATCAAGAACTGTTATGCACTTCCTCGTATTGAAGATCTCTTTGATCAAATCCAAGGCGCAACTTGTTTATCCAAAATTGATCTTTGTTTTGGTTATCATCAACTTCAAGTCCTCGAATAGGATATTCCTAAAACCGCTTTTAAAACTAGATGCGGTCACTACGAATTCGTAGTCATGCCTTTTGGTTTAACCAATGCACCTGCGGTTTTCATAGATTTAATGAACCGTGTGTATAAGTTATATTTGGATCGCTTCGTGATCGTTTTCATAGACGATATTCTTATCTACTCCAAAATCCAAGACGAACATGAGCGACATTTGCGTCTTATCCTCGAACTACTACGCAAGGAACGACTATACGCCAAATTCTCCAAGTGTGAAATTTGGTTAAAGGAAGTTCAATTTCTCGGTCACGTTGTGAAAGAGAAAGGTATTCACGTTGATCCCGCGAAAATTGAAGCCGTCAAGAACTGGATTGCACCAAAGTCTCCGTCTGAAATTCATTCATTCCTTGGATTGGCGAATTATTATCGCCGATTCATCTCCAACTTTTCAAAAATCGCCGTTCCCCTCACGTCTTTAACTAAAAAAGATAAACATTTTATCTGGGGTTCTGAACAAGAGTAGTCTTTTTAAAAGCTTAAGGACATGCTTTGCAATGCTCCTATCCTAGTACTTCCCGATGGTAACGGCGATTTCGTTGTCTATTGTGATGCCTCAAACTAAGGTCTTGGTTGTGTTTTTAGGCAATGAGACAAGGTTATCGCGTACGCTTCGAGACAACTCACAGTTAATGAGAAGAACTACACTACTCACGACCTTGAACTTGGTGCAGTTGTTTTTGCGTTAAAGATTTGGTGACACTACCTTTCTGGTACCAAGTGTGTGGTCTTCACCGACCATAAGAGCCTACAACACATCTTTAATCAAAAGGAACTCAACATGCGTCAACGACGATGGGTATAGTTGGTCAACGACTACGATTGTGAGATTCGCTACCATCCTGGTAAGACGAATGTCATGCCCGATGCTCTTAGTCGTAAAACTCATGTGAAGAGTATTCGTTGTTTCCTAGACTTGAGTAATCTCCGTGATCTCATTCATGACGCACAATACTCATCCGTTAACGAGAATAACTTATACAACGAGATGAAGTGTGGTGCTGAAGATCAACTCGTATCCAAACCTGATGGTATTCTTTACTACCTCAATCGTGCCTGGATTCCAAACCGCGACAACCTCTGTGACATTTTGATGAAGGAAGCTCACAAATCTTAATACTTCGTTCATCCAGGCGCTGATAATATGTACCAAGACCTTCGTACGTCTTACTGGTGGCATGGCATGAAGAAAGATATCGCCCTCTACGTCTCTAAATGTCTCACTTGTTCCAAGGTCAATGCCGAACACCAACGTCCCTCTGGCTTACTCGAACAACCAGAGATTCCTGTCTGGAAATGAGAGAGTATAGCTATGGATTTCATCACCAAGCTCCCTCGCACTTCTTCTGGTCACGACAGCATCTGGGTCATCATTGACCGTTTGACCAAATCCGCTCACTTTTCCCCATTCGTGAAGACTACAAGGTCGAGAAATTGGCTCGTATCTACATGGATGAAGTCATTTGTCGTCATGGTATCCGCATTGACATCATTTCCGACCGTGATGGTCGTTTCACCTCGCGTCTTTAGCAAACCTTCCAAAAAGCTCTTGGTACTCATCTTAATCTTAGTACTGCTTTTCATCCTCAATCCAACGGTCAAACCGAGCATACTATCCAAACTCTAGAGGATATGCTTCGTTCATGCGTAATCGATTTCGGTGGTAACTGGGATTCGCACTTACCTTTGATAGAATTCTCGTACAACAACAATTATCACGCTAATATTCAAATGGCACTATTTGAAGCATTGTCTGGTCATAAGTGCCGTTCGCTTATTTGTCGGCACGAGATCGGAAAAACTCAAATCACCGGTCCTGAGCTTATACAAGAGACGACAGACATGATCTTACAGGTTCGTGAAAACCTACTCAAGGCTAGAAGTTGACAAAAGAGTCACGCCGACAAAATACGCAAGCCTTTGGAATTTAATGTTGGTGACCATGTACTTCTCAAGGTATCCCCTTCGAAAGGTGTAGTTCGATTTGGTAAGAAAAAAAAAAACTCGCTCCTTGCTATGTAGGTCCTTTAAAGATCCTCGAAAGGATTGGCAAGGCAGCGTATCGATTGGATCTACCTCAAGAACTCAGGAATGTTCATCCGACATTTCATGTTTCAAACCTCAAGAAGTGTCTAGCTAAAGAAGGACTTCAAGTTCTGCTTGACGATCTTCAAATCAATGAGTCCTTACACTTCGAGGAAAAACCAGTCGAAATCATGGACAGAGGGACCAAACAACTTAGGCGCAGTCGCATTCCCATAGTCAAAGTTCGATGGGAAGGCAAACATGGCACTGAATACACTTGGGAACTTGAGAGTGAAATGAAGACCAAGCATCCGCAACTGTTCATTGAGTCTTCTTCTTGAATAAATTTCGGGATGAAATTTCCTAAAGTAGGGGAGACTGTAACGCTTCACATTTTTGTATTTTCCTTATTTAGAAAGTGTAATCGTATTTCTATTTATGGAAACTTGTATTCGTATCATATTCATGTTTCATTTCCAACTTTGTAATCCGAGACTTCGATCGTAATGAAATTTATACCTTATACATGCTTGCTATACTTACAATTTAATCATTCACACGCAAACTGATAATTATTATACGTGCAAACACTCGTACATACATTCTCGATACTTGAAACATACTTACATGCGTTTTGTATACTTAAAACATGTTAAATACTAGAATTGTGCATGAAATGTTGACAAATGGAAAGTTTAGGGGCCAAAATGTAAAGAATCAAACTTTTGCCGGATAAAGGAGGTTTCGTGTCACGCGACACCCTCAGAAAGATGGTTTCAGCTCTTGTATTGGCCATCTTCTCCTTCCCCAATCACCATTCAAGCTCATAAACACAAAACCCCACCTCCTCTCTATATAAACAAGCTTCCATTAACCCATTTTCACTTTCCAAACTCATCAACACTCTCAAATTTGTTGCAAATATCAGAAAAGTCAAATTGTTCTAAGTGCCAAAGTGATCACTTTACTTCATTTTCTTCACTTTTCTTCATCTCATCTTCCATTACAAAGTTTGGAACACCTCTAGGAGTGTTTCCACAGGTTACCATGGTGGAACATCACCATTTGGAGGTCCAAATTTTCTGTTTTGGAAGATATTAATGTTAACTTTTATTAAACTTGTTTTTTCTTGATTCAGTCTTGTGCCTACTTGTTCTTGAGCCAATCTAAGGTTATGAGGCTTGTTAGGAGCAGATTCTTATGAGTTTAAGAGGTGCAAACACCTCTAAACTTTCTGTTTTGTTAGGGTTTATACAACCCACAAGTGATGAAACCATCCGAGCTTGCCATAATTCTTACGGCAACACTTGTGTTTTGGTATAAATGTGAATACTTGGAAGCCTTGGCTATCCTAATCTCATTCCACCACCTCACTTATGTTTTCCATGTTTAAACCACTAAAACTTGTTCAACCTTCATTTGAGTAACAAGGCTACGACACACCCCCAAATGTTGCCATGTTCGGGATGCACGCGACTAGCTTGCTTGCTTGGTTGATTCATAGTTTTAGTTATGTAATTCCCTTTTCATTCATGACCATCCGAATCATCCTTGTAATGATTTGTGCATTGGTGAATCTTACAATGAGGTTTAATGGATGTTTAACATCCTACCTCCATGCATGACTTATATGAAATCCATGATAATACATGTTGGGCATACTATATACTACTAGTGGAAATGCCCGCGCGTTGCCGCAGATAGTTTTGTTTTTTGTCTCACGTTGTGCGCCGGGTTTCACGTATTTTGCATCGTCTGCTTCCCCTGTTAGTTGACCCATTAGTATAAAAAGAAAATACCCATTTAACTAAGTTGACCCTGTTCCCCTATCACTTAATATTTTTAGTTTTAAAATTTGAAATAAAAGACAACCTGAATCAACAAGTTAAAAATTATTTATGTGGCTAAAATTCAGAAAAAGAATAGTTCTTTGTTTTTGTTTAAGATGTGACCTTAAATTAAATTTACTGCTCCTCATAGCATAAATAAAAAACTTGTTGGGATTCTAAGATTGTTACCACCGGACTACAATCACATTATTGTTGTTAAAGGTTAAAATTGTAGGATTCACAATATACATACAACATGGGACTCAAAGCCTTATTTTTATATTCACGTTAAGAATCATGTTCATATTCTTAGTTCTGTAAATGATTCATACCAGCTACTGTAACTGATTTCATTTGGTTTTGTATGGTATAATTTAAAGGCTCCATCTATATTTGTGTTGGCTGGCCTGTATAATATGTACAGAGGATTTACAAGAAATTTGGTATAAAAGTACAATAGGAGGGCTTCTGATCTAGTCTTTCGTTTCGATTCAAGCATCTAGTCATGCTGTGAAACCAATCGCCCGTTTGATCAAACTTGTTGACCCTTGAGCTGATGCTAGCTCATGCATATACGCACCGAGTCTCCTCTCAACATCAAATGACACCCACGCATTACTTTGCGCATCCTGTGGTATCTATCATCAAAACAACCAAAGTCAAACATGCCAATCACAAGTAAAAATTACAATCTTTTGTAAATAAGCAAACTACATGAGAGAGACTTGACTTGCCTTTAATTCAAGACTCGCAGAATCAGGAAGTATAACGGGTCTAAACGAAAGAGAATGTGGACATATCAGTGTAAAAAGAATACATGGAACATTTGGATGAACAACCTACATTCATAAAATGCCCTGTCTTTTTAGCATACCATGAAGCCGACCGCCGTTGTAGAGTAAGTTGTAGTCCCTGTGTGCATTGCTACTATAACCTTGTACCGATTAGATTAAACAAATTTTAGGTCAAACGGGTTGGAGACGTGTGGTATCTGACATGGCAGAGACATAACATCAACATGCGTCATGTCAGATAGCACAACATCGCAGCATGACTCAACAACTAACCTTGGTAATAAGACATTCCTGTTCATAGCACTTGATTGTTGAAAGATACGGATCAGAGAACATAGCAAGTAAAAAATATAGCAGAACAAGTATGAGGAAAAGAAAAAAAATTATACCAAGAGAACAAAACAAGTAAAAAATATATCAGAATAATGTGACTACCTGGTAAAAGCCGTCCAAAATCTAGATATCGACCGTGGTACTTCACCACTTTGCTCAGGAATGTCAGAACTGCACACATATAAAACAAATTATTTGACAATCAAAACATATATTCCAAGAGAACTATTATAGTAATAGTATATTTTCCATTGCATAAAGTTTAAAATGATACAGGAGGCATAAACAAGAAGCAAAGGTTGCTAATATAAAAAATCTTGGTTCCTAAAAGCTGCATCTCATAAATATTATAAGAGAATACTAATTTAATAGATCTAATGTTCCATGACTGCCTTTTTTTATTAAGTATTCACCTGTCAATAACTCCAATTCCCTCTGACGCTTGCCGTTCCCTCTTCCTCCTCAATCTCCATCATGTTTCAGCCCATATACCCCCAAATTCACCTTCACCCCTCACTCTCCAATGGCTTCTTCACCTTCCACTCACTCAATAATCTCCCCATAATTCCCTAACCCCCTCGTTCAACCGATTCTCCATCCCAAATCTGGAACATGCAATCTGAATAGGTGATCCTAGCTCTGACAGTAGTCAATCAAAGCCTACAAGATGCTACTGAGATACTGTCAGATTGAAACTAATAGGGTGATTCAGAGAAGAATGAGTTGTCTAAGATGTAAATCGAAGGTTAAAGGGATGCGCATGTGAATCCACAATGTGAAATCACCGGTGAATCGAAGGTTAAAGGGATGCAAATGTGAATCGACGAATTGAATGCTAAGATGTAAATTGATTGCTCATCAAGGAAGAAGGAATTGTCTGAATTACCCCTTCTAGCGTCTTAATTTATGAGTGTTTGACCAATCTACCCCTATAATATACCTTGTAATTATTTGTACATACTACTTTAAAATTTGTACTTGTTATAAAATTACAATCTTGTACGTCACATTTTGCTTTATATAGTATTATAGATATAGATATAATATATATATATATATATATATATATATATATATATATAATATTTAACTAAACCCTTGATGATAAACGGATTATGGTTACTTGTCAAGGCAATAGGTTACATTATCTAACTCTTGAACCTCTCGTTACGATTCCAATGGCAACTTGACCCATGAAATCACATCAACCCATACGGGATTTATAGTGTAAAGAACGGGTGTTTAAGACTAGATAATTACTTTGTGTATACATACTTTCACATACTTTAATTCCGAATCCGAATCGTTACCAAATCCAAATACATACACACACGGTGACATCGGTGTTCCATCCTCCAACTCTTCACTGGATTACCAAAGGAAAGCTTTGCAAAACCGTGAGTATACTCGATTCCCCTTTTTCCTCTTTACACTTTTGGGGTGCAACATATATGCTTATCAACCCACAAAATCACAATGCTTTATACTTAATCACTATACGAACATTCAAAACATGCTTAATTCGAATACTTGTAACTTATTCATGCTATAATCGTACGCTTTATACTACATCATCAACTTCGTACAAGCCTCCCTTAACATGTATAGCGCTATAGGAGTAACGCACCGCCCGTATTCGTGAGGTCATGTTAAGTAAACAAAACATTCTATTCATTGCTATGTTTAGATTACGCTAGCGGTGAACTTTGGGTTGGCATGTATAGTCGCATTGCTAGTCATGTTTGTTAGTTTTAAGTAAACGTTTATGCCATGTTGAATGTTAGATTTTTCTTATACTTAGTATTCAAACTTGTATGCTCACCAATGGCTTGTGTGTTGAACTATACTCTAATATATTTTGCAGGAATATGAGGACGAGGATGATGCGTGGAATCTAGTAGGACGAACTAGAAACCCATCTTAATTAGATTATGTTGCACTTGCGTTTTGATTTCCTTGTTGTACTTTAAATTCGATATTGTATTTGTTCAACACAATTGTATTTGAATTCTAGAAATGAAATGGAATATTGTTGTTTAATTACTCATCGCAAAATAGTGTTATGAACTCTCGAGCAATCTACTTACGTCCACCCCGATGATTTCGCCATCGGTTGGGGTGCGACAATAAAATTGTATTTTATCATTTTGTTGTAAAACACAATTAAAAATATTTACACATATACACATTGGAAACTCAATGGTATATTTTTTAAACTTTTTAAACTACAACTTAAAAACATCCTAAAATACAATACAAAATTTATCAAAAATGCATAAAAAAGAAATTCATAAAACAACATTTTTTTTTAAACTTTTAAAGCTACAAATTAAAAAACATCCTAAAATGTAATACAAAATCTATCAATAAACAAATCCCTACAAAACCACGTGTTTCTTTTTGCTTTTAAAACTACAATTTAAAAACACAAATCGTAAAAATAAACATACAATTCAAAATTTATTAAAAAGGCATAAAAAAATACTTAAAACTACATCCATTAAATTTTTTGATTTGTTTAGTAAGCTAACCTCTTCAGCAGGTGCATCCTCACCGTCTGCCTCAAATTGGCAGTCTCTTTGTTTGGGGCATGACTTCAAGGTGAAGCAATCTGGTGGTTTGGAGATCATAGAAAAGTTTTGAGAACAACTAATCACAGAGAAGATAAAAGTGTGGCATGCAACCGTAATCATAACCAGATTGAATCCCCCTCGCCTGTATCGTCTTCATTGAATTGGGGTTACATGTGTTGATTAGCAGAGTAGCGGTGGTGGTGGTTGTTACGATGGTGGTTTTAGGAGGTGGCAGTGGATTTGGTGGTGTGGAAATAGTGGGCATGGTGAGTGTGTTAATACTGGGTTTTTTTAGAACTGATTTTTCTTTTAGATTTAGGGTTATATAAAACTAATTTGTAGTTGACTAAAATGCTCCATCCTATGTTTTTTTTTGTCATTTGCCACCTATCGTCCTATTATTTCTTCCTACACTTCCTATCAAAACTAAAGTTCCTATTTGATTCTCACCTTCACAATTATATATCGACTACTTTTAACAAGGGTATTGATCAAGGTTGGAGAACTCGATATTCGCTAGTCGGCCGGTGATTGATTATTGTTTTTTGAATTGGTAAATCTAGCGGACTACTCGTGATTAATTATTAATCATCGTTTTTTATATGTAATTTTCAGTTTTGGCTAAATATATCTTTTTATAGTAAATTTAGACTAGGTTTTCAACTCTTATTCAGTGATAATGAAATTATTGGAATCAGATGTGGAAATGATGAACTCGAGTTTTGAGAAAACATTATCTCGTTTTGGCGACTTAGCGATTAAATCGCCTAGTCTAACCTGTCGCATAATGACGATTTATAGAAAACACTAGTTTACATAGCGATTATCCATATGTCGCCAAATGCGATTTGTTTACAACATAGAGATATAAGAATGTTAAGATACTTGACCATCAATGGAGTAATCAAGGGTTTGGATTAAATGGATAGAAATGAAAAAAAACAAGGAGGCGCGTGAGAATTCTAAGGATATTTTAGTCCATCAAACTCAATAATTTCTCTCTCCTTAAATTTTCCTTAGTTTTTAAAACGTTAATAACTTTTTCACACGGCATTTTTTTATAAAAATTGCACCATAATAACGAACGTTTTTTTATCTTTAAAACGAGCACACTATTGTTATAATTTTGAAAAAAAAGTTTTCCATAACCTAGATGCGTAAAATGCAACGGAAAAATAAAATAAATGTTTTTTTTATAAAACGCAATAGACTAAAAACACAGAAGAAAATGTTCATTCTAAAACGCAAAAAACAAAAAACACAAAAGAAAGTGTTTTTTTTTTCTAAAACGCAATGTATAAAAAACCCAAAATAAAGTGTTTTTTTTTTTTTTTTTTCTAAAATGCAATAAAATAAAAAAACAAGAGAAAGTGTTCTTTCTAAAACACAATGGATAAAACATGTCTTTTAAAAAACGCAATGGATCAAAACACAAAACAAAGTGTTTTTTCTAAAACACAATGGACTAAAATACAAAAGAAAGTGTTTATTCTAAAACGCGGTTGACTAAAAATATAAAAGAAAGTGCTTATTCTAAAACGCCATTAACTAAAAACACAAAAGAAAGTGTTTTTTTTTCTAAAACGCAATTGATAAAAAGCACACAAAAAATTTGTTTTTCGTTCTTTTGTAAAACATAATGGACAAAAAACCGTGTTTTTCATAATTTGGTAAAACGCAATGGATAAAAAACACACAAAAAGATGTTTTTTCATTATTTTGAAAAACTTAATGAAAAAAAAATGTTGTTTTTTCATTCTTTTGTAGAATGCAATGGACATTCTTTTGAAAAACACAATTGAAAAAAACCGTTGCTTTTTTATTTTTTTTATAAAACGCAATGGACAAAAAACACACAAAAAATAAGTTTTTTCATTCTTTTGTAAACCATAATTCTAAATGAAAGTTTAAATTGAAAACTGTTTTGTAATTTTATTTGGGACATTTTGTCAAACACCTGGCATACAACTTTTTACCACTACGCAAGAATACATCAAGAGAATGTTAGAATCTTAGATATCTTCACTTTGCCTAGAAAATGTCTGAGAAATTTGAGAAGAGAAATATATGTTTCAATCGATTTCTCATGTTTTATTGCGTTATGTTAAATTGAAAAAAATATGAGAAATTGCATAAAATTTAAGTGGGTTTCTTCAAAGAAACTGAAGAACACTTTGATTGAGTGTTTAAACCATTCATGGATGAAGAAAATAGCACTATGATGTAGTAATTCTAGAGAGAGAAAGTGAAGGAAAGGTTGAAGATGACGGGTTTTGAAAATGGTGGGTTTTGAAGATGCAGAGAAAGATAAGTAGAATAAATGAAACGAGATTGACTAAAATGCCCATCCTTTTGTTTTTTGTTATTTATCATGTTTCCTCTTATTGTTGTTTCCTCCTACACTTCCTACCCAAACTAAACTTTGTATTTGATACTTTTTTTTAACAATCATGGTAAACACATGATCGATTTTCAACTTCTTTTAACGTTAATTAACTTGATATTTAAAAAATTATAATATAATAAATAATATGATAACTATATAAAAGGTTATCTCTATAGAGTAAGAAAAAGCTTTTCAAATATAAAAAAGCTTATCAAAAGATTAAGAAACAATAAACTACATAACCGGATTAGTTAAATTTTGCCTTTTGAAAAAGGTTAACAATATAAACACATCCAATAAAATTATTGCGAAATAGGATTTTCATCTTAAGTTAAATAAATTAATAAGGAATTAATTTGTTTTCACCATTTCATCATAATTTATGCTTTTAAAATAAATTAATAAGGAAATAATTTGTTTTCACTATTTCATAACAATTTATGCTTTTACTCTTTAAACGCTTTAAATATCGTTTTTTTTTCGAAGTATCCAACCAAGTTTTGCTTAAATATAGGCCCTCCCTTTAATTTAGAAAAAAAGGCTCACAATATCCTAGATTAATATTAGGTTTTGTCTTCATTATTTCTTTAGCTGTTTGTTAGTCCCTCCCTTTAATTTAGAAAAAAAAAGGCTCACAATATCCTACCATTTTGAGCACATATTCTCTGTGTTGATGACCAGAAAATAAGCCGGCTATCTTAATTTCATTTTTCTCTTTTCATCTCAAGCAACATCTGCCTATATCAATCATATTTGGGAGGATCAAATTAAAAGAAGGCGATTAACTTTAAAAATTCCAACGAACCCTTTTACGTTTTTGGCCCTGAGCTAGTGCCCACCCGACCCATGCTTAGGCCGACCCTGGATTTGGTTGACATGGTCAGATTGGTTGGTACGAAATAGAAGCTAAGTATGGGTTACATCTATGATGCAATGGAGAGTGAAGGAGCAAATCCAGAAAAACGTAACTGATGAAAGACTTGTGACTAAACTTTGGAGTATGATTCAAACAAGATGGTCCGAACAACTTAATCACCCCTTACGCGCAAGTATTGATTATTGGACTTTATATCTATTAGTTTAAAATTAAGTTAATATATCCATTTAGTTTTAATCTTTATTGAATGTATAGCTTGAATCTCGCAATTGATGTATATTTGACAATGTAAGTTTTACTACCAATTTTTTTAGAAATTATATCACATCTAATTTATTTACTTCATTAAGTAATTTTTTTTATAATTTTTATGTTTACTTACATTTAAAGAAAATAAGTTGTCTTTTGCAACAAAAAACTCAATGACCTTGTATTCATCCAATACAAGTCAAGGTTACAAAGGCGCTTCAAGTCATTAAAAGCCAACAGATCTTTCGATCCTATTTTGTTGAGAAACGTAGATGAAAATGATGATTGAGTTTGAAATCCCATTATACGGATCTTGTTCTTACGTTTTCACGTTAAACGTAAAATAGAACTATCATGACATGTGAAATTCATCACAATAACATGATAATGTGTACACGATTAGGTAAATAAACGTTTTCTATATTTAACCAAAAATTGGACTGAGTTCTGTTTAGACTCGGTTGCACAGACAATTCAGACAGATGGCTACTATCTATTTGTAAGAGAGTAGTCGTACAAGCCATGCTCTTGAACTGTTTAGTCGTATGATTCATATATATATATATATAGAACAGTTAATGCGCCAAACTGATATCTAGCCATCCCCTTGACACTCGTACGATTAAACTTCTCAAACGTTTGAATCATACGCTTGATTACATTTTGATACAAAACTCTGTCTAAATAAACACAAATATAAGAATGACCTATACAAGATTCTAGACACTTGCTAAAAATGGCTACAGACACATTAAAGCACTAACAAACACCCACTTGGACGTAGCCGGTGTCTTGATCTTGTGGTCTTCGATCTTCCCTTCAGCTTCTTCCAGCTAGTTTCCCAATCACTTCCAGCATAGATACCATAAGCAAAACATATATGGTCAACCTTCTGACACTCTAGTGCCTGCTCCCTATCTCTGATGTTGTATATGATTGGATTGATAAAAAACTTCTATATCAGCTTCAGACATGTTGAAAATCCACATTGGATCATAAATCCTTATCATCCTCCGATCACCATGTTTATCTATAAAAATCACAGCTTCCTCTGCTCTCTCGTTGCAATACAACCACCTTATATAATCACAAACATCTTGTTCAATTTGCTTGAATGTAATCTTCTTCATGACGAATGGTGGTTTGTAAATCAAAATGACCAAAGGTCTTCCATCTCTCGGATCAAACTCTGTTTCAGATACTTTCGTTCTAGAAACTGAGGTGAGTAATTCTTCCAACCCGTCCTGCTCTCATATTCCAACTGACGAATAAACCATCCACGGTAAGCATTCTTTTCACCTTCTACTAATTCCCTCTTCAATAGAGCACGAATATCCCAATGAGGCAATGTTCTGATGTGATTTATATGTTTGAAATATTGAACTCTGATCTCTCTTCTAATTGCAACACATCTTAAATCTTCAAAATACTTCAACTTATCACATCACCTTTAGAAATGCCTTTTATCTTGAGTAACGAATTTTAGTTGCGTGGTGGTTTAGACTGAAATCTTATTGAAGCCTTGAACCATTCACCATGACAATCTACAGTTCTTCTTCAGACAACTTGGCTTTTGATTGACTTTTCTCTTCAACTTTTCTTTTTAAAATCTCTTCAACTTGCTTTTCATGTAACTCTATGAATGTAGGCAAGTCTTCACCTTTGTTGTTATTATACTTCTCTAGAATCTTAACATTCTTTTACATCTTCAGCCTCTACATAATCATACTCATCAACATCATAATATGTATCAGGTTCTAGAACTCTAGCTACTAGTTCTTGATTGACAACCACTTTATCTTCGTCAATTAGGAACAACTTTGCAACCTCTTCTTTCGAGTAACTGTGCACAAACTCCCCTTCTTCAACTTCATAATCTTCATTATATAAGACTGAGATAGGTTGTGCATCAATGACTAGGTCTTGTTATCCAGTCTCCTATGAGAAGAAAAGACCCATAACAACCTCCCTCTTCCGGGATGGAATAAATGGAATTAATATATCACTGATGTGATGTGGATGAAAGTTGTGGGATATGTGGGAAGAAAAAAACCTATACCGTGTGGCCTAAGAGATATCCCCAAATACACACACGCATTGGAGTGGGTATAACCGGATATCACACAATGTTGTTTATAGCTATTAAGATCGTATTACTTGGCTTTTTTGAAGCACACATGCGTTGGAGCAGGTATCTGATTAGATATCACACAATGTTGTTTATTAACTATTAAGTTTTGTATTACTTGGCTTGTTTGGAAACTCGCATGAGTCTCCCTATGAGAAAACTTAAGGATTACATGGACTACTAAGTTCTTTGGCGGCATAAAGGCTAATGGCCTATCTTATCTATTTTGGGAAAAAAGGAAGGGGATGCTCATAGTGTGACTGTTACTTTGAGCTTGGTTTTGTCAATAATAGATTGTTGATGTATTGCCAACGACTGTTTGAGCTTCCAAGTTTACATCCATGTGTTCAAGGCGATTGAGTGCAAATAGATATGGTGCCAAGGAGATGCAATTAAAAAATGTATCATTTGTTGACAGATCAATACGTACCGACATGCCCGTCTCCCAGAAAGTTAAATAAAATTTGCACCATAATATAAACTCATCAATCACATAATAAAAAGTACAAACCCATAATACGACGTTTGGGCTTTTTAAAACTGAGTGGACCATTTTACCATTAGTAAATTAGTTTGGGTTTAAATTTTGGGCCGTTTAAATTGGTTGTAACTCCAAGTATTAAAACAGATAGGGCGAGTTAAAAGTGTGTCTGTATATATATAAGATTAGGTTCATAAATGAACAACCCCCTTGATTGTGAACACTAGTGAACTAAACCTAGCTCTTGATTATCAATACACAATTGTTAATCAATGGCCATGATTTGCTGATGAAATACACTAGCGTATTTTACGATTTGATGATGTAAATCAGTGGTCAGGATTTGATCACTCAGTTCACAAATACACTAGTGTTCACTCTAGAACCCCTCCATATATATATATATATATATATATATATATGGGTTAGTTAACATACAATCGGCCTTAACGTATGCTGCGTACGAGATGAAAAAATAACATGCGGATTTAGGTTACAACATGCAGCTTTTGTCCAGACGTGATGAATATAACATGCGGACTTGGATTTAATAACATGCGGATTTGGGTGATTTGTATATCTGTTGTACATGCGGGTTTTTGTTTTTGAGGATTATAACATGTGGATTTCACATCTCGTACGATTGTACGTTAAGGCCAATTGTAGAGTACACTTTCTCCCTCGTATCCTGAGCGAACTACTTGTTATTTGAGAACTTAAGAGAACCACTATAAACCAAGTATATTTTTGTCAACTTTTTATTATCTAAAGGTTATTATTGTAAAAATTTAAAAACCCCAAAAATATATATGTAAATTCACGATGTACATATGTAGGGCCGAACTTGTATACCGATTCAAAAAAGGTATGGAATCGTCCTTGCCGGTACCTTTGCACCATGTATCGGTAATCTGGAATTGTTTATATTTAGGGTGGAAGGGGCATCTATGGCTAGTACCCTAACCTTGACCAATTATGTGTTCTTATGCCAATTCTTAACCCAAGTACCCTAGAACCACAAAACACTTGTGGCATGTACCCACAAGTACCCTAGAACCATGGGCCCAACCTTTTACTCCATCCACCAATCACAAACACCCTAAACCTTAAACTCTCCAATATCCCAAGCCTTAAGGCCTTACCCTAGCGGCAAACCTTACGTAGATGAGTAACGTGCCTGGCCTATCTGTGGGGGTGATGCGGTGTTACCGCATGGGTTCAAACTCTAACAACCAACCCGCAAAGGTGCCCTGCCCCTGTGAAGTTGGGTATGATTTGAGGAAAATGCTAAGAAAATAAACAAGATGTCCAAGAGTCTAGGCTGTGAATAGAAAAAAGAAAACTTGAAATATTGTCTATTTTATACTTATGACCACTTGATCAACGGCTCATTGGGCATAAATGGTGAGGACCTTACCTTTCGGAATATGTCAGTTCAAATTCAAATGGGCGTATACTTAAAACGAAAGTGTATTGATGTTTTAAGAAAAAAATAGAAGCAAATTGCTATTTCTCGCTTTTAATCATTTATGCAGGGGCGGATCTACTTCATTACAAGGGGGAACGCCCGCTACCGTTTGGCGCTCCGGCGGTAGTGTAAAATTAGTGTAAATTTTGGAAAAATTTGACTATTTTCGATTTCGTTACCGTTTTTTATAAAACCTTACTGCTCGGCAGATTTTCTAGATCCGCCACTGCATTTATGGTTACATAAGGTGCCTCAATATTTATGGTGACATGAGGTGCCTCTACGAAAACATCAATATATTAAATAATGAACACAAATTGACATTTTCGTATCTTTGACTTATGATATCATAGAAACTCAAGAACATGTTTGCCATATGTTAGCATCACGACTTCCTCCCGTCCGTGACAAACTCGTATTGGTTCGATCCGTAAAGGGAATCTGTGATGTTCGTATGGTATCTAACTCGATAGCCACTTCTTTCATCGTTGGCCTATACTTTCTGTTCAAATTCAAGCAACGCATTGCAAGGTTAGCTAATAACATAAGCTTGTCGCTCACAACCTCTTTAACCACCATAGTATCAAAAATAGACATAACATGCCTTCTTCAAAAGCCAACATAAAATGTGTAGCCAAACTTATATGTTCACCGAATCTGTTTACGAAAATTGGCTTTTCTCCGGTTAACATTTCAACCAAAACAACTCCAAAACTGTAAACATCACTCTTTTCCGTGAACTGGCTGGATTGGAAATACTCAGGATCGAAGTAGCCAAATGTACCTTTGACCAAGGTGGTCAAATGGGTTTGCTCTATTGAGACAAGCCTTGAAGTTCCAAAGTGAGAAACTTTGGCCCTGTATTAATTATCCAAAAATATATTGTAGTTTTGATATCTATATGATATATTGGAATGGAAGTTGCC
This sequence comes from Scalesia atractyloides, assembly GCA_947069175.1. Lineage (NCBI taxonomy): Eukaryota > Viridiplantae > Streptophyta > Magnoliopsida > Asterales > Asteraceae > Scalesia > Scalesia atractyloides. The sequence goes on along the minus strand of CAMTDV010000010.1, from coordinate 63,322,558 downwards.
GAATGTAAGTAAGCAAGTGCTCCTGCAACCTCTGTAGCTATCTGTATTCTCATGTCCAACGATAATGGAAACTCTTTAGTATCGTTGTGTAGACACTCATACAAGGTACCATTTGTAACGAATTCCGAAACCAGTAGAGGGACATCTGTCTCCAAACAACATCCCAACAATTTGACCACATTCCTGTGATTGACTTGGGAAAGAATGACTACCTCGTTGATGAACTGTTCTAACCGACTTCCATCAACAACTTTTGATTTCTTGATTGCTACAATCCTTCCATCCACGAGCATCCCTTTATATACTGTACCTTGACCTCCTCGACCTAGAATTCTATTCTCGTTGAAGTTGTCTGTGGCTTTTTCTAGCTCATGGGATGTGAAAAGTATGGTTTTACCAACTAAAAATGGGTATGCTTCTTCTTGTGGTTTTAAAAGTAAACCGCCGTTTCGTTTGAAAAACCCCTTTCTTTGTCTCCTTTCTTTTGCTTTCTTGATCCATTTATACAATGTATAACTTGTTGCCACAAGAAAAAGTATACCCATGCTTAGGGTTACACATGGCCAATACAAAGACGCGAGTTAGAAACTAAGCTAAAGTTTCAAAAAGGCTCAAAAGGTCTTACGAGATGAGTGTATTACTCTTATTACTCAGCCATGCATCTTGTAGCATTTTAGGCGGTTTTGTTTTAAATAGATCTTTAGAACCACGTTTTTGGCGTTTTTTTTGTGTGAACCGCCCAAAAGAAAATAAATGATTTTATTCAGAATTGATGTGAATTTTTTTTATTATTTTGAACATATAAAAACTTGTCAAGTTACATCAATACAGAAGGTAGACGGGCAACAAGTTGCGCCGCCACCGCCTTTAGAATTGAAAATATGTTTGTTCTTTTATCATGTCCGGCCAATATGAAATTGTCATGCATTCGTAGACCTTGCAAAGAAAATAGGATCGAAAAATGAACAAAGCGATCAAATATTACCTAGAGTAACACCCAAGGATGATGATTCTCTTTCATACCATACAGTATTTTGGCTACAAGTGAAGTTGCTGAATATCCTTACGCCATGCACAACATACATGATCATGTAGTCACATGAATAAGGGCACCTTGCACATTCTTCCCTATCTAAACAAACGTAGTACAAGATAAATCAGTTTGCAAAAAATTGAAAATAGAAATAAGTAGATGCCTAATACCTCCACATCCATCATATAAATAAGGGTTTCCTTTGTAGCGCCCATCAAGGGAACATGTCTGCGATCCCATTGAAGTACCATTACCCATATCCAGTTCCAGATTCACAAGGTGAGCTCTTTGACAACAGAATGGCGTGTCACTGGATGTAAGGGTCCACATCAGGGAAACGGGAACATAAACGTTGTGAGCATCAACCGAAAGCCTTCCCTTAATATATGAATCCTCGTCCACCAAGAAGGCATACTCACAACCTCCATCTCCACCCACACTTGTTAGATTCATGTTGTAGGACTGTAGATAATGGGGAATTGTTGCTTGGCAACAATTAATGCCGTAACAGTTGTTTCTTTCACTAACGGTGTCATTCTGACAATAAGGAGGAGGGGTCGCAAAGGGAGTCTGCTGGGAGCCGGCGTCGGGGGGTGTACCGGAATCAGAGCCGGTGCCTTCAGCTGAGCTGGAGCCGGGCCTGTTTCCTACTATGCAACAATCCGACCAGACTGGTACTCGATTTGAATCTGAATCCGAGGCCACTATTAAATTAGGAAAGAGTGTGGGTTTTAAACTGGAGGAAGCTCGTGATCAGATGGAGGATTTAATTCGTGATGAAGGTGTTCAAAATGGTCTCCGATGAATTATTTATCGGTGAATCTGAGGGGAGTCGGGGACTCGAGGAAGGCTGAATGGGTCAGAGGACTTAAAACCACGCATGGAGCTCATTTTGTTGCAATCCAAGAAACGAAGTTTTCAGGTAATATTGATTTCATGGTCAATAGATTTTGGGGTAGAACTGTGTTGGTCTTTGAAGCTGTGGAAGCTACTGGCATTTCTGGGGTATCTTGTCTGTCTGGGACCCCACGGTATTTATTCAGAACAGGGTAATTAAAAACCGTTATTATTTGGTGGTTTCGGGTCAGATTAGAATGTCCGGGGAAGTCCTTAATATTGTGAACATCTATGCCCCGAATGACCCGAGTGCTAGGCGGCGACTATGGACCGAATTACTGCAGGTAATGAACTCAATCTCGGGTATGTGGGTTCTACTTGGGGACTTTAATGACGTTCGAAGGCCTGAGGAAAGATTAAATTCAGAATTTATTAGTCTTAATGCACACTTCAGCCTCTACATAATCATACTCATCAACATCATAATATGTATCAGGTTCTAGAACTCTAGCTACTAGTTCTTGATTGACAACCACTTTCTCTTCGTCAATTAGGAACAACTTTGCAACCTCTTCTTTCGAGTAACTATGCACAAACTCCCCTTCTTCAACTTCATAATCTTCATTATATAAGACTGAGATAGGTTGTGCATCAATGACTAGGGCTTGTTATCCAGTCTCCTATGAGAAGAAAAGACCCATAACAACCTCCCTCTTCCGGGATGGAATATATGGAATTAATATGTCACTGATGTGATGTGGATGAAAGTTGTGGGATACGTGGGAAGAAAAAAACCTTTACCGTGTGGCCTAAGAGATATTCCCAAATACACACACGCATTGGAGTGGGTATCTAACCGGATATCACATAATGTTGTTTATAGCTATTAAGATCGTATTACTTGGCTTTTTTGAAGCACACATGCGTTGGAGCAGGTATCTGATTAGATATCACACAATGTTGTTTATTAACTATTAAGTTTGTATTACTTGGCTTGTTTGGAAACTCGCAAGAGTCTCCCTATGAGAAAACTTAAGGATTACATGGACTACTAAGTTCTTTGGCGGCATAAAGGCTAATGGCCTATCTTATCTATTTTGGGAAAAAAGGAAGGGGATGCTCATAGTGTGACTGTTACTTTGAGCTTGGTTTTGTCAATAATAGATTGTTGATGTATTGCCAACGACTATATGAGTTTCCAAGTTTACATTCCCGGTCCTTACCAACTTAAACCCAAGTAAATGATGGAGGCATTAGGACTAAGCTAATTCTTTCTTCAAAACCATTATTTTTCCTTTTTTATCCCTCACCCAAAAATCGCCCTAGTTAACCCTTTGAGCCTAAACCTTTTACGTTTCTAAACCCATAAAACGTAAAAACACCCATTACCCACCAAAAACCTTTTTCATTTTAAACCCATTTGTTTTAGTAAAAAGCTTGGTTGTTTTCAAAAGTTATGACGTTAAAAAAAGTGTAGTTCTTGAAATAACCAAACAAGACCCTCAAAAATCTTGTTTGAAGCTATCTAGTTTAGATAAATGTCACAAAAATAAAAGTTTTTACGACACCGACGCTTTTTACGCTTTTCGTCATTTTACTAACTTCTAACCCAAAAGAACCTACCCTTAGCCCAAGCCTAACCCTTTTTAAAGTCCTCTTGATATTTACAAAGGTTTTTAGTTAAAAAGGAGGAGGTTTGATCTCTTATCAAGCATATGGTAGAAGTAAGTTCCATGTCGGATCGAGTGTAATCACAAAAATACATCTTCGGCTGAGTGTTGAGTGATCTCTTGTGAGGTGTGTGAACTTGTATATAATTAAATAGAATTTTAAAAAGGGCATGTTATGCCCAAAAAATAATTTTTCTTAAAAAATTTCTAAATAAATCATGACGAATATGATTGTAAACAAAATAAAAACAAAATAAAATAAAGATCTTGGATTCCCGACACTCTAGACAAGCCACAAAAACTTCTTCTCTACCAATTCCGTTTGGGTGTGTAAGCCACATTTAAGAGTTTTGCTTGAGCACAAGCAAAGATTCAAGTGTGCGGGTCTTTTATATATAGTCAATGCAACATATAAATTACATCAAACGAGGCGTAAAACCAACCATTTTCAGTACTAATGTTGGAAAAAGCACGTTTCTTTGTTCCTTTTTAGTTTACAGGACCAAATAAGCTTAAAAGAACAAAAGAAGCAAATAAGCGGCTAAAACCAACACAAAATACAAGAAGGAGGAATAACGTGACACACCCGGCTCCTCAGCAGCATCTAAAGAACAAAAACAAGAGAAACAAAAGACCACCACGGGGCCGTGTCCACCAGACATGCGCCATGGTCAGTAACAAGACCTGCAAAAAAGACAAAAGGCAGATCCCACACCACTACGGGGCCATGCTCGCATAGACACGGGCAATGGTCAACCCTTGGATTTGCAGAATCTTGATAGTACAGTAAAGAGTTGACCACGGGGCCATGCGCAGGAGGCACGGGGGAGTGTGGGCCCCTCTGCTGACAGCTGCAATAAATGAAGGAAGAGAAGAAGGTGGCCACGGGCAGTGTCCAGCGGGCACGGGGCCGTTGCCAGGGTCTGTTCTGACTATAAATAGGGGTGCTTGGTTCACCTCAAAGGCATCCCTTGGAAAACCTCTTCTCTCTCACTTTGCCACCACTACAACACCAAAACACACCACCATAATCCATTTTCCTTCGTTAGAGTGCGTAGTAGTCTCGGGATCCAAGATTGATCGTAAGAGTTCTTGTTAAACAAAGCCCATGCTTGGCTAATCTCTTAAATCACTTGGTGAAGACAAATATTTTATGTATTATTTTTTAGAGTTAATTACTGTTTCGTTCCTGTGGTTTGTTAAAAATCACTATTTCAGTTCATTAGTTTAAAAATTGCGATTTCAGTCCCTTTGAATTCACTTTCGTAACCATTTCAGTCCACCTCGCAACCATTTCAGTCCCTGTACTTATAGAATAAATGGATTGAAGTGGTAACGAAAGTGAAATCACAGGAACTAAAATGGTTACAAAAGTGAAACCACAGGAACTGAAATCACAAATTTTAAACTAATGGACTGAAATAGTGATTTTTGACAAACCACAGGGACGAAAACAGTAATTAACTCTATTTTTTATTTTTAACCTTTCGGCTACTTTTTAATTGGGTATGTATTAGTGACTTTAATAACTAGTTTCTTATGTTGAAAGTGATTTTTTCTAACCATTTCTTCATGATGTCATTGGGTTTGCTCATTCGTGTCTTTACGGTCTATATAAAGCGCGTTAACTACTTGTAAGGGGGTTAGAAGGGTGGTGTGGTAAAGTTCTTGTCTCGTTCACTGTATAGATCCTGCGAGTACTTGGTTCAAGCTTACCAGGACCTCCTTCATGCCCTATGGTATTGGATGGCGGGGTGCGAATAGCCCCTCATATGTAAACTACTATTAATATATTAAAACGGCCTCTTGGGATTGTATCCCTGCTGACTCAAACCACTTGGACGAGGGTAACGTCACCATCAAAAGAGGGTCCTACCACTTTTCGCATTAATAACTTACTTAATTGTCTTTCAATATTCCGGCCTTTTGGGATTGTATCCCTGCTGACTCAAACCACTTGGCCGAGGGTAACGTCACATTCAAAGGAGGGGCCTATTACTATAACTAAGAGAATCTCTTAAAAATCCGAAAGTGCGAAAATCATCAAAGGGTACATAAAAGAGGAGTTGGATCCAAGTTATTCTATCTTGTCTATTTGTATTTCATTTTTATTTATCGTTTAATTTTTATGTTTATTTTTATCTTTCAACACTTTTATCAAATTATTGTATCGATTAGACATTGATGATAAACCGGTATTAAAAGCTCTTGTGTCCTTGGACGACCTCGGTATCTTACCAACACTAGTACGCTCGCGATGGGTGCACTTGCCCTAGTGTGTGTTTAGTGTTAGTACAATATCGTGTTTTATATATTTACAGCTTGACTAATGCGTAAAACAGACTTAAAATATTAACAAAAACATATCACTCTTGACACGCACCAACCTCCGAGCATAACGCTTGTGGAAATGAAGTCGCTCACGCCCTCCCTTGTGCTGATCTTAAGAAGTTGATGAAGGACGATTTTTTCCTCTGCATGAGCTTCAGAAACTCGAGAATGATTTCTGAAATCTGAAACAAGTGGGAAATGACAACGCTGGCCTCACAACTCATTTTAAATAACTGAGTGGTCTTTGCTCTAGCCAAGTTGTCACCGTTGATAAGGCCATCGCGAAGTACATTCGATGCCTACCTCCTTCGACCATGAACCTCGTTGAATCTGCCGCACCCAAAACCCTTGAGGATACCTACCGTTTAGCCAACAAACTCAACAACAACTGCATTCTTCATGGAGCCTCTGACAAGGTTTCATTAAAGAGTGCGCATCAAGCCACCACTGATACTATCGTTGAACCCGCACCATCCAAGCCACCAAAGAACAACAACAAGGGAAAGAAGCGGAAGGATTCGAGCCAAAACTGTGCTTTAGTCACTCCGCCAAACCCTCCACAACAACTAGCCCTAACCCAAAACCCGAGCCAGCCAAGTGAGGCTACACTGGGACCCTTCCCAAGTGTGTGACTTGCACCTACCATCACCCTACCACCGCACCATGCCGCCTTTGCACTATGTGCAATAGGTTTGGGCACTTCAACACCCATTTCCGTTTTGGCCAAAAGCCTCCTGGTAACCAAACCCAACCACCTGCACCAAACCAAGCCCAACCTCAAGCATCCATTGGTCGAGCCTGTTTCAAGTGTGGCGACCCTAACCATATCGCCAACGTCTGCTCACAACGCAACACCAACAACCAAGCGCAACAACAAGCTCCTCGTGGATGAGCTTTTGTCATCACTGCTGCCCAGGCTTAGAACAACAACGATGGCATCAACGGTACATTTCTTATGAACAATGTTTACGCTTCATGTTTATTTGATACTGGTGCGGATAGAAGTTTTGTATCCGTGAATTCGAACCAATGCTTAAGTCTAGACGCTCTAGGTTGCCAAAGTCGTTCAATGTCGAAGTCGCTAATGGTAAATCAATCACTGTCGAGTCCGTTCTTGCTAATTGTTCTCTCAATCTCAACGATCACAAGTTTTCGATTGATCTGATATCCATGAAATTGGGTAGTTTTGATATCGTCATAGGCATGGATTGGCTTCGGAAAGTCCATGTCGAGGTTGTGTGTTCCGAGAAGTTCATTCGTTTACCCCTTCCTTCTAGCGATTCGTTACACGTCTATGGTGAGAAACCTTTCAATTTCTCGGTCACGTTGTGAAAGAGAAAGGTATTCACGTTGATCCCGCGAAAATTGAAGCCGTCAAGAACTGGATTGCACCAAAGTCTCCGTCTGAAATTCATTCATTCCTTGGATTAGCGAATTATTATCGCCGATTCATCTCCAACTTTTCATCCCCTCACGTTTTTAACTAAAAAAGATAAACATTTTATCTGGGGTTCTGAACAAGAGTAGTCTTTTTAAACGCTTAAGGACATGCTTTGCAATGCTCCTATCCTAGCACTTCCCGATGGTAACGGCGATTTCGTTGTCTATTGCGATGCCTCTAACCAAGGTCTTGGTTGTGTTTTCAGGCAATGAGACAAGGTTATCGCGTACGCTTCAAGACAACTCAAAATTAATGAGAAGAACTACACTACTCACGACCTTGAACTTGGTGCAGTTGTTTTTGCGTTAAATATTTGGTGACACTACCTTTCTGGTACCAAGTGTGTGGTCTTCACCGACCATAAGAGCCTACAACACATCTTTAATCAAAAGGAACTCAACATGCGTCAAGGACGATGGGTATAGTTGGCCAACGACTACGATTGTGAGATTCGCTACCATCCTGGTAAGACGAATGTCGTGCCCGATGCTCTTAGTCGTAAAACTCATGTGAAGAGTATTCGTTGTTTCCTAGACTTGAGTAATCTCCGTGATCTCATTCATGACGCACAATACTCATCCGTTAACGAGAATAACTTATACAACGAGATGAAGTGTGGTGCTGAAGATCAACTCGTATCCAAACCTGATGGTATTCTTTACTACCTCAATCGTGCCTGGATTCCAAACCGCGACAACCTCTGTGACATTTTGATGAAGGAAGCTCACAAATCTTAATACTTCGTTCATCCAGGCGCTGATAATATGTACCAAGACCTTCGTACGTCTTATTGGTGGCATGGCATGAAGAAAGATATCGCCCTCTACGTCTCTAAATGTCTCACTTGTTCCAAGGTCAATGCCGAACACCAACGTCCCTCTGGCTTACTCGAACAACCAGAGATTCCTGTCTGGAAATGAGAGAGTATAGCTATGGATTTCATCACCAAGCTCCCTCGCACTTCTTCTGGTCACGACAGCATCTGGGTCATCATTGACCGTTTGACCAAATCCGCTCACTTTTCCCCATTCGTGAAGACTACAAGGTCGAGAAATTGGCTCGTATCTACATGGATGAAGTCATTTGTCGTCATGGTATCCGCATTGACATCATTTCCGACCGTGATGGTCGTTTCACCTCGCGTCTTTAGCAAACCTTCCAAAAAGCTCTTGGTACTCATCTTAATCTTAGTACTGCTTTTCATCCTCAATCCAACGGTCAAACCGAGCATACTATCCAAACTCTAGAGGATATGCTTCGTTCATGCGTAATCGATTTCGGTGGTAACTGGGATTCGCACTTACCTTTAATAGAATTCTCGTACAACAACAATTATCACGCTAGTATTCAAATGGCACCATTTGAAGCATTGTCTGGTCATAAGTGTCGTTCGCTTATTTGTCGGCACGAGATCGGAAAAACTCAAATCACCGGTCCTGAGCTTATACAAGAGACGACAGACAAGATCTTACAGGTTCGTGAAAACCTACTCAAGGCTAGAAGTTGACAAAAGAGTTACGCCGACAAAAGACGCAAGCCTTTGGAATTTAATGTTGGTGACCATGTACTTCTCAAGGTATCCCCTTCGAAAGGTGTAGTTCGATTTGGTAAGAAAAAGAAAACTCGCTCCTTGCTATGTAGGTCCTTTCAAGATCCTCGAAAGGATTGGCAAGGCAGCGTATCGATTGGATCTACCTCAAGAACTCAGGAATGTTCATCCGACATTTTATGTTTCAAACCTCAAGAAGTGTCTAGCTGAAGAAGGACTTCAAGTTCTGCTTGACGATCTTCAAATCAATGAGTCATTACACTTCGTGGAAAAACCAGTCGAAATCATGGACCGAGGGACCAAACAACTTAGGCGCAGTCGCATTCCCATAGTCAAAGTTCGATGGGAAGGCAAACATGGCACTGAATACACTTGGGAACTTGAGAGTGAAATAAAGACCAAGCATCCGCAACTGTTCATTGAGTCTTCTTCTTGAATAAATTTCGGGACGAAATTTCTTAAAGTAGGGGAGACTGTAACGCTTCACATTTTTGTATTTTCCTTATTTAGAAAGTGTAATCGTATTTCTATTTATGGAAACTTGTATTCGTATCATATTCATGTTTCATTTCCAACTTTGTAATCCGAGACTTCGATCGTAATGAAATTTATACCTTACACATGCTTGCTATAGTTACAATTTAATCATTCACACGCAAACTGATACTTATTATACGTGCACACACTCGTACATACATTCTCGATACTTGAAACATACGTACATGCGTTTTGTATACTTAAAACATGTTAAATACTAGAATTGTGCATGAAATGTTGACAAATGGAAAGTTTAGGGGCCAAAATGTAAAGAATCAAACTTTTGCCGGATGAAGGAGGTTTCGCGACACGCGACAACCTCAGAAAGATGGTTTCAGCTCTTGTATTGGCCATCTTCTCCTTCCCCAATCACCATTCAAGCTCATAAACACAAAACCCCACCTCCTCTCTATATAAACAAGCTTCCATTAACCCATTTTCACTTTCCAAACTCATCAACACTCTCAAATTTGTTGCAAATATCAGAAAAGTCAAATTGTTCTAAGTGCCAAAGTGATCACTTTACTTCATTTTCTTCACTTTTCTTCATCTCATCTTCCATTACAAAGTTTGGAACACCTCTAGGAGTGTTTCCACAGGTTACCATGGTAAACCGTGGTGGAACATCACCATTTGGAGGTCCAAATTTTCTGTTTTGGAAGATATTAATGTTAACTTTTATTAAACTTGTGTTTTCTTGATTCAGTCTTGTGCCTACTTGTTCTTGAGCCAATCTAAGGTTATGAGGCTTGTTAGGAGCAGATTCTTATGAGTTTAAGAGGTGCAAACACCTCTAAACTTTCTGTTTTGTTAGGGTTTATACAACCCACAAGTGATGAAACCATCCGAGCTTGCCATAATTCTTACGGCAACACTTGTGTTTTGGTATAAATGTGAATACTTGGAAGCCTTGGCTATCCTAATCTCATTCCACCACCTCACTTATGTTTTCCATGTTTAAACCACTAAAACTTGTTCAACCTTCATTTGAGTAACAAGGCTACGACACACCCCCAAATGTTGCCATGTTCGGGATGCACGCGACTAGCTTGCTTGCTTGGTTGATTCATAGTTTTAGTTATGTAATTCCCTTTTCATTCATGACCATCCGAATCATCCTTGTAATGATTTGTGCATTGGTGAATCTTACAATGAGGTTTAATGGATGTTTAACATCCTACCTCCATGCATGACTTATATGAAATCCATGATAATACATGTTGGGCATACTATATACTACTAGTGGAAATGCCCGCGCGTTGCCGCAGATAGTTTTGTTTTTTGTCTCACGTTGTGCGCCGGGTTTCACGTATTTTGCATCGTCTGCTTCCCCTGTTAGTTGACCCATTAGTATAAAAAGAAAATACCCATTTAACTAAGTTGACCCTGTTCCCCTATCACTTAATATTTTTAGTTTTAAAATTTGAAATAAAAGACAACCTAAATCAACAAGTTAAAAATTATTTATGTGGCTAAAATTCAGAAAAAGAATAGTTCTTTGTTTTTGTTTAAGATGTGACCTTAAATTAAATTTACTGCTCCTCATAGCATAAATAAAAAACTTGTTGGGATTCTAAGATTGTTACCACCGGACTACAATCACATTATTGTTGTTAAAGGTTAAAATTGTAGGATTCACAATATACATACAACATGGGACTCAAAGCCTTATTTTTATATTCACGTTAAGAATCATGTTCATATTCTTAGTTCTGTAAATGATTCATACCAGCTACTGTAACTGATTTCATTTGGTGAGGTCATGTTAAGTAAACAAAACATTCTATTCATTGCTATGTTTAGATTACGCTAGCGGTGAACTTTGGGTTGGCATGTATAGTCGCATTGCTAGTCATGTTTGTTAGTTTTAAGTAAACGTTTATGCCATGTTGAATGTTAGATTTTTCTTATACTTAGTATTCAAACTTGTATGCTCACCAATGGCTTGTGTGTTGAACTATACTCTAATATATTTTGCAGGAATATGATGACGAGGATGATGCGTGGAATCTAGTAGGACGAACTAGAAACCCATCTTAATTAGATTATGTTGCACTTGCGTTTTGATTTCCTTGTTGTACTTTAAATTCGATATTGTATTTGTTTCAACACAATTGTATTTGAATTCTAGAAATGAAATGGAATATTGTTGTTTAATTACTCGTCGCAAAATAGTGTTATGAACTCTCGAGCAATCTAGTTATGTCCACCCCGATGATTTCGCCATCAGTTGGGGTGCGACAATAAAATTGTATTTTATCATTTTGTTGTAAAACACAATTAAAAATATTTACACATATACTCATTGGAAACTCAATGGTATATTTTTTAAACTTTTTAAACTACAACTTAAAAACATCCTAAAATACAATACAAAATTTATCAAAAATGCATAAAAAAGAAATTCATAAAACAACATTTTTTAAACTTTTAAAGCTACAAATTAAAAAACATCCTAAAATGTAATACAAAATCTATCAATAAAAAATCCCTACAAAACCACGTGTTTCTTTTTGCTTTTAAAACTAAAATTTAAAAACACAAATCGTAAAAATAAACATACAATTCAAAATTTATTAAAAAGGCATAAAAAAATACTTATCCATTAAATTTTTTGATTTGTTTAGTAAGCTAACCTCTTCAGCAGGTGCATCCTCACCGTCTGCCTCAAATTGGCAGTCTCTTTGTTTGGGGCATGACTTCAAGGTGAAGCAATCTGGTGGTTTGGAGATCATAGAAAAGTTTTGAGAACAACTAATCACAGAGAAGATAAAAGTGTGGCATGCAACCGTAATCATAACCAGATTGAATCCCTCTCGCCTGTATCGTCTTCATGGAATTGGGGTTACATGTGTTGATTAGCAGAGTAGCGGTGGTGGTGGTTGTTACGATGGTGGTTTTAGGAGGTGGCAGTGGATTTGGTGGTGTGGAAATAGTGGGCATGGTGAGTGTGTTAATACTGGGTTTTTTTAGAATTGAGTTTTCTTTTAGATTTAGGGTTATATAAAACTAATTTGTAGTTGACTAAAATGCTCCATCCTATGTTTTTTTTTGTCATTTGCCACCTATCGTCCTATTATTTCTTCCTACACTTCCTACCAAAACTAAAGTTCCTGTTTGATTCTCACCTTCACAATTATATATCGACTACTTTTAACAAGGGTCTTGATCAAGGTTGGAGAACTCGCTATTCGCTAGTTGGCCGGTGAAGTGAGGACTAGCGACTACTCGGGATTAATCGGGATTAATCGGATCGGGTTTTTTATATGTAATTTTCAGTTTTGTGTATAAATATATACATTTTTATAGGTAAATATTTTAAGTAGCTAGGTTTACTCAACTCATTTATTCAAGTATACATGATTAATTATTGGAATTCATATGATTTGGTTGTAAACTGACTGAAATTTAGAGGTTTTGGCCGAAATATACAGGTTTTTTGCTGGAATCGTCGATTTTTGGCTGGCTTAGTCGGACCTAGTCGTGCCTAGTCGGACCTAGTCGGATAATGAACCGATTTAAGAAAAATTACTCAGTTTCTGGACGACTAGCGATTAATCGCCGACTAATCGTCGCCTAATCGCGATTTTTACAACACTAGTCATGATATACTAGGAAGTTTGTTTGGGTAGCATGGATAGAAAGTAATCTTGACCATCAATGGAGTAATCAAGGGCTTGGATTAAATGGATAGAAATGAAAAAAAAACAAGGAGGCGCGTGAGAATTCTAAGGATATTCTAGTCCATCAAACTCAATAATTTCTCTCTCCTTAAATTCTCCTTAGTTTTTAAAACGTTAATAACTTTTTCACACCGCATTTTTTTATAAAAATTGCACCATAATAACGAACGTTTTTTATCTTTAAAACGAGCACACTATTGCTATAATTTTGAAAAAAAAGTTTTCCATAACCTAGATGCGTAAAATGCAACGGAAAGATAAAATAAATGTTTTTTTTTATAAAACGCAATAGACTAAAAACACAGAAGAAAATGTTCATTCTAAAACGCAATAAACAAAAAACACAAAAGAAAAAGTGTTTTTTTTTCTAAAACGCAATGTATAAAAAACCCAAAATAAAGTGTTTTTTTTTTCTAAAATGCAATAAAATAAAAACACAAGAGAAAGTGTTCTTTCTAAAACACAATGGATAAAACATGTCTTTTAAAAAACGCAATGGATCAAAACACAAAACAAAGTGTTTTTTCTAAAACACAATGGACTAAAATACAAAAGAAAGTGTTTATTCTAAAACGCGGTTGACTAAAAATATAAAAAAAAGTGCTTATTCTAAAACGCAATTAACTAAAAACACAAAAGAAAGTGTTTTTTTTTTCTAAAACGCAATTGATAAAAAGCACACAAAAAATTTGTTTTTCATTCTTTTGTAAAACATAATGGACAAAAAACCGTGTTACGCAATGGATAAAAAACACACAAAAAGAAGTTTTTTCATTATTTTGAAAAACTTAATGAAAAAAAAAATGTTGTTTTTCATTCTTTTGTAGAATGCAATGGACATTCTTTTGAAAAACACAATTGAAAAAAACCGTTGCTTTTTTATTTTTTTATAAAACGCAATGGACAAAAAACACACAAAAAATATGTTTTTTCATTCTTTTGTAAACCACAATTCTAAATGAAAGTTTAAATTGAAAACTGTTTTGTAATTTTATTTGATTCATTTTGTCAAACACCTGGCATACAACTTTTTACCACTACGCAAGAATACATCAAGAGAATGTTAGAATCTTAGATATCTTCACTTTGCCTAGAAAATGTTTGAGAAATTTGAGAAGAGAAATATATGTTTCAATCGATTTCTCATGTTCTATCGCGTTATGTTAAATTGAAAACAATATGAGAAATTGCATAAAATTTAAGTGGGTTTCTTCAAAGAAACTGAAGAACACTTTGATTGAGTGTTAAACCATTCATCGATGAAGAAAATAGCACTATGATGTAGTAATTCTAGAGAGAGAAAGTGAAGGAAAGGTTGAAGATGACGGGTTTTGAAAATGGTGGGTTTTGAAGATGCAGAGAAAGATAAGTAGAATAAATGAAACGAGATTGACTAAAATGCTCATCCTTTTGTTTTTTGTTATTTATCATGTTTCCTCTTATTGTTGTTTCCTCCTACACTTCCTACCCAAACTAAACTTTGTATTTGATACTTTTTTTCATAATCATGGTAAACACATGATCGATTTTCAACTTCTTTTAACGTTAATTAACTTGATATTTAAAATATTATAATATAATAAATAATATGATAACTATATAAAAGGTTATCTCTATGGAGTAAGAAAAGCTTTTCAAATATAAAAAAGCTTATCAAAAGATTAAGAAACAATAAACTACATAACCGGATAAGTTAAATTTTGCCTTTTGAAAAAGGTTAACAATATAAACGCATCCAATAAAATTATTGCGAAACAATATTTTCATCTAAAGTTAAATAAATTAATAAGGAATTAATTTGTTTTCACCATTTCATAATAATTTATGCTTTTAAAATAAATTAATAAGGAAATAATTTGTTTTCACTATTTCATAACAATTTATGCTTCTACTCTTTAAACGCTTTAAATATCGTTTTTTTTTTTCGAAGTATCCAACCAAGTTTTGCTTAAATATAGGCCCTCCCTTTAATTTAGGAAAAAAGGCTCACAATATCCTAGATTAATATTAGGTTTTGTCTTCATTATTTCTTTAGCTGTTTGTTAGTCCCTCCCTTTAATTTAGAAAAAAAAGGCTCACAATATCCTACCATTTTGAGCACATATTCTCTGTGTTGATGACCAGAAATAAGCCGGCTATCTTAATTTCATTTTTCTCTTTTCATCTCAAGCAACATCTGCCTATATCAATCATATTTGGGAGGATCAAATTAAAAGAAGGCGATTAACTTCAAAAATTCCAACGAACCCTTTTACGTTTTTGGCCCTGAGCTAGTGCCCACCCGACCCATGCTTAGGGCCGACCCTGGATTTGGTTGACATGGTCAGATTGGTTGGTACGAAATAGAAGCTAAGTATGGGTTACATCTATGATGCAATGGAGAGTGAAGGAGCAAATCCAGAAAAACGTAACTGATGAAAGACTTGTGACTAAACTTTGGAGTATGATTCAAACAAGATGGTCCGAACAACTTAATCACCCCTTACGCGCAAATATTGATTATTGGACTTTATATCTATTAGTTTAAAATTAAGTTAATATATCCATTTAGTTTTAATCTTTATTGAATGTATAGCTTGAATCTCGCAATTGATGTATATTTGACAATGTAAGTTTTTCTACCAATTTTTTTAGAAATTATATCACATCTAATTTATTTACTTCATTAAGTAATTTTTTTTATAATTTTTATGTTTACTTACATTCAAAGAAAATAAGTTGTCTTTTGCAACAAAAAACTCAATGACCTTGTATTCATCCAATACAAGTCAAGGTTACAAAGGCGCTTCAAGTCATTAAAAGCCAACAGATCTTTCGATCCTATTTTGTTGAGAAACGTAGATGAAAATGATGATTGAGTTTGAAATCCCATTATACGGATCTTGTTCTTACGTTTTCACGTTAAACATAAAATAGAACTATTATGACATGTGAAATTCATCACAATAGCATGATAATGTGTACACGATTAGGTAAATAAACGTTTTCTATATTTAACCAAAAATTGGACTGAGTTCTGTTTAGACTTGGTTGCACAGACAATTCAGACAGATGGCTACTATCTGTTTGTAAGAGAGTAGTCGTACAAGCCATGCTCTTGAACTGTTTAGTCGTATGATTCATATATATATATATATAGAACAGTTAATGCGCCTAACTGATATCTAGCCATCCCCTTGACACTCGTACGATTAAACTTCTCAAACGTTTGAATCATACGCTTGATTACATTTTGATACAAAACTCTGTCTAAATAAACACAAATATAAGACTGACCTATACAAGATTCTAGACACTTGCTAAAAATGGCTACAGACACATTAAAGCACTAACAAACACCCACTTGGACGTAGCCGGTGTCTTGATCTTGTGGTCTTCGATCTTCCCTTCAGCTTCTTCCAGCTAGTTTCCCAATCACTTCCAGCATAGATACCATAAGCAAAACATATATGGTCAACCTAGGATGCACTGGGACGGGTACGGGGTACGGGTACGGGGACGGGCACGGGAAACGGCAAAACTAAAAAATTTAAGAAGCGGGGACGGGACGGGTACGGAAAAAAAACATATAAAAAAATAAATATATATCAAAGATAATGTAACACAAAAACTCAAATTAGTTATATATTGATGTAACAAAGCAAAAAACGAAAATTCATTTTTGCTTAGCTATGGCGACAAAACCTAGTTGCAATAGCCTGAGGATGGTTTCATTTATAAAACACACATCACCATTTTTCCCTAAAACCCTCCAGAAGACACATCAGGCAGAAACCACCGCCGTCAAGAGAACTAGACTGTTTTCCGGCGATTTCGGGCAAGAAACCACCGCCGTCACCGGCCGCTCGTAAGCTCCATTCTCTTTAGCTTCTTTTCCGTTCAATTAGGGTTTAATTTTATCTTTATTTACATGTTTCCAGTGGTTTCCGATGGTCGCGCGTGTTCAAATCGAAGGTTCATTGTTTCGCTTCTTCAAGCTGAGTTTAGGCTTGTTCTGTTTCACCAATTTAATCTTTTCTTCGTTCAAGAACTCCTTCAAGGGTTATGTCCATCATTTCCACATGCAAAAAACCGAAAAATATATCCGGAAACGCGCAGGAAACGTTTCGGTTTGACGTTTCTTGGCCGTCCCCTTCGCCTGACCGTTTCCTCCACGTTTCCTAATCGCCGGGGACGTTTCCCAGGCGTACCCGTCGCGTTTCCGTCCCCTTGCAGTCCCCGGGACGGGAGACGGCTGCTCCATGCCGTTTCTGTGCTTCATAGTGGTCAACCTTCTGAAACTCTAGTGCCTGCTCCCTATCTCTGATGTTGTATATGATTGGATTGATAAAAAACTTCTATATCAGCTTCAGACATGTTGAAAATCCACATTGGATCATAAATCCTTATCATCCTCCGATCACCATGTTTATCTATAAAAATCACAGCTTCCTCTGCTCTCTCGTTGCAATACAACCACCTTATATAATCACAAACATCTTGTTCAATTTGCTTGAATGTAATCTTCTTCATGACGAATGGTGGTTTGTAAATCAAAATAACCAAAGGTCTTCCATCTCTCGGATCAAACTCTGTTTCAGATACTTTCGTTCTAGAAACTGAGGTGAGTAATTCTTCCAACCCGTCCTGCTCTCATATTCCAACTGACGAATAAACCATCCACGGTAAGCATTCTTTTCACCTTCTACTAATTCCCTCTTCAGTAGAGCACGAATATCCCAATGAGGCAATGTTCTGATGTGATTTATATGTTTGAAATATTGAACTCTGATCTCTCTTCTAATTGCAACACATCTTAAATCTTCAAAATACTTCAACTTATCACATCACCTTTAGAAATGCCTTTTATCTTGAGTAACGAATTTTAGTTGCGTGGTGGTTTAGACTGAAATCTTATTGAAGCCTTGAACCATTCACCATGACGATCTAAAGTTCTTCTTCAGACAACTTGGCTTTTGATTGACTTTTCTCTTCAACTTTTCTTTTTAAAATCTCTTCAACTTGCTTTTCATGTAACTCTATGAATGTAGGCAAGTCTTCACCTTTGTTGTTATCTCTAGAATCTTAACATTTTTTACATCTTCAGCCTCAACATAATCATACTCATCAACATCATAATATGTATCAGGTTCTAGAACTCTAGCTACTAGTTCTTGATTGACAACCACTTTATCTTCGTCAATTAGGAACAACTTTGCAACCTCTTCTTTCGAGTAACTGTGCACAAACTCCCCTTCTTCAACTTCATAATCTTCATTATATAAGACTGAGATAGGTTGTGCATCAATGACTAGGGCTTGTTATCCAGTCTCCTATGAGAAGAAAAGACCCATAACAACCTCCCTCTTCCGGGATGGAATAAATGGAATTAATATATCACTGATGTGATGTGGATGAAAGTTGTGGGATATGTGGGAAGAAAAAAACCTTTACCGTGTGGCCTAAGAGATATCCCCAAATACACACACGCATTGGAGTGGGTATAACCGGATATCACACAATGTTGTTTATAGCTATTAAGATCGTATTACTTGGCTTTTTTGAAGCACACATGCGTTGGAGCAGGTATCTGATTAGATATCACACAATGTTGTTTATTAACTATTAAGTTTTGTATTACTTGGCTTGTTTGGAAAACTTAAGGATTACATGGACTACTATGTTCTTTGGCGGCATAAAGGCTAATGGCCTATCTTATCTATTTTGGGAAAAAAGGAAGGGGATGCTCATAGTGTGACTGTTACTTTGAGCTTGGTTTTGTCAATAATAGATTGTTGATGTATTGCCAACGACTGTATGAGCTTCCAAGTTTACATCCAAGTGTTCAAGGCGATTGAGTGCAAATAGATATGGTGCCAAGGAGATGCAATTAAAAAATGTATCATTTGTTGACAGATCAATACGTACCGACATGCCCGTCTCCCAGAAAGTTAAATAAAATTTGCACCATAATATAAACTCATCAATCACATAACAAAAAGTACAAACCCATAATACGACGTTTGGGCTTTTAAAAAACTGAGTGGACCATTTTACCATTAGTAAATTAGTTTGGGTTTAAATTTTGGGCCTTTTAAATTGGTTGTAACTCCAAGTATTAAAACAGATAGGGCGAGTTAAAAGTGTGTCTGTATATATATAAGGTTAGGTTCATAAGTGAACAACCCCTTGATTGTGAACACTAGTGAACTAAACCTAGCTCTTGATTATCAATACACAATTGTTAATCAATGGCCATGATTTGCTGCTGATGAAATACACTAGCGTATTTTACGATTTGATGATGTAAATCAGTGGTCAGGATTTGATCACTCACTTCACAAATACACTAGTGTTCACTCTAGAACCCCTCCATATATATATATATATAATATATATATATATATATATATATGGGTTAGTTAACATACAATTGGCCTTAACGTATGCTGCGTACGAGATGAAAAAATAACATGCGGATTTAGGTTACAACATGCAGCTTTTGTCCAGACGTGATGAATATAACATGCGGACTTGGATTTAATAACATGCGGATTTGGGTGATTTGTACATCTGTTGTACATGCGGGTTTTTGTTTTTGAGGATTATAACATGTGGAATTCACATCTCGTACGATTGTACGTTAAGGCCAATTGTAGAGTACACTTTCTCCCTCGTATCCTGAGCGAACTATTTGTTATTTGAGAACTTAAGAGAACCACTATAAACCAAGTATATTTTTGTCAACTTTTTATTATCTAAAGGTTATTATTGTAAAAATTTAAAAACCCCAAAAATATATATGTAAATTGACGATGTACATATGTAGGGCCGACCTTGTATACCGATTCAAAAAAGGTATGGAATCGTCCTTGCCGGTACCTTTGCACCATGTATCGGTAATCTGGAATTGTTTATATTTAGGGTGGAAGGGGCATCTATGGCTAGTACCCTAACCTTGACCAATTATGTGTTCTTATGCCAATTCTTAATCCAAGTACCCTAGAACCACAAAACACTTGTGGCATGTACCCACAAGTACCCTAGAACCATGGGCCCAACCTTTTACTCCATCCACCAATCACAAACGCCCTAAACCTTAAACTCTCCAATATCGCAAGCCTTAAGGCCTTACCCTAGTGGCAAACCTTACGTAGATGAGTAACGTGCCTGGCCTATCTGTGGGGGTGATGCGGTGTTACCGCATGGGTTCAAACTCTAACAACCAACCCGCAAAGGTGCCCTGCGCCTGTGAAGTTGGGTATGATTTGAGGAAACTGCTAAGAAAATAAACAAGATGTCCAAGAGTCTAGGCTGTGAATAGAAAAAAGAAAACTTGAAATATTGTCTATTTTATACTTATGACCACTTGATCAACGGCTCATTGGGCATAAATGGTAAGGACCTTACCTTTCGGAATATGTAAGTTCAAATTCAAATGGGCGTATACTTAAAACGAAAGTGTATTGATGTTTTAAGAAAAAAATAAAAGCAAATTGCTATTTCTCGCTTTTAATCATTTATGCAGGGGCGGATCTACTTCATTACAAGGGGGAACGCCCGCTACCGTTTGGCGCTCCGGCGGTAGTGTAAAATTAGTGTAAATTTTGGAAAATTTGACTATTTTCGTTACCGTTTTTTATAAAACGTTACTGCTTGGCGGATTTTCTAGATCCGCCACTGCATTTATGGTTACATAAGGTGCCTCAATATTAATAGTGACATGAGGTGCCTCTACGAAAACATCAATATATTAAATAATGAACACAAATTGACATTTTCGTATCTTTGACTTATGATATCATAGAAACTCAAGAACATGTTTGCCATATGTTAGCATCACGACTTCCTCCAGTCCGTGACAAACTCGTATTGGTTCTATTCGTAAAGGGAATCTGTGATGTTCGTATGGTATCTAACTCGATTGCCACTTCTTTCATTGTTGGCCTATACTTTCTATTCAAATTCAAGCAACGCATTGCAAGGTTAGCTAATAACATAAGCTCGTCGCTCGCACCCTCTTTAACCACCATAGTAATAAAAAATAGACATAACATGCCTTCTTCAAAAGCCAACATAAAATGTGTAGCCAAACTTATATGTTCACCGAATCTGTTTACGAAAATTAGCTTTTCTCCGGTTAACGTTTCAACCAAAACAACTCCAAAATTGTAAACATCACTCTTTTCCGTGAACTGGCTGGATTGGAAATACTCAGGATCGAAGTAGCCAAATGTACCTTTGACCAAGGTGGTCAAATGGGTTTGCTCTATTGAGACAAGCCTTGAAGTTCCAAAGTGAGAAACTTTGGCCCTGTATTTATTATCCAAAAGTATATTAGTAGTTTTGATATCTATATGATATATTGGAATGGAAGTTGCCGAATGTAAGTAAGCAAGTGCTCCTGCAACCTCTGTAGCTATCTGTATTCTCATGTCCAACGATAATGGAAACTCTTTAGTATCGTTGTGTAGACAATCATACAAGGTACCATTTGTAATGAATTCCGAAACCAGTAGAGGGACATCTGTCTCCAAACAACATCCCAACAATTTGACCACATTCCTGTGATTGACTTGGGAAAGCATGACAACCTCGTTGATGAACTGTTCTAACCGACTTCCATCAACAACTTTTGATTTCTTGATTGCTACAATCCTTCCATCCACGAGCATCCCTTTATATACTGTACCTTGACCTCCTGACGTAGAATTCTATTCTCGTTGAAGTTGTCTGTGGCTTTTTCTAGCTCATGGATGTGAAAAGTATGGTTTTACCAACTAAAAATGGGTATGCTTCTTCTTGTGTTTTAAAAGCAAACCGCCGTTTCGTTTGAAAAACCCCTTTCTTTGTCTCCTTTTTTTGCTTTCTTGATCCACTTTATACAATGTATAACTTGTTGCAACAAGAAAAAGTATACCCATGCTTAGGGTTACACCTGGCCAATACAAAGACGCGAGTTAGAAACTAAGCTAAAGTTTCAAAAAGGCTCAAAAGGTCTTACGAGATGAGTGTATTGCTCTTATAACTCAGCCATGCATCTTGTAGCATTTTAGGCGGTTTTGTTTTAAATAGATCTTTAGAACCACGTTTTTGGCGTTTTTTTTTGTGTGAACCGCCCAAAAGAAAATAAATAAATTTTATTCAGAATTGATGTGAATTTTTTTTATTATTTTGAACATATAAAACTTGTCAAGTTACATCAATACAGAAGGTAGACGGGCAACAAGTTGCGCCGTCCACCGCCTTTAGAATTGAAAATATGTTGGTTCTTTTATCATGTCCGGCCAATATGAAATTGTCATGCATTCGTAGACCTTGCAAAGAAAATAGGATCAAAAATGAACAAAGGATCAAATATTACCTAGAGTAACACCCAAGGATGATGATTTGCTTTCATACCATACAGTTTTGGCTACAAGTGAAGTTGCTGAATTCCTTACGCCATGCACAACATACATGATCATGTAGTCACATGAATAAGCGCACCTTGCACATTCTTCCCTATCTAAACAAACGTAGTACAAGATAAATCAGTTTGCAAAAAATTGAAAATAGAAATAAGTAGATGCCTAATACCTCCACATCCATCATATAAATAAGGGTTTCCTTTGTAGCGCCCATCAAGGAACATGTCTGCGACCCATTGAAGTAACATTACCCATATCCAGTTCCAGATTCACAAGGTGAGCTCTTTGAAACAGAATGGCGTGTCACTGGATGTAAAGGTCCACATCAGGGAAACGGGAACATAAACGTTGTGAGCATCAACCAAAGCCTTCCTTAATATATGAATCCTCGTCCACCAAGAAGGCATACTCACAACCTCCATCTCCACCCACACTCGTTAGATTCATGTTGTAGGACTGTAGATAATGCGGAATTGTTGCTTGGCAACAATTAATGCCGTAACAGTTGTTTCTTTCACTAACGGTGTCATTCTGACAATAAGTCGAACACCCAGTGACCACTCTCTCATTATCCATCATAACAGCATTACCACATCCCTCAGAAACAAACATATTGTGTGATTTGGAAAACAGAAAAGGGCTCCTAACAAGTTTGATGCTCATCGTCTTACTACTAAACAAACTATGGTTGTGAAATAAGAGATTGTTGGTGTATTAACAATGATTGTTTGATCTTCCAAATTTACACCCAACACTTCTAGTTGTTTGAGTGCAGATAGATATGGCATTGAGGAGTTGCAATCAACGGTGTACCATTCATTGACAGAACAATCCGCACCAATTCCAAAAGGGTATGGAATCGTCACGTTCCTGCATGTATCATTGCACCCTGTCTTGGCATACTTTGCAATTGCATGTGATGTTGTTGTTAACGAAAGAAAAATGAATAGATGCAGGTGAGCTAGAAATAAGCTCATATTTGTAAAGGAGGAGGATATACAGGATTATAATAGAACATGTAAGGGGGTGTTAGTGTGTTTATAATTGTTGGTATCATTGCTGGAACCTAGGAAAAATCTGAACTTGGAATATTGTGGACTTTTCTATGTGAACATCACAATGTTTTTGTTTTCTTCTAACAACTTAATTAAATCGTGATAGCATATTATTTAATTTTTCTTGCGTAACTTTAATATTTAATGTATAATACATACTAGGTTAGGTACCCGTGTCCTATACAAGTTTAACAATGTAAAATATATATTTCATAAGAATTTAATAGTTAATGGCCATTGTAGTAGTTTTGAACAAAGCAAATTAGGCCATTGTATGCATTTTTAAATAAACCTTTACGCAACTCTCAACCTCCTTGACCCTTCACAATTTTAGCTACCTTTGACCCATTGACATGTTCCACCAATTCATAAGTAAATTGGATGAAACCGCCACCTACAGTTAGTTTCAGATTGTTTGTTTGATGTAATAAAAGTGTTAGTTTTTGTTGATCAATAATAACAACAAATTTCCCCCATTATAATAAGCAATACTTATGGTCATGTCTTAATTATGTCTATGTCAATGAACTATGCACTTAGAGAAACTATCAGAAGAGATAGTTATAATGACAATATCCAAGAAAATTGAACCTCAATTATGTTGCAAAGGTTTGAAGTGAAAAGACCACTGTAACTTTAGCCTAATTTTCCAATTTCTATTTTGTTTCAAAGCCTTGCACCTTACAAAACATCCTTGTCACCAACTCGGTGCAGGTCACGTGACCTACAGCTCGGCCTTCGCCTTTTGAGGCTTCAGATTACAATTTGAACCATGAAAGTGAAACAATGAGCTAGAAACACGAAACTTTTGCTTTAACTTTGAACACACATACCTCTTGATAAGCTTAAGTGCTTAACTAATGCTGTATAGGCAACCCTCAACGACGTTACCAGCAGCAACAAGAAATAACACTTCATAATATGGCGCATCCTGTTATTAATTCCAAACACACTAGTCTGTCTAGATGGGGTTGTCAATTAATCCGCTAGCCCAGGGGTTCCCAAACTGGAGACTTGCCAGACCAACTACCTCGTGACATACTAGTCTTATGGTGGGTCTTGTTGATATCCAGCCGTGACCCTTGTGGTACAGCTGGCACCGGGCCTGAGAAATATAGCAAGCAAGGAGAGTCAACACTCACGACTCAACAGAGATATCGAGAGCAAATGCTAATGAAGTTATGAAGGTCAATCCAAGTTCAAAATTTACTAAGCTATATATCTTAATTACTGATGTAGTTTATGACTTCATTCACGGTCTAGAAACCAAACCAACTGAGCCTAATTATTATCAATTTTCTAATACAAGTATGCATAATAAAAGATCAAAGAAAGAAGGCTTACCAATAATCATAATCTTCCAGTTGCCACTTCTCAAAATGAAGCATATCTAGTCACTAATTGTCGGTCAGATTTAGAAGCTTCCAGTAAATCATTGCAAGAAATGCTTGCTTTTTCTGAAAATTCTTGAAAAAAATTTGGAGAAAGTGTATGCATCAGGTTCCACACCCTTTTCACGCATCACCAACAGTAATTCACTCTTATACTCCACATTCCTGAACCTTGACCAAACAAACTCGCACCCTCATCAACCCTGTTCCTATGACACATACCCTTCAATACAAGATTAACAAGGTATGTGTTAACACTAAATCCACTTTTCAAAGATTTTCAGTTTGAAGTAACGACGTGAAGACGGTGATTACCTGATGATGGTTGCCGGAGAGAAAATGGTCACACGACAGTTTAGTATTCTTATTCAGAACTGTGTGTTTCTCTTTTAAAAGCTTCAAAGTGGAGTCAGTTTCATTAATGGTCCATCAACTATGTATTAAACTACATCTCATACTTTACTACTTTTTATATTTTCATATTCATTAATAGTCCCTTTAATAAAAATTATTTGTCACTACACGCCTCTCCCTACGTTCATGAATTTGTCTATGTGACAACACCCATTAATTACACAATGAACACACATCGACATTTTAGCGTCACTGACTTACGCTTTCATTTAAACTCAAGATTACATTTGCCATAAATTAGCATAAGACTTCCTCCTTGTACTTGATGGACCGGTATTGGTTTAGACCGTAAAGGAAATATGTGATGCTCGTATCGTTTCTAGCTCCATAGATACTTCTTTCATTGTTGGCCTACGCTTTCCATTAAAATTCAAACATCGCATTGCAAGGTTAGCTAATAACATAAGCTCGTCCAGGGTAGCCTCTTTGATCATCACCGCATCAAAAATAGACATACCCCGCCCTTCTTCCATAGCTAACATAAAGTGTGCAGCCAAACTTACATTTTCACCAAGTTTATTTACAAAAATTGGCCTTTCTCCCGTTAATAGTTCCACCAAAACCACTCCAAAACTGTAAACATCACTCTTTTCCGTGAATTGACTAGATTGGAAATACTCGGGATCAAGGTAGCCAAATGTACCTTTGACTAAAGTAGTCAAATGAGTTTGCTCCATTGAAACAAACCTTGAAGTTCCAAAGTCAGAAACTTTGGCCCTATATTTGTCATCCAAAAGTATATTAGTCGTTTTGACGTCTCTATGGTATATGGGAATGGAAGTTGCTGAGTGCAAATAAGCAAGTGCTCCTACAATCTCTGTAGCTATTTCTAGTCTCATGTTAAAAGAAATTAGGAACTCGTCTGTTCCATTGTGAAGACGATTATACAAGGTACCATTTGGAATGAATTCGGAAACAAGCAATGGGACATCTGTCTCTAAACAACACCCCAATAGTTTGACCACGTTCCTATGATTGACTTGGGAAAGAATGACCACCTCATTGATGAATTGTTCCAACTGGCTTTCATCAACAACTTTTGATTTCTTGATTGCTACAATCCTTCCATCCACTAACATCCCTTTATAGACCGTACCTTGGCCTCCTCGACCCAGAATTCTGTTCTCATTGAAGTTGTCTGTCGCCTTGGCCAGGTCACGTGATTTGAAAAGTATGGTTTTACCAACTAAAGAAGGGTCGGCTTCTTGTTGTTGTTTTAAAAGTAAACCACCATTGCGTTTGAAAAATCTCTTTCTTTGTCTCCTTCCTTTTGTTTTCTTGATCCATTTATATAATGCATAGGCAATTGCCACAAGAAAAAGTATGCCCACACTTGTGATAATATCTAAATCAAGGCCAATGTAAAAGGGTAGGTTAGTGACTTATCTAACTTTTCATAATATTTTAGTTATTCAAGCTCAAAATATCTAAAAGTATCGATGTTAACTCAACTGTTCGTCTGCTTGTAACATTGTTTGAACTCGTTAAATTTACGTTTAGACTTTCACGCTTTTTTCTCTCTTTATATATGAGGATACTAGTGATCCTTAATGCCTTAAGTTTACATTTTTTTTTGAACGGCGGCCAAAAGTTTTCGTGGTTATATACGTCATTTTATGGACATAAGAAAAGAAGGATTTGTAAAATGAAGTTATTTGTAGAGCT
This sequence comes from Scalesia atractyloides, assembly GCA_947069175.1. Classification (NCBI taxonomy): domain Eukaryota; kingdom Viridiplantae; phylum Streptophyta; class Magnoliopsida; order Asterales; family Asteraceae; genus Scalesia; species Scalesia atractyloides. The sequence continues at coordinate 63,295,563 of CAMTDV010000010.1, read as the reverse complement.
TGCAAAGAAAATATGGTGTATACATATCATGAAGAAAGAGAGATCGAATATGAATATATTTCCAATAGCAGTAGATGATTTTTTCTCAAAACTGATAGGGTAAGATAGTGACAAGTGAAGTTGGTTAATCTAGTTGAGCCCCCGTCCTCATATATTGTATCATAGTGACAGTTATTGGGACACCTTGCACATTCTTCCCTTACTAATTAAACACACGTTATAAGAAAGTTAAAAACAAAGTATATAAACTAATAAAAACAGATTGATAGATAGATAATAGATTATTAGATTAGATACCTTCACATCCATATGACAAATAAGGGTTTCCTACGTAGGGCAAATCAGGAAAACATTTCTGTGACTGTACGGAAGGACTATCACCCATGTTCAGTTCAAGATTTCTTGGGTAACCTACTCCTTGACAGCAATCTTGTATGTCAGTGGATGTAAGTGTCCACATGAGGGATATAGGAATCGAATCCTTTTTAGCAGCAACCGAAAATCTTCCTTTAGCATATGAAATCTCATCCACCAAGAAGCCATGCCCGCAACTTCCAGCTCCATCCAAACCGGTCAGATTCATGACGTACGACTTAAGATAATGAGGAATTGTCGTTTCGCAACATCTAATGCCGTAACACTTGTGTCCTTCACCATAACTGCCATTGGGACAGTAAGTCGAACACCCCGTGACCACACTCCCATTATCCATCATAACCGCACTACCACACCCCTCAAAGACAAATTTATTGTGTGATTTGGAAAACAGGAAGGGGCTCCTATCAAGATCGATGCTTGTTGTCTTAATGGTAATCCCATCAAGGTTTTGGCAATTAGAGATTGTTGGTGTATTTACAGTGACTGTTTGATTTTCCAAATTTATATCCAAGAGTTCTAGGTGGTTGAGTGCAGATAGATATGGCGTCGAGGAGGTGCACTCAACGATGTACCATGGGTTGATAGAACAATCCGCACCAATTCCAAAAGGATATGGAATCCTCACAATCCCACACGTGTCATTGCACCCTATTCTGGCGTAAATTGGACTTGCAATCGATGTTGTTATTAATGAAAGGAATATGAGCATGTGTAGGGAAGCTTGATATAAATTCATATTTGTAAACAGGATAGGATTATAGGAGAAAATGTAAAGTGTGTTCATTATTTATAATGGTGGGGGCATGATTGGGGAACCTACCAAGAAATTAACAATACTACCCCCTGTGGAAAAACCGGAACTTACAATAACATTGTGGATTTTTCATTGTTAAGATTACAATGTTGTTTTGTTTTTGTCTCTTATAGATTAGTTGTCATAATATATTATTTTGTTCCTCTCTTAACATAGCTGAATATCCTTATTCTCTATATCTTTTTTAGCAACAATTTTATACACTTAAATATCACCTAATCTTACAGATACAAGAATTTAAACCTACACAATTTTTATAAGAGCAAACATTATACTAGTAGACCACTCAGTCAAGGGTCCTTATTCTCTATATCTAATATCACATGAAATCATAAAATGATTACTCTGTTAGAGATACCATGAAGTTGTAAACCTCAAAGTATTTTAATTTTCTAAATCCGAATCAGTTAGGTTTACATCTTTTTGATTGGGTTGAAAAATTCAGAAGTTGTAAACATCAAAATATTTTAATTTTCTAAATCTGAATCGGTTAGGTTTACATCTTTTTGAGTTGCATTAGAATACTAAACACCTCAGCGCCATAGTAGAATTCGGTTTTTTGCGAATTTTATATTTTGCTATATTTTCATATAGAACTTTGCCCAAGCTTTATAACGGATAATTTACAAAAAAAAATCATCGGTTGTTATTGATGGAGCACCGAGGGATCCTCAGTAAAATCAACTATGAGAACTAAACAATAAAGTTAATTAGAAACGATGTAGATAGACAGTGGAATGTAATCTTAGGCTGACTTTGGTTTGTGAAATTCACTATATAGAATTTGAATAAATAAACAAACAAAGAAACCAAATTATTGATGAAAGGAAAAAGGGAGGAGATGAGTCCGGGCAAACCCACAACAACCTTTTACGTGGGAAACTTACCGGGGAGGGTGTCGAATTCACTTTTAGGGAGAGTTTTCATGCCACACGAGAATGTTAAAGATGCGTATGTCGCCAAAAAGAAGGATTTGAGGGGTAACTATTTTGGCTTCGTTAGAATCGAAGGGGTGGTGAACATGGAGCAGACTTTACAAGGGATGAATAGGGTCACTATTTATGAAGCTAAGTTGACACTGTTTCCGGCCAGGTTCGATAAATTTCACAGGAGGTTAATTGTACAAAATCCTCCAGTGACTAAATATGTTCCTGTTGTTAAGAAACCTCATACTGAACTTTCTACACGTCTCTATACCGGTACAGGAGCATCGTTTAGGGACACTATCGCTGGGACTTCTTGGAAGGCGACAAAGTCCGGCGAAGAAGTAGATAACAGGAAGAGGTTCGAGTACAAGGGCAGGATGGCATTGTACCCGAATCATTGTATGATGCGGTCAGTAATAGTGGAGGCGTTGAGTATGAAGGTTATTCCAGATATTAGAAGAACATTGTATGGTGGAGGTTATAAGGACAACGCAATCAGTTACATAGGGGGATTGAAGTTTCTTCTTGTCTTCAAAGAAATAAGGAAGCCCTTGAATTCATCAGGGAAAAATCGGACTTGTGGAAAGGTTTGTTCTCCAATGCAAATCTTTGGCAAGGCCAGGACCTTTCATATGACCGGGTTGCATGGATCCGCATCTCTAGAGCTCCATTACAGCTTAGGGAAGAGGGTTTTTTCGATGAAGTGGGGAACCTCTTCGGTAAGGTGATTAGGGGTTCAGATTTTTCCTGGGCGTCCCTTGAGAACTACGATTCCAAATGTTGTGTTCTCACTAGTTTGGGGAATAGGATTCAAGAAGAAGTTGTGGTCACTTGGGAAGGACGTTCTTTCTCTGTTTGGGTTAATGAATTCGATGATGATTCCTTTTCTTCTATTTTTGGGCGAACTATCGGGGATCAAACAGTCGCACCGTGTGAATTCTGTCGAATCCGTTGCAGATGAAAATATAGATGTTGAGGAAGGCGAAATCCGACCAGAAAAGGTGTCAACTCCGGCTAAGGTTTTTTTTCTCTGGCAAAGACGAGTCAGATGGAAGTGGAAACGGTTGGTATTCCAAAAGAAAATGAACAGGCGCGCGTGGGCGTTTTGCATGGGTATATAAAGGCCGTGCATGGGGAAGATGGTAATCACAGTAATGATGACCCACCCCTAGGGTGGCTGTCAACATTTCACATAATTTTAATTATTGTGAATATCCATTTAAGGTGGGGACAAACAATTCAATGGGCATGGGTACTTTAGTGAGATCTCGCAAAAGGGCTAGGAGTTACAACAGCCTAACTTCTTTGGGCCTGCATGAGGGAGAGAATTCGGCTAATCTCTTTAGTCAACGGCAGGGTAATGGGGGACCCATTGACCTTAACAACCCTGTTTCTTCTGGATCTCAGTCAAGCCTAAACGTGACAACAGCAAAGGAAGAGGGGTCGCAAAGGGAGTCTGCTGGGAGCCGGCGTCGGTGGTGTACCGGAATCAGAGCCGGTGCCTTCAGCTGAGCTGGTGCCGGGCCTGTTTCCTACCAACAATCCGACCAGACTGGTACTCGATTTGAATCTGAATCCGAGGCCACTATTAAATTAGGAAAGAGTGTGGGTTTTAAACTGGAGGAAGCTCGTGATCAGATGGAGGATTTAATTCGTGATGAAGGTGTTCAAAATGGTCTCCGATGAATTATTTATCGGTGAATCTGAGGGGAGTCGGGGACTCGAGGAAGGCTGAATGGGTCAGAGGACTTAAAACCACGCATGGAGCTCATTTTGTTGCAATCCAAGAAACGAAGTTTTCAGGTAATATTGATTTCATGGTCAATAGATTTTGGGGTAGAACTGTGTTGGTCTTTGAAGCTGTGGAAGCTACTGGCATTTCTGGGGGTATCTTGTCTGTCTGGGACCCCACGGTATTTATTCAGAACAGGGTAATTAAAAACCGTTATTATTTGGTGGTTTCGGGTCAGATTAGAATGTCCGGGGAAGTCCTTAATATTGTGAACATCTATGCCCCGAATGACCCGAGTGCTAGGCGGCGACTATGGACCCAATTACTGCAGGTAATGAACTCAATCTCGGGTATGTGGGTTCTACTTGGGGACTTTAATGACGTTCGAAGGCCTGAAGAAAGATTAAATTCAGAATTTATTTGTCTTAATGCACACTTTTTCGATGATTTCATTGATACGGCGGATCTTATGGAGTATCAAATGGGCGGTAGGGAGTTTACATACCGTTCGGACGATGGGTCGAAACTAAGTAAATTAGACAGGTTTCTTATGAGCCGCGATTTTACGAACAAATGGCCATTGGCTTCAGTTGTGACCCTATCTAGTCTCGTCTCTGATCATTGTCCTATCCTTCACTCCACGACACAAACGGATTATGGAAAGATTCCAGTTCGCTTATTCAATTCTTGGCTCGAATTCACTGGGGCAAATGAATATGTGAATCAATTAATGGCAGCCTTCACCTTCGATGGCCCAGCTGATTTGGCACTTGATGTTAAATTAAAATGGGTCAAGAGGCGGTTGAAGGAGTGGGTTAATATTCGAAAGGCGATAATGAATGACACTTATAATAGGAGAATGAAAAGGTTGGAAGAATTGGAGTTATTGGCTGAACAAAGAATTTTGGATGCAACTGAATTAGAAGATAGGGCTGAATGTAAAAATTATATTGTAGAGGTGGAAAAAATAAAAAATATGGATCTTAAGCAGAAATCTCGGGTCCGTTGGGCCACGGAAGGTGACGAGAATACATCGTTTTTTCATGGCGTGGTCAATGCTAATACTAGCAACAACCGCATCCATGGTTTGCATATAGATGGTGACTGGATCACGTCGCCGCCGGTGGTTAAGGATTATATGTTTTCTTTTTTTGCAAATAAATTCTCTGAACCGATTAACCATAGACCTTCACTGGTATGCCCTTTTCTTTCTACAGTTTCTGAACAGGAAGCTGATGTTCTGGTGGATGTTTTCATTAGCAGAAATTAAACGGCGGTTTGGGAGTGTGAGGTTGACCGAGCCCCAGGCCCGGATGGTATTTATCTAAAGTTTATTCAGAAATATTGGGATAATTTGCAAGGAGACTTTTTCAACATGTTCCAACACTTCTTTTCACATGAACAATTAAGTGGTGGGTGCATGTCCGCCTTCTTAACTCTCATACCGAAAAAATGATACGGGAGGACTTCACGACTACCGCCCTATTAGTTTAGTTAGTTGTATAAACAAGATTGTTTCAAAAGTGATCATTAATCGACTTAAGCCGGTCATACAAAAGCTTGTTTCGGAGGAGCAAACGGCCTTCTTATCTAATAGGAGCATCTTGGACGGGGCAATAATTCTTAATGAGATCATCCCATGGTTAAAACGCAACAAGAAGGAAGGATTGATATTTAAGGTTGATATCGAGAAAGCATATGATTCTTTAAGTTGGGAGTTAATTGATTCTATGCTTACTCAAATGAAGTTCCCTTTAAAGTGGCGAAAGTGGGTGTTATCCATCGTGTCGTCGGCAAGGGCTTGAGTACTGGTAAACGGGTCACCGACTCAAGAATTCTCTTGTTTGAGGGGATTGAGGCAAGGCGACCCGTTGTCTCCATTTCTCTTCGTACTCGCCATGGAAGCATTGACTAGGGTTATGAAGAAGGCGTGCTCTTTAGATATTTTTAAAGGTATATCTATCTCTCCTAATGGCCCTTCTATCTCACATTTTATTTATGCAGACACGTTATTTTTTTGGGTGAACGGTCCTTCCATAACGTGCTAAATTTGAAACGGTTACTTCGATGCTTCTATCTTGTTTCGGGTCTTCGGGTTAACCTTAAGAAAAGTAATCTTTACGGAGTTGGGGTGGAGGAAACAAACGTACAACTTTGGCGAACGTGATGGGGTGTATGAGAGGGTCCTTGCCTTTTAAGTATCTTGGCCTCCAAGTTGGGCCAATATGAGCATGGTTAAAAATTGGGATCCGGTGGTGGAGATTTTCAAAAAGAGGTTATCCGTGTGGAAAGCTAATACACTATCTTTTGGGGCCGTATCTTTGATTAAATCGGTTCTAAGCGCACTTCCTACGTATTATTTTTGTTATATAAAGCGCCGATTGGTGTGATTAGAGTGATGGAAAAATTGCGTAGAGATTTTCTTTGGGGTTCGTCTCGGATAAAGATAAAATGAAATGGGTCTCATGGAACAATTTCATGGCTCCTAAAGAATACGGGGGTATGGGGTTTGGGTCACTTCCGATGGCGAATTTGGCGATGTTGGCCAAATGGTGGTGGCGATTTAAAGTGGATAGGAATAGTTTGTGGAGGAAAGTAATATGGAATTTACATCACACGTCAAGGTCATGGAGTTTTATACCGGTAAGACTTTCGTTACCGGGCCCATGGAAACAAATACACTATCTCGCTTGACTTCTAAACGGTGGGTATTGAGGTATCGACACTATTTCGGGGGTTCCCGGGTTGTAATAAAGAGATGATTTTCTGGAAAGAAAGATGGCTTTATGATGATCCACTCGAGTTTAAATATCCAAATTTATACGAGTTGGAGAGGTTGAAAACTGCATTGATTTCGGACCGAGTTGGGATAAACGATAACGCCTTAGTTCTGTCATTTTCCCGGGTTCGGTCCCCTTCGACTCCTGCTGAATGGGCTGAACTCAACATGCTCACGGGCGATATTCTAAGGTATGACTTTGGCGCAGGGGAGGACCGATGGAGATGGGCTCTGGATGGGTCGGGTGAATTTTCAGTTCGAAGTATTAGAGATAAGGCGCAAAGCTTATTATTCTCATATATTCACTTGGGTTTTGAGTGGAATAACTGGGCGCCTATGAAGGTGATTTTTTTGTTTTGGAGGCTTATCCAAGATAGACTTCCGACAGCGGACTTAGCTAGAAGAAATGTACCGATCCCGAATCTTCGGTGTAGGATGTGTGATGCCGGGGAGGAGTCTGCCTTGCATCTTTTTGCTTCTTGCAGTCTTGCGGTTGAGGTTTGGGATTTCATCTCGCACTGATGTAGGACAAACCCAATATATGTTTTGGAACTCAAGGATCTCGCAACCCTTTACAACCGAAACAGAGGCTCCAAGAAGTGGAGGAAGGCGGTGTCCTTAGTGATACATACTGCGATTTTGGTTATCTGGAGGTGCCAAAACGAGCGGATTTTCAGAAACAAGCAAACCAATTTCATAAGGATGAAGGAAGAAATAAAGTCCCTCGGCTACTTGTGGCTGAAAAGTCGGGCGGAAGTCGCTGGTCTTACATGGGAAAGGTGGTGTAACTTTGATTTAGTTAGTCTGGGGGTTTGATAGCTTTAATTTTGTTTCTGTCTGTTGTAATCTGTCCCATTGTATATGCCTGATTAACAATCTGTTAATCAGTTTTTTTTTTATAAAATTCTTTTGGTTGACCTTTCAAAAAAAATATATAGAATTTGAATTTGAATTTTTGAACATTCCAATACGAGTTGGAATTTGTTGGAATTGGTTTTTCAATTCCATAATTGATGTATTTGGTTGCCAAATGAGTTGTAATCTATCACCCCGAGTCCGGACCCCATCCTCCCGCCCTACGGGTGACCTGAACCAACCCTGGCCTAATGACCATAACCCCGACTCCATATGGACCTGACCCGCACCACTTTTTTTAACCCGACTTGGAACGCCAACCCAAACCGACATCAACCTACTGACCGGATCCGGGCTGCCAGCACACACCAGCGACTTGACCCGCAGTGCCAGCTTGAACCAACCTCAAACAGCAAAACCGCCCCGACCCAACCCGTGGTTTCCGACTGAACCGATTTAACCCGCAGAAGCGACCTGAGTCGCATAGTCGACCCGAACAAGTTCCGACTAAACTGACCTGACCCGACCGGCATAGCTGAAACGACACGCATTGTTGGCCGAACTCAACACTCACAGCCGGCCTAAACAAAACTTGGCTCATGGAACTAACCTGAGCCGCACCGCCGAACCAACATGACCCATACCGTCGGCCCGAACCGGCTCAGTCTACGGAGCTGACTTGCACTTCTGGCCCAAATCTATTTTGGCCCACCGAATGGACCCGTACAACCAGCCCGAATCGATCTCGACCAACTAAACCGTCTCTGTCAAATCTCAATTCCATTTTTCATGTTTGGTTGTAAAATGAATTGAAACTTTTTTTTCTCAATGTACTTTAATTTCATCCATGTAAAATAATTAAAACAATACTTCAACAATTTAAGTAATTCAATAGGAGAGGTGACGATGAGAGCGGGGACATCAACTAGGGGTGCTAAACGGGTCGTGTTCGCGGGTTGGCGGGTTCAACCCGACCCGAACCCGTAAATTTTACACGAACCCGAACCCGACCCGAACCCTAAAATCGTATCATATATATGAACCCGAACACGACCCGAAGTTTTGTGGGTTGACCCAACACGACCCGTTTAACCCGAATTTTTAATTTTTTTTTCTAAAACTAATATATTAAAATTAAAAATTACTTAAAAACACAAATGTATATAATAATATCATATTTAAATTATAAAAGCTATGTTAATTTCTTCTTTTAAGTTATAATTATGGCATAAAATAGACGCCCCATTTAATTTATAAGATAAAATATATTGTAAAAAAATATAATACAGTATAAATGTGTTAAACGGGTCAACCCGCCAACCCGACCAGGTTAACCCGAACTTGACCCGTAAACCTAAACGGGTTCGCGTGTTCAACCCGAAACTGACCCGAACCCGTTTGACGAAACCTAAACCCGCGAATTTCGTGTTAGGTTCGTGTCGGGTTTCCGAGTCGTGTCAGAAATTCACACCCCTAACATCGACGAGGTGGCAACAATCGCACTTGACATGGATAGATTGGCAATGGAAATGATAGAGGCGGAGACGGCAGGAGCGGCAATTGATGGGTGGTTAGGGCTGTCCAAATCGCTCGTCGCTCGCTCGGCGTTCGTTCTGAAAATGCTCGGAAAATGCTCGTTTGATTTGAGGCTCGGTTGTAAACGAGTCGCTCTGCTTAGTTCGGTTTATAAACGAGCCAAGCATGAGCAAAGCTCCATTTGGCTCGAATTATTGTTTTTAATTAGTGTGTGTATATACATACACATACGTACATAAACACATATGTACACAAATATAGATTATACATATATATACACACCTATATAGGCTTTGGTTCAATTAAACCACCACGAGTTATGAGAACCATCAGAACTCTTACTTCCGGTGCGAGTTGGGCACAAATTTTTGCATAAACGTAGAAGAAAATAAAATAAACACATCTATAAAAAAAAACAAAACAAAATTGTCTAGTCGGTATTTTTGCCTGATGTAAGTTTTGTTCACACAATGATGTAAACTTGGTTACGGTGATAAATTTTTTTACACCTCATGTAAATTTGTGCAGGTGGCCTTTTTTTTTTTTGCTAAAACAAGTGATTTTTTTAAAGATTTTTGAGAATATTTTTATGGAAAAACCTTTTGGAAGGCCTTCTTCTCATGGTTCTCACAATTCAAGTTGGTTCTCATTTTATCCTAACCCCACCTATATACACACGTATACATAAATATAAACTGAAGTTATCTATATTACTATATAAAGCATTTCTATGTACAAAATGGTAAATTGCCATCAAATTTTAAGATGGCATATGAATGATCAAGTTCAAATGTCTAACTTTTTGTCATTTACTATTCTATATATCCATCTTCCATCTTCACTTGATCAATGACATTTATAGTTTTATATATACCACATATATACACAAATATAAATTATACATATATATACACACACATATACACACACGCCTATGTATATACACAAATACAAATACACATACACACACACGCCTATGTATATACACAAATACAAATACACATGCACATAAATATTAATTAAAGTTATAGTGTTCTAAATACCACTCTATTAAATTTTAGTAAAAATTTACAACGATATCTATACGTTCTAGCCCAATCACAACAATAAAAAAATTAACACCAAATTTAAAAGTTAAACCTCAAACTACTAAACGACGGTCTGCTCATCGTCAATGCTTCATGTTGTTACCCTAAGTCGATCGTCTCCTGCTCTCAACGTCATTGTTTGTGTAAATTGACAAAAAAAGTTTCAAACGTGTCTCGGGTGCGCCAAACAGACTCCTTTTCACGCGTTTTTCGCGCCGTTTTTAACTGTTTTGAAAATCGCACCCACCGACAATGAAACCCGAACACTTTGATATTTTGACTTAGAAGAACTTATATTTATGTTAAATAAGTGTTTTTAGGCTTGACTGACTATTCGTTGCATGTTTTGTCGTTTCGCTAACCGAAAGCTGCTTGGTTTAGCATGCTAACTACCTAATAGGGCCTCAAATCTTACGTTATGGTCTAAATATCGTGTTCAAGTATTTCCATGCCCTTAGAACCATCAAAAACATTATTGTTTGTATCTAATTCGATATTATTCGGTTTGTGCACTGTTAAATGGTAAGATTCCGTTTAACCTGTTTTTAACACAATGAGGCATCCTAATCGCACTGTTTGTCATTATTGATCATGTACTACTCATAACGTACCCTCAGATTCATCTGATTCATGTTTGTTATTGTTTCATGAATCGTGTAAGTTGAACGTATAGTTAGGGTTTTACGCAATGTTGTTTATAGCTATTAAGATCGTATTCCTTGGCTTTTTTGAAGCACACATGCGTTGGAGCAGGTATCTGATTAGATATCACACAATGTTGTTTATTAACTATTAAGTTTTGTATTACTTGGCTTGTTTGGAAACTCGCATGAGTCTCCCTATGAGAAAACTTAAGGATTACATGGACTACTAAGTTCTTTGGCGGCATAAAGGCTAATGGCCTATCTTATCTATTTTGGGAAAAAAAGGAAGGGGATGCTCATAGTGTGACTGTTACTTTGAGCTTGGTTTTGTCAATAATAGATTGTTGATGTATTGCCAACGACTGTATGAGCTTCCAAGTTTACATCCAAGTGTTCAAGGCGATTGAGTGCAAATAGATATGGTGCCAAGGAGATGCAATTAAAAAAAGTATCATTTGTTGACAGATCAATACGTACCGACATGCCCGTCTCCCAGAAAGTTAAATAAAATTTGCACCATAATATAAACTCATCAATCACATAACAAAAAGTACAAACCCATAATACAACGTTTGGGCTTTTTAAAACTGAGTGGACCATTTTACCATTAGTAAATTAGTTTGGGTTTAAATTTTGGGCCTTTTAAATTGGTTGTAACTCCAAGTATTAAAACAGATAGGGCGAGTTAAAAGTGTGTGTGTATATATATAAGGTTAGGTTCATTAGTGAACAATCCCCTTGATTGTGAACACTAGTGAACTAAACCTAGCTCTTGATTATCAATAAACAATTGTAAATCAATGACCATGATTTGCTGATGAAATACACTAGCGTATTTTACGATTTGATGATGTAAATCAATGTTTAGTTAACGTACAATTGGCCTTAACGTACGCTGCGTACGAGATGAAAAAATAACATGCGGATTTAGGTTACAACATGCAGCTTTTGTTCAGACATGATGAATATAACATGCGGACTTGGATTTAATAACATGCGGATTTGGGTGATTTGTATATCTGTTGTACATGCGGGTTTTTGTTTTTGAGGATTATAACATGTGGAATTCACATCTCGTACGATTGTACGTTAAGGCCAATTGTAGAGTACACTTTCTCTCTCGTATCCTGAGCGAACTGCTTGTTATTTGAGAACTTAAGAGAACCACTATAAACCAAGTATATTTTTGTTAACTTTTTATTATCTAATGGTTATTATTGTAAAAGTTTAAAAACCCCAAAAATATATATGTAAATTGACGATGTACATATGTAGGGCCGACCTTGTATACCGATTCACAAAAGGTATGGAATCGTCCTTGCCGGTACCTTTGCACCATGTATCGGTAATCTGGAATTGTTTATATTTAGGGTGGAAGGGGTATCCATGGCTAGTACCCTAGCTTTGACCAATTATGTGTTCTTATGCCAATTCTTAACCCAAGTACCCTAGAACCACAAAACACTTGCGGCATGTACCCACAAGTACCCTACAACCCTGGGCCCAACCTTTTACTCCATCCACCAATCACAAACACCCTAAACCTTAAACTCTCCAATATCCCAAGCCTTAAGGCCTTACCCTAGCGGCAAACCTTACGTAGATGAGTAACGTGCCTGGCCTATCTGTGGGGGTGATGCGGTGTTACCGCATGGGTTTAAACTCTAACAACCAACCCGCAAAGGTGCCCTGCCTCTGTGAAGTTGGGTATGATTTGAGGAAACTGCTAAGAAAATAAACAAGATGCCGAAGAGTCTAGGCTGTGATAGAAAAAAGAAAACTTGAAATATTGTCTATTTTATACTTATGACCACTTGATCAACTGCTCATTGGCCATAAATGGTAAGGACCTTACCTTTCAGAATATATCTGTTCAAATTCAAATGGGCATACACTTAAAACGAAAGTGTATTGATGTTTCAAGAAAAAAATAAAAGCAAATTGCTATTTCTCGCTTTTAATCATTTATGCAGGGGCGGATCTACTTCATTACAAGGGGGAACGCCCGCTACCGTTTGGCGCTCTGGCGGTAGTGTAAAATTAGTGTAAATTTTGGAAAAAATTGACTTTTTTCGATTTCGTTACCGTTTTTTATAAAACATTACCGCTTGGCGGATTTTCTAGATCCGCCACTGCATTTATGGTTACATAAGGTGCCTCAATATTTATGGTGACATGAGGTGCCTCTACGAAAACATCAATATATTAAATAATGAACACAAATTGACATTTTTATATCTTTGACTTATGATATCATAGAAACTCAAGAACATGTTTGCCATATGTTAGCATCACCACTTCCTCCCGTCCGTGACAAACTCGTATTGGTTCGATCCGTGAAGGGAATCTGTGACGTTTGTATGGTATCTAACTCGATAGCCACTTCTTTCATTGTTGACCTATACTTTCTATTCAAATTCAAGCAACGCATTGCAAGGTTAGCTAATAACATAAGCTCGTCGCTCGCACCCTCTTTAACCACCATCGTATCAAAAATAGACATAACATGCCCTTCTTCAAAAGCTAACATAAAATGTGTAGCCAAACTTATATGTTCACCGAATTTGTTTACGTAAATTGGCTTTTCTCCGGTTAACATTTCAACCAAAACAACTCCAAAACTATAAACATCACTCTTTTCAGTGAACTGGCTGGATTAGAAATACTCAGGATGGAAGTAGCCAAATGTACCTTTGACCAAGGTGGTCAAATGGGTTTGCTCTATTGAGACAAACCTTGAAGTTCCAAAGTCAGAAACTTTGGCCCTGTATTTACTATCCAAAAGTATATTAGTAGTTTTGATATCTCTATGATATATTGGAATGGAAGTTGCCGAATGTAAGTAAGCAAGTGCTCCTGCAACCTCTGTAGCTATCTGTATTCTCATGTCCAACGATAATGGAAACTCTTTAGTATCATTGTGTAGACAATCATACAAGGTACCATTTGTAATGAATTCCGAAACCAGTAGAGGGACATCTGTCTCCAAACAACATCCCAACAATTTGACCACATTCCTGTGATTGACTTGGGAAAGCATGACTACCTCGTTGATGAACTGTTCTAACCGACTTCCATCAACAACTTTTGATTTCTTGATTGCTACAATCCTTCCATCCACGAGCATCCCTTTATATACTGTACCTTGACCTCCTTGACGTAGAATTCTATTCTCGTTGAAGTTGTCTGTGGCTTTTTCTAGCTCATGGGATGTGAAAAGTATGGTTTTACCAACTAAAAATGGGTATGCTTCTTCTTGTTGTTTTAAAAGCAAACCGCCGTTTCGTTTGAAAAACCCCTTTCTTTGTCTCCTTTGTTTTGCTTTCTTGATCCATTTATACAATGTATAACTTGTTGCAACAAGAAAAAGTATACCCATGCTTAGGGTTACACCTGGCCAATACAAAGACGCGAGTTAGAAACTAAGCTAAAGTTTCAAAAAGGCTCAAAAGGTCTTACGAGATGAGTGTATTGCTCTTATAACTCAGCCATGCATCTTGTAGCATTTTAGGCGGTTTTGTTTTAAATAGATCTTTAGAACCACGTTTTTGGCGTTTTTTTTGTGTGAACCGCCCAAAAGAAAATAAATGATTTTATTGAGAATTGATGTGAATTTTTTTTATTATTTTGAACATATAAGAACTTGTCAAGTTACATCAATACAGAAGGTAGACGGGCAACAAGTTGCGCCGCCACCGCCTTTAGAATTGAATATATGTTGGTTCTTTTATCATGTCCGGCCAATATGAAATTGTCATGCATTCGTAGACCTTGCAAAGAAAATAGGATCAAAAAATGAACAAAGAGATCAAATATTACCTAGAGTAACACCCAAGGATGATGATTTGCTTTCATACCATACAGTCTTTGGCTACAAGTGAAGTTGCTGAATCTCCTTACGCCATGCACAACATACATGATCATGTAGTCACATGAATAAGCGCACCTTGCACATTCTTCCCTATCTAAACAAACGTAGTACAAGATAAATCAGTTTGCAAAAAATTGAAAATAGAAATAAGTAGATGCCTAATACCTCCACATCCATCATATAAATAAGGGTTTCCTTTGTAGCGCCCATCAAGGAAACATGTCTGCGACCCCATTGAAGTAACATTACCCATATCCAGTTCCAGATTCACAAGGTGAGCTCTTTGAAAACAGAATGGCGTGTCACTGGATGTAAGGGTCCACATCAGGGAAACGGGAACATAAACGTTGTGAGCATCAACCAAAAGCCTTCCCTTAATATATGAATCCTCGTCCACCAAGAAGGCATACTCACAACCTCCATCTCCACCCACACTCGTTAGATTCATGTTGTAGGACTGTAGATAATGCGGAATTGTTGCTTGGCAACAATTAATGCCGTAACAGTTGTTTCTTTCACTAACGGTGTCATTCTGACAATAAGTCGAACACCCAGTGACCACTCTCTCATTATCCATCATAACAGCATTACCACATCCCTCAGAAACAAACATATTGTGTGATTTGGAAAACAGAAAAGGGCTCCTAACAAGTTTGATGCTCATCGTCTTACTATTAAACAAACTATGGTTGTGAAAATAAGAGATTGTTGGTGTATTAACAATGATTGTTTGATCTTCCAAATTTACACCCAACACTTCCAGTTGTTTGAGTGCAGATAGATATGGCATTGAGGAGTTGCAATCAACGGTGTACCATTCATTGACAGAACAATCCGCACCAATTCCAAAAGGGTATGGAATCGTCACGTTCCTGCATGTATCATTGCACCCTGTCTTGGCATACTTTGCAATTGCATGTGATGTTGTTGTTAACGAAAGAAAAATGAATAGATGCAGGTGAGCTAGAAATAAGCTCATATTTGTAAAGGAGGAGGATATACAGGATTATAATAGAACATGTAAGGGGGGGGGGGGGGGGGGTTAGTGTGTTTATAATTGTTGGTATCATTGCTGGAACCTAGGAAAAATCTGAACTTGGAATATTGTGGACTTTTCTATGTGAACATCACAATGTTTTTGTTTTCTTCTAACAACTTAATTAAATCGTGATAGCATATTATTTAATTTTTCTTGCGTAACTTTAATATTTAATGTATAATACATACTAGGTTAGGTACCCGTGTCCTATACAAGTTTAACAATGTAAAATATATATTTCATAAGAATTTAATAGTTAATGGCCATTATAGTAGTTTTGAACAAAGCAAATTAGGCCATTGTATGCATTTTTAAATAAACCTTTACGCAACTCTCAACCTCCTTGACCCTTCACAATTTTAGCTACCTTTGACCCATTGACATGTTCCACAAATTCATAAGTAAATTGGATGAAACCGCCACCTACAGTTAGTTTCAGATTGTTTGTTTGATGTAATAAAAGTATTAGTTTTTGTTGATCAATAATAACAACAAATTTCCCCCATTATAATAAGCAATACTTATGGTCATGTCTTAATTATGTCTATGTCAATGAACTATGCACTTAGAGAAACTATCAGAAGAGATAGTTATAATGACAATATCCAAGAAAATTGAACCTCAATTATGTTGCAAAGGTTTGAAGTGAAAAGACCACTGTAACTTTAGCCTAATTTTCCAATTTCTATTTTGTTTCAAAGCCTTGCACCTTACAAAACATCCTTGTCACCAACTCGGTGCAGGTCACGTGACCTACAGCTCGGCCTTCGCCTTTTGAGGCTTCAGATTACAATTTGAACCATGAAAGTGAAACAATGAGCTAGAAACACGAAACTTTTGCTTTAACTTTGAACACACATACCTCTTGATAAGCTTAAGTGCTTAACTAATGCTGTATAGGCAACCCTCAACGACGTTACCAGCAGCAACAAGAAATAACACTTCATAATATGGCGCATCCTGTTATTAATTCCAAACACACTAGTCTGTCTAGATGGGGTTGTCAATTAATCCGCTAGCCCAGGGGTTCCCAAACTGGAGACTTGCCAGACCAACTACCTCGTGACATACTAGTCTTATGGTGGGTCTTGTTGATATCCAGCCGTGACCCTTGTGGTACAGCTGGCACCGGGCCTGAGAAATATAGCAAGCAAGGAGAGTCAACACTCACGACTCAACAGAGATATCGAGAGCAAATGCTAATGAAGTTATGAAGGTCAATCCAAGTTCAAAATTTACTAAGCTATATATCTTAATTACTGATGTAGTTTATGACTTCATTCACGGTCTAGAAACCAAACCAACTGAGCCTAATTATTATCAATTTTCTAATACAAGTATACATAATAAAAGATCAAAGAAAGAAGGCTTACCAATAATCATAATCTTCCAGTTGCCACTTCTCAAAATGAAGCATATCTAGTCACTAATTGTCGGTCAGATTTAGAAGCTTCCAGTAAATCATTGCAAGAAATGCTTGCTTTTTCTGAAAATTCTTGAAAAAAATTTGGAGAAAGTGTATGCATCAGGTTCCACACCCTTTTCACGCATCACCAACAGTAATTCACTCTTATACTCCACATTCCTGAACCTTGACCAAACAAACTCGCACCCTCATCAACCCTGTTCCTATGACACATACCCTTCAATACAAGATTAACAAGGTATGTGTTAACACTAAATCCACTTTTCAAAGATTTTCAGTTTGAAGTAACGACGTGAAGACGGTGATTACCTGATGATGGTTGCCGGAGAGAAAATGGTCACACGACAGTTTAGTATTCTTATTCAGAACTGTGTGTTTCTCTTTTAAAAGCTTCAAAGTGGAGTCAGTTTCATTAATGGTCCATCAACTATGTATTAAACTACATCTCATACTTTACTACTTTTTATATTTTCATATTCATTAATAGTCCCTTTAATAAAAATTATTTGTCACTACACGCCTCTCCCTACGTTCATGAATTTGTCTATGTGACAACACCCATTAATTACACAATGAACACACATCGACATTTTAGCGTCACTGACTTACGCTTTCATTTAAACTCAAGATTACATTTGCCATAAATTAGCATACGACTTCCTCCTTGTACTTGATGGACCGGTATTGGTTTAGACCGTAAAGGAAATATGTGATGCTCGTATCGTTTCTAGCTCCATAGATACTTCTTTCATTGTTGGCCTACGCTTTCCATTAAAATTCAAACATCGCATTGCAAGGTTAGCTAATAACATAAGCTCGTCCAGGGTAGCCTCTTTGATCATCACCGCATCAAAAATAGACATACCCCGCCCTTCTTCCATAGCTAACATAAAGTGTGCAGCCAAACTTACATTTTCACCAAGTTTATTTACAAAAATTGGCCTTTCTCCCGTTAATAGTTCCACCAAAACCACTCCAAAACTGTAAACATCACTCTTTTCCGTGAATTGACTAGATTGGAAATACTCGGGATCAAGGTAGCCAAATGTACCTTTGACTAAAGTAGTCAAATGAGTTTGCTCCATTGAAACGAACCTTGAAGTTCCAAAGTCAGAAACTTTGGCCCTATATTTGTCATCCAAAAGTATATTAGTCGTTTTGACGTCTCTATGGTATATGGGAATGGAAGTTGCTGAGTGCAAATAAGCAAGTGCTCCTACAATCTCTGTAGCTATTTCTAGTCTCATGTTAAAAGAAATTAGGAACTCGTCTGTTCCATTGTGAAGACGATTATACAAGGTACCATTTGGAATGAATTCGGAAACAAGCAATGGGACATCTGTCTCTAAACAACACCCCAATAGTTTGACCACGTTCCTATGATTGACTTGGGAAAGAATGACCACCTCATTGATGAATTGTTCCAACTGGCTTTCATCAACAACTTTTGATTTCTTGATTGCTACAATCCTTCCATCCACTAACATCCCTTTATAGACCGTACCTTGGCCTCCTCGACCCAGAATTCTGTTCTCATTGAAGTTGTCTGTCGCCTTGGCCAGGTCACGTGATTTGAAAAGTATGGTTTTACCAACTAAAGAAGGGTCGGCTTCTTGTTGTTGTTTTAAAAGTAAACCACCATTGCGTTTGAAAAATCTCTTTCTTTGTCTCCTTCCTTTTGTTTTCTTGATCCATTTATATAATGCATAGGCAATTGCCACAAGAAAAAGTATGCCCACACTTGTGATAATATCTAAATCAAGGCCAATGTAAAAGGGTAGGTTAGTGACTTATCTAACTTTTCATAATATTTTAGTTATTCAAGCTCAAAATATCTAAAAGTATCGATGTTAACTCAACTGTTCGTCTGCTTGTAACATTGTTTGAACTCGTTAAATTTACGTTTAGACTTTCACGCTTTTTTCTCTCTTTATATATGAGGATACTAGTGATCCTTAATGCCTTAAGTTTACATTTTTTTTTGAACGGCGGCCAAAAGTTTTCGTGGTTATATACGTCATTTTATGGACATAAGAAAAGAAGGATTTGTAAAATGAAGTTATTTGTAGAGCTTGCAAAGAAAATATGGTGTATACATATCATGAAGAAAGAGAGATCGAATATGAATATATTACCAATAGCAGTAGATGATTTTTTCTCAAAACTGATAGGGTAAGATAGTCGACAAGTGAAGTTGGTTAATCTAGTTGAGCCCCCGTCCTCATATATTGTATCATAGTGACAGTTATTGGGACACCTTGCACATTCTTCCCTTACTAATTAAACACACGTTATAAGAAAGTTAAAAACAAAGTATATAAACTAATAAAAACAGATTGATAGATAGATAATAGATTATTAGATTAGATACCTTCACATCCATATGACAAATAAGGGTTTCCTACGTAGGGCAAATCAGGAAAACATTTCTGTGACTGTACGGAAGGACTATCACCCATGTTCAGTTCAAGATTTCTTGGGTAACCTACTCCTTGACAGCAATCTTGTATGTCAGTGGATGTAAGTGTCCACATGAGGGATATAGGAATCGAATCCTTTTTAGCAGCAACCGAAAATCTTCCTTTAGCATATGAAATCTCATCCACCAAGAAGCCATGCCCGCAACTTCCAGCTCCATCCAAACCGGTCAGATTCATGACGTACGACTTAAGATAATGAGGAATTGTCGTTTCGCAACATCTAATGCCGTAACACTTGTGTCCTTCACCATAACTGCCATTGGGACAGTAAGTCGAACACCCCGTGACCACACTCCCATTATCCATCATAACCGCACTACCACACCCCTCAAAGACAAATTTATTGTGTGATTTGGAAAACAGGAAGGGGCTCCTATCAAGATCGATGCTTGTTGTCTTAATGGTAATCCCATCAAGGTTTTGGCAATTAGAGATTGTTGGTGTATTTACAGTGACTGTTTGATTTTCCAAATTTATATCCAAGAGTTCTAGGTGGTTGAGTGCAGATAGATATGGCGTCGAGGAGGTGCACTCAACGATGTACCATGGGTTGATAGAACAATCCGCACCAATTCCAAAAGGGTATGGAATCCTCACAATCCCACACGTGTCATTGCACCCTATTCTGGCGTAAATTGGACTTGCAATCGATGTTGTTATTAATGAAAGGAATATGAGCATGTGTAGGGAAGCTTGATATAAATTCATATTTGTAAACAGGATAGGATTATAGGAGAAAATGTAAAGTGTGTTCATTATTTATAATGGTGGGGGCATGATTGGGGAACCTACCAAGAAATTAACAATACTACCCCCTGTGGAAAAACCGGAACTTACAATAACATTGTGGATTTTTCATTGTTAAGATTACAATGTTGTTTTGTTTTTGTCTCTTATAGATTAGTTGTCATAATATATTATTTTGTTCCTCTCTTAACATAGCTGAATATCCTTATTCTCTATATCTTTTTTAGCAACAATTTTATACACTTAAATATCACCTAATCTTACAGATACAAGAATTTAAACCTACACAATTTTTATAAGAGCAAACATTATACTAGTAGACCACTCAGTCAAGGGTCCTTATTCTCTATATCTAATATCACATGAAATCATAAAATGATTACTCTGTTAGAGATACCATGAAGTTGTAAACCTCAAAGTATTTTAATTTTCTAAATCCGAATCAGTTAGGTTTACATCTTTTTGATTGGGTTGAAAAATTCAGAAGTTGTAAACATCAAAATATTTTAATTTTCTAAATCTGAATCGGTTAGGTTTACATCTTTTTGAGTTGCATTAGAATACTAAACACCTCAGCGCCATAGTAGAATTCGGTTTTTTGCGAATTTTATATTTTGCTATATTTTCATATAGAACTTTGCCCAAGCTTTATAACGGATAATTTACAAAAAAAAATCATCGGTTGTTATTGATGGAGCACCGAGGGATCCTCAGTAAAATCAACTATGAGAACTAAACAATAAAGTTAATTAGAAACGATGTAGATAGACAGTGGAATGTAATCTTAGGCTGACTTTGGTTTGTGAAATTCACTATATAGAATTTGAATAAATAAACAAACAAAGAAACCAAATTATTGATGAAAGGAAAAAGGGAGGAGATGAGTCCGGGCAAACCCACAACAACCTTTTACGTGGGAAACTTACCGGGGAGGGTGTTGAATTCACTTTTAGGGAGAGTTTTCATGCCACACGAGAATGTTAAAGATGCGTATGTCGCCAAAAAGAAGGATTTGAGGGGTAACTATTTTGGCTTCGTTAGAATCGAAGGGGTGGTGAACATGGAGCAGACTTTACAAGGGATGAATAGGGTCACTATTTATGAAGCTAAGTTGACACTGTTTCCGGCCAGGTTCGATAAATTTCACAGGAGGTTAATTGTACAAAATCCTCCAGTGACTAAATATGTTCCTGTTGTTAAGAAACCTCATACTGAACTTCCTACACGTCTCTATACCGGTACAGGAGCATCGTTTAGGGACACTATCGCTGGGACATCTTGGAAGGCGACAAAGTCCGGCGAAGAAGTAGATAACAGGAAGAGGTTCGAGTACAAGGGCAGGATGGCATTGTACCCGAATCATTGTATGATGCGGTCAGTAATAGTGGAGGCGTTGAGTATGAAGGTTATTCCAGATATTAGAAGAACATTGTATGGTGGAGGTTATAAGGACAACGCAATCAGTTACATAGGGGGATTGAAGTTTCTTCTTGTCTTCAAAGAAATAAGGAAGCCCTTGAATTCATCAGGGAAAAATCGGACTTGTGGAAAGGTTTGTTCTCCAATGCAAATCTTTGGCAAGGCTAGGACCTTTCATATGACCGGGTTGCATGGATCCGCATCTCTAGAGCTCCATTACAGCTTAGGGAAGAGGGTTTTTTCGATGAAGTGGGGAACCTCTTCGGTAAGGTGATTAGGGGTTCAGATTTTTCCTGGGCGTCCCTTGAGAACTACGATTCCAAATGTTGTGTTCTCACTAGTTTGGGGAATAGGATTCAAGAAGAAGTTGTGGTCACTTGGGAAGGACGTTCTTTCTCTGTTTGGGTTAATGAATTCGATGATGATTCCTTTTCTTCTATTTTGGGCGAACTATCGGGGATCAAACAGTCGCACCGTGTGAATTCTGTCGAATCCGTTGCAGATGAAAATATAGATGTTGAGGAAGGCGAAATCCGACCAGAAAAGGTGTCAACTCCGGCTAAGGTTTTTTTTCTCTGGCAAAGACGAGTCAGATGGAAGTGGAAACGGTTGGTATTCCAAAAGAAAATGAACAGGCGCGCGTGGGTGTTTTGCATGGGTATATAAAGGCCGTGCATGGGGAAGATGGTAATCACAGTAATGATGACCACACCCCTAGGGTGGCTGTCAACATTTCACATAATTTTAATTATTGTGAAAATCCATTTAAGGTGGGGACAAACAATTTAATGGGCATGGGTACTTTAGTGAGATCTCGCAAAAGGGCTAGGAGTTACAACAGCCTAACTTCTTTGGGCTGCATGAGGGAGAGAATTCGGCTAATCTCTTTAGTCAACGGCAGGGTAATAGGGGACCCATTGACCTTGACAACCCTGTTTCTTCTGGATCTCAGTCAAGCCTAAACGTGACAACAGCAAAGGAAGAGGGGTCGCAAAGGGAGTCTGCTGGGAGCCGGCGTCGGTGGTGTACCGGAATCAGAGCCGGTGCCTTCAGCTGAGCTGGTGCCGGGCCTGTTTCCTACTATGCAACAATCCGACCAGACTGGTACTCGATTTGAATCTGAATCCGAGGCCACTATTAAATTAGGAAAGAGTGTGGGTTTTAAACTGGAGGAAGCTCGTGATCAGATGGAGGATTTAATTCGTGATGAAGGTGTTCAAAATGGTCTCAGATGAATTATTTATTGGTGAATCTGAGGGGAGTCGGGGACTCGAGGAAGGCTGAATGGGTCAGAGGACTTAAAACCACGCATGGAGCTCATTTTGTTGCAATCCAAGAAACGAAGTTTTCAGGTAATATTGATTTCATGGTCAATAGATTTTGGGGTAGAACTGTGTTGGTCTTTGAAGCTGTGGAAGCTACTGGCATTTCTGGGGGTATCTTGTCTGTCTGGGACCCCACGGTATTTATTCAGAACAGGGTAATTAAAAACCGTTATTATTTGGTGGTTTCGGGTCAGATTAGAATGTCCGGGGAAGTCCTTAATATTGTGAACATCTATGCCCCGAATGACCCGAGTGCTAGGCGGCGACTAAGGACCCAATTACTGCAGGTAATGAACTCAATCTCGGGTATGTGGGTTCTACTTGGGGACTTTAATGACGTTCGAAGGCCTGAAGAAAGATTAAATTCAGAATTTATTTGTCTTAATGCACACTTTTTCGATGATTTCATTGATACGGCGGATCTTATGGAGTATCAAATGGGCGGTAGGGAGTTTACATACGTTCGGACGATGGGTCGAAACTAAGTAAATTAGACAGGTTTCTTATGAGCCGCGATTTTATGAACAAATGGCCATTGGCTTCAGTTGTGGCCCTATCTAGTCTCGTCTCTGATCATTGTCCTATCCTTCACTCCACGACACAAACGGATTATGGAAAGATTCCAGTTCGCTTATTCAATTCTTTGCTCGAAATCACTGGGGCAAATGAATATGTGAATCAATTAATGGCAGCCTTCACCTTCGATGGCCCAGCTGATTTGGCACTTGATGTTAAATTAAAATGGGTCAAGAGGCGGTTGAAGGAGTGGGTTAATATTCGAAAGGCGATAATGAATGACACTTATAATAGGAGAATGAAAAGGTTGGAAGAATTGCAGTTATTGTCTGAACAAAGAATTTTGGATGCAACTGAATTAGAAGATAGGGCTGAATGTAAAAATTATATTGTAGAGGTGGAAAAAATAAAAAATATGGATCTTAAGCAGAAATCTCGGGTCCGTTGGGCCACGGAAGGTGACGAGAATACATCGTTTTTTCATGGCGTGGTCAATGCTAATACTAGCAACAACCGCATCCATGGTTTGCATATAGATGGTGACTGGATCACGTCGCGCGCCGGTGGTTAAGGATTATATGTTTTCTTTTTTTGCAAATAAATTCTCTGAACCGATTAACCATAGACCTTCACTGGTATGCCCTTTTCTTTCTACAGTTTCTGAACAGGAAGCTGATGTTCTGGTGGATGTGTTTCATTAGCAGAAATTAAAACGGCGGTTTGGGAGTGTGAGTTTGACCGAGCCCCGTGCCCGGATGGTATTTATCTGAAGTTTATTCAGAAATATTGGGATAATTTGCAAGGAGACTTTTTCAACATGTTCCAACACTTCTTTTCACATGAACAATTAAGTGGTGGGTGCATGTCCGCCTTCTTAACTCTCATACCGAAAAAAATGATACGGGAGGACTTCACGACTACCGCCCTATTAGTTTAGTTAGTTGTATAAACAAGATTGTTTCAAAAGTGATCGTTAATCGACTTAAGCCGGTTATACAAAAGCTTGTTTCGGAGGAGCAAACGGCCTTCTTATCTAATAGGAGCATCTTGGACGGGGCAATAATTCTTAGTGAGATCATCCCATGGTTAAAACGCAACAAGAAGGAAGGATTGATATTTAAGGTTGATATCGAGAAAGCATATGATTCTTTAAGTTGGGAGTTAATTGATTCTATGCTTACTCAAATGAAGTTCCCTTTAAAGTGGCGAAAGTGGGTGTTATCCATCGTGTCGTCGGCAAGGGCTTGAGTACTGGTAAACGGGTCACCGACTCAAGAATTCTCTTGTTTGAGGGGATTGAGGCAAGGCGACCCGTTGTCTCCATTTCTCTTCGTACTCGCCATGGAAGCATTGACTAGGGTTATGAAGAAGGCGTGCTCTTTAGATATTTTTAAAGGTATATCTATCTCTCCTAATGGCCCTTCTATCTCACATTTTATTTATGCAGACACGTTATTTTTTTGGGTGAATGGTCCTTCCATAACGTGCTAAATTTGAAACGGTTACTTCGATGCTTCTATCTTGTTTCGGGTCTTCGGGTTAACCTTAAGAAAAGTAATCTTTACGGAGTTGGGGTGGAGGAAACAAACGTACAACCTTTGGCGAACGTGATGGGGTGTATGAGAGGGTCCTTGCCTTTTAAGTATCTTGGCCTCCAAATTGGGATCCGGTGGTGGAGATTTTCAAAAAGAGGTTATCCGTGTGGAAAGCTAATACACTATCTTTCGTTATATAAAGCGCCGATTGGTGTGATTAAAGTGATGGAAAAATTGCGTAGAGATTTTCTTTGGGGTTCGTCTCCGGATAAAGATAAAATGAAATGGGTCTCATGGAACAATTTCATGGCTCCTAAAGAATACGGGGGTATGGGGTTTGGGTCACTTCCGATGGCGAATTTGGCGATGTTGGCCAAATGGTGGTGGCGATTTAAAGTGGATAGGAATAGTTTGTGGAGGAAAGTAATATGGAATTTACATCACACGTCAAGGTCATGGAGTTTTATACCGGTAAGACTTTCGTTACCGGGCCCATGGAAACAAATACACTATCTCGCTTGACTTCTAAACGGTGGGTATTGAGGTATCGACACTATTTCGGGGGTTCCCGGGTTGTAATAAAGAGATGATTTTCTGGAAAGAAAGATGGCTTTATGATGATCCACTCGAGTTTAAATATCCAAATTTATACGAGTTGGAGAGGTTGAAAACTGCATTGATTTCGGACCGAGTTGGGATAAACGATAACGCCTTAGTTCTGTCATTTTCCCGGGTTCGGTCCCCTTCGACTTTTGCTGAATGGGCTGAACTCAACATGCTCACGGGCGATATTCTAAGGTATGACTTTGGCGCAGGGGAGGACCGATGGAGATGGGCTCTGGATGGGTCGGGTGAATTTTCAGTTCGAAGTATTAGAGATAAGGCGCAAAGCTTATTATTCTCATATATTCACTTGGGTTTTGAGTGGAATAACTGGGCGCCTATGAAGGTGATTTTTTTGTTTTGGAGGCTTATCCAAGATAGACTTCCGACAGCCACGGACTTAGCTAGAAGAAATGTACCGATCCCGAATCTTCGGTGTAGGATGTGTGATGCCGGGGAGGAGTCTGCCTTGCATCTTTTTGCTTCTTGCAGTCTTGCGGTTGAGGTTTGGGATTTCATCTCGCACTGATGTAGGACAAACCCAATATATGTTTTGGAACTCAAGGATCTCGCAACCCTTTACAACCGAAACAGAGGCTCCAAGAAGTGGAGGAAGGCGGTGTCCTTAGTGATACATACTGCGATTTTGGTTATCTGGAGGTGCCAAAACGAGCGGATTTTCAGAAACAAGCAAACCAATTTCATAAGGATGAAGGAAGAAATAAAGTCCCTCGGCTACTTGTGGCTGAAAAGTCGGGCGGAAGTCGCTGGTCTTACATGGGAAAGGTGGTGTAACTTTGATTTAGTTAGTCTGGGGGTTTGATAGCTTTAATTTTGTTTCTGTCTGTTGTAATCTGTCCCATTGTATATGCCTGATTAACAATCTGTTAATCAGTTTTTTTTTTATAAAATTCTTTTGGTTGACCTTTCAAAAAAATAATATAGAATTTGAATTTGAATTTTTGAACATTCCAATACGAGTTGGAATTTGTTGGAATTGGTTTTTCAATTCCATAATTGATGTATTTGGTTGCCAAATGAGTTGTAATCTATCACCCCGAGTCCGGACCCCATCCTCCCGCCCTACCGGTGACCTGAACCAACCCTGGCCTAATGACCTTAACCCCGACTCCATATGGACCTGACCTGCACCACTTTTTTTAACCCGACTTGGAACGCCAACCCAAACCGACATCAACCTACTGACCGGATCCGGGCTGCCAGCACACACCAGCGACTTGACCCGCAGTGCCAGCTTGAACCAACCTCAAACAGCAAAACCGCCTCCGACCCAACCCGTGGTTTCCGACTGAACCGATTTAACCCGCAGAAGCGACCTGAGTCGCATAGTCGACCCGAACAAGTCCCGACTAAACTGACCTGACCCGACCGGCATAGCTGAAACGACCCGCATTGTTGGCCGAACTCAACACTCACAGCCGGCCTAAACAAAACTTGGCTCATGGAACTAACCTGAGCCGCACCGCGGAACCAACATGACCCATACCGTCGGCCCGAACCGGCTCAGTCTACGGAGCTGACTTGCACTTCTGGCCCAAATCTATTTTGGCCCACCGAATGGACCCGTACAACCAGCCCGAATCGATCTCGACCAACTAAACCGTCTCTGTCAAATCTCAATTCCATTTTTCATGTTTGGTTGTAAAATGAATTGAAACTTGTTTTTCTCAATGTACTTTAATTTCATCCATGTAAAATAATTAAAACAATACTTCAACAATTTAAGTAATTCAATAGGAGAGGTGATGATGAGAGCGGGGACATCAACTAGGGGTGCTAAACGGGTCGTGTTCGTGGGTTGGCGGGTTCAACCCGACCCGAACCCGTAAATTTTACACGAACCCGAACCCGACCCGAACCCTAAAATCGTATCATATATATGAACCCGAACACGACCCGAAGTTTTGTGGGTTGACCCGAACACGACCCGTTTAACCCGAATTTTTTATTTTTTTTTCTAAAATTAATATATTAAAATTAAAAATTACTTAAAAACACAAATGTATATAATAATATCATATTTAAATTATAAAAGCTATGTTAATTTCTTCTTTTAAGTTATAATCATGGCATAAAATACACGCCCCATTTAATTTATAAGATAAAATATATTGTAAAAAAATATAATACAGTATAAATGTGTTAAACGGGTCAACCCGCCAACCCGACCAGGTTAACCCGAACCTGACCCGTAAACCTAAACGGGTTCGCGTGTTCAACCCGAAACTGACCCGAACCCGTTTGACGAAACCTAAACCCGCGAATTTCGTTTTAGGTTCGTGTCGGGTTTCCGAGTCGTGTCAGAAATTCACACCCCTAACATCGACGATGTGGCAACAATCGCACTTGACATGGATAGATTGGCAATGGAAATGATGGAGGCGGAGACGGCAGGAGCGGCAATTGATGGGTGGTTAGGGCTGTCCAAATCGCTCGTCGCTCGCTCGGCGTTCGTTCTGAAAATGCTCGGAAAATACTCGTTTGATTTGAGGCTCGGTTGTAAACGAGTCGCTCTGCTTAGTTCGGTTTATAAACGAGCCAAGCATGAGCAAAGCTCCATTTGGCTCGAATTATTGTTTTTAATTAGTGTGTGTATATACATACACATACATACATAAACACATATGTACACAAATATAAATTATACATATATATACACACCTATATAGGCTTTGGTTCAATTAAACCACCACGAGTTATGAGAACCATCAGAACTCTTACTTCCCGTGCGAGTTGGGCACAAATTTTTGCATAAACGTAGAAGAAAATAAAATAAACACATCTGTAAAAAAAAACAAAACAAAATTGTCTAGTCGGTATTTTTGCCTGATGTAAGTTTTGTTCACACAATGATGTAAACTTCGTTACGGTGATAAATTTTTTTACACCTCATGTAAATTTGTGCAGGTGGCCTTTTTTTTTTTTTGCTAAAACAAGTGATTTTTTTAAAGATTTTTGAGAATATTTTTATGGAAAAACCTTTTGGAAGGCCTTCTTCTCATGGTTCTCACAATTCAAGTTGGTTCTCATTTTATCCTAACCCCACCTATATACACACGTATACATAAGTATAAACTGAAGTTATCTATATTACTATATAAAGCATTTCTATGTACAAAATGGTAAATTACCATCAAATTTTAAGATGGCATATGAATGATCAAGTTCAAATGTCTAACTTTTTGTCATTTACTATTCTATATATCCATCTTCCATCTTCACTTGATCAATGACATTTATAGTTTTATATATACCACATATATACACAAATATAAATTATACATATATATATACACACACATATACACACACGCCTATGTATATACACAAATACAAATACACATACACATAAATATTAATTAAAGTTATAGTGTTATAAATACCACTCTATTAAATTTTAGTAAAACTTTACAACTATATCTATACGTTCTAGCCCAATCACAACAATAAAAAAATTAACACCAAATTTAAAAGTTAAACCTCAAACTGCTAAACGACAGTCTGCTCATCGCATCAATGCTTCATGTTGTTACCCTAAGTCGATCGTCTCCTGCTCTCAACGTCATTGTTTGTGTAAATTGACAAAAAAAGTTTCAAACGTGTCTCGGGTGCGCCAAACAGACTCCTTTTCACGCGTTTTTCGCGCCGTTTTTAACTGTTTTGAAAATCGCACCCACCGACAATGAAACCCGAACTCTTTGATATTTTGACTTAGAAGAACTTATATTTATGTTAAATAAGTGTTTTTAGGCTTGACTGACTATTCATTGCATGTTTTGTCGTTTCGCTAACCGAAAGCTGCTTGGTTTAGCATGCTAACTACCTAATAGGGCCTCAAATCTTACGTTATGGTCTAAATATCGTGTTCAAGTATTTCCGTGCCCTTAGAACCATCAAAAACTTTATTGTTTGTATCTAATTCGATATTATTCGGTTTGTGCACTGTTAAATGGTAAGATTCCGTTTAACCTGTTTTTAACACAATGAGGCATCCTAATCGCACTGTTTGTCATTATTGATCATTTACTACTCATAACGTACCCTCAGATTCATCTGATTCATGTTTGTTATTGTTTCATGAATCGTGTAAGTTGAACGTATAATTAGGGTTTTACGCAATGTTGTTTTATAGCTATTAAGATCATATTGCTTGGCTTTTTTGAAGCACACATGCGTTGGAGCAGGTATCTGATTAGATATCACACAATGTTGTTTATTAACTATTAAGTTTTGTATTACTTGGCTTGTTTGGAAACTCGCATGAGTCTCCCTATGAGAAAACTTAAGGATTACATGGACTACTAAGTTCTTTGGCGGCATAAAGGCTAATGGCCTATCTTATCTATTTTGGGAAAAAAGGAAGGGGATGCTCATAGTGTGACTGTTACTTTGAGCTTGGTTTTGTCAATAATAGATTGTTGATGTATTGCCAACGACTGTATGAGCTTCCAAGTTTACATCCAAGTGTTCAAGGCGATTGAGTGCAAATAGATATGGTGCCAAGGAGATGCAATTAAAAAATGTATCATTTATTGACAGATCAATACGTACCGACATGCCCGTCTCCCAGAAAGTTAAATAAAATTTGCACCATAATATAAACTCATCAATCACATAACAAAAAGTACAAACCCATAATACAACGTTTGGGCTTTTTAAAACTGAGTGGACCATTTTACCATTAGTAAATTAGTTTGGGTTTAAATTTTAGGCCTTTTAAATTGGTTGTAACTCGAAGTATTAAAACAGATAGGGCGAGTTAAAAGTGTGTGTGTATATATATAAGGTTAGGTTCATTAGTGAACAATCCCCTTGATTGTGAACACTAGTGAACTAAACCTAGCTCTTGATTATCAATACACAATTGTAAATCAATGACCATGATTTGCTGATGAAATACACTAGCGTATTTTACGATTTGATGATGTAAATCAATGTCAGGATTTGATCACTTAGTTAACAAATACACTAATGTTCACTCTAGAACCCCTCCATATATATATATATATATATATATGGGTTAGTTAACGTACAATTGGCCTTAACGTACGCTGCGTACGAGATGAAAAAATAACATGCGGATTTAGGTTACAACATGCAGCTTTTGTTCAGACATGATGAATATAACATGCGGACTTGGATTTAATAACATGCGGATTTGGGTGATTTGTATATCTGTTGTACATGCGGGTTTTTGTTTTTGAGGATTATAACATGTGGAATTCACATCTCGTACGATTGTACGTTAAGGCCAATTGTAGAGTACACTTTCTCTCTCGTATCCTGAGCGAACTGCTTGTTATTTGAGAACTTAAGAGAACCACTATAAACCAAGTATATTTTTGTTAACTTTTTATTATCTAATGGTTATTATGTAAAAGTTTAAAAACCCCAAAAATATATATGTAAATTGACGATGTACATATGTAGGGCCGACCTTGTATACCGATTCACAAAAGGTATGGAATCGTCCTTGCCGGTACCTTTGCACCATGTATCGGTAATCTGGAACTGTTTATATTTAGGGTGGAAGGGGTATCCATGGCTAGTACCCTAGCTTTGACCAATTATGTGTTCTTATGCCAATTCTTAACCCAAGTACCCTAGAACCACAAAACACTTGCGGCATGTACCCACAAGTACCCTAGAACCCTGGGCCCAACCTTTTACTCCATCCACCAATCACAAACACCCTAAACCTTAAACTCTCCAATATCCCAAGCCTTAAGGCCTTACTCTAGCGGCAAACCTTACGTAGATGAGTAACGTGCCTGGCCTATCTGTGGGGGTGATGCGGTGTTACCGCATGGGTTCAAACTCTAACAACCAACCCGCAAAGGTGCCCTGCCCCTGTGAAGTTGGGTATGATTTGAGGAAACTGCCAAGAAAATAAACAAGATGCCCAAGAGTCTAGGCTGTGATAGAAAAAAGAAAACTTGAAATATTGTCTATTTTATACTTATGACCACTTGATCAACTGCTCATTGGCCATAAATGGTAAGGACCTTACCTTTCAGAATATATCTGTTCAAATTCAAATGGGATTACACTTAAAACGAAAGTGTATTGATGTTTCAAGAAAAAAATAAAAGCAAATTGCTATTTCTCGCTTTTAATCATTTATGCAGGGGCGGATCTACTTCATTACAAGGGGGAACGCCCGCTACCGTTTGGCGCTCTGGCGGTAGTGTAAAATTAGTGTAAATTTTGGAAAAATTTGACTTTTTTCGATTTCGTTACCGTTTTTTATAAAACATTACCGCTTGGCGGATTTTCTAGATCCGCCACTGCATTTATGGTTACATAAGGTGCCTCAATATTTATGGTGACATGAGGTGCCTCTACGAAAACATCAATATATTAAATAATGAACACAAATTGACATTTTCATATCTTTGACTTATGATATCATAGAAACTCAAGAACATGTTTGCCATATGTTAGCATCACGACTTCCTCCCGTCCGTGACAAACTCGTATTGGTTCGATCCGTAAAGGGAATCTGTGATGTTTGTATGGTATCTAACTCGATAGCCACTTCTTTCATTGTTGACCTATACTTTCTATTCAAATTCAAGCAACGCATTGCAAGGTTAGCTAATAACATAAAAGTGTTAGTTTTTGTTGATCAATAATAAGAACAAATTTCCCCCATTATAAAAAGCAATACTTATGGTCATGTCTTAATTATGTCTATGTCAATGAACTATGCACTTAGAGAAACTATCAGAAGAGATAGTTATAATGACAATATCCAAGAAAATTGAACCTCAATTATGTTGCAAAGGTTTGAAGTGAAAAGACCACTGTAACTTTAGCCTAATTTTCCAATTTCTATTTTGTTTCAAAGCCTTGCACCTTACAAAACATCCTTGTCACCAACTCGGTGCAGGTCACGTGACCTACAGCTCGGCCTTCGCCTTTTGAGGCTTCAGATTACAATTTGAACCATGAAAGTGAAACAATGAGCTAGAAACACGAAACTTTTGCTTTAACTTTGAACACACATACCTCTTGATAAGCTTAAGTGCTTAACTAATGCTGTATAGGCAACCCTCAACGACGTTACCAGCAGCAACAAGAAATAACACTTCATAATATGGCGCACCCTGTTATTAATTCCAAACACACTAGTCTGTCTAGATGGGCTTGTCAATTAATCCGCTAGCCCAGGGGTTCCCAAACTGGAGACTTGCCAGACCAACTACCACGTGACATACTAGTCTTATGGTGGGTCTTGTTGATATCCAGCCGTGACCCTTGTGGTACAGCTGGCACCGGGCCTGAGAAATATAGCAAGCAAGGAGAGTCAACACTCACGACTCAACAGAGATATCGAGACCCAAATGCTAATGAAGTTATGAAGGTCAATCCAAGTTGAAAATTTACTAAGCTATATATCTTAATTACTGATGTAGTTTATGACTTCATTCACGGTCTAGAAACCAAACCAACTGAGCCTAATTATTATCAATTTTCTAATACAAGTATGCATAATAAAAGATCAAAGAAAGAAGGCTTACCAATAATCATAATCTTCCAGTTGCCACTTCTCAAAATGAAGCATATCAAGTCACTAATTGTCGGTCAGATTTAGAAGCTTCCAGTAAATCATTGCAAGAAATGCTTGCTTTTTCTGAAAATTCTTGAAAAAAATTTGGAGAAAGTGTATGCATCAGGTTCCACACCCTTTTCACGCATCACCAACAGTAATTCACTCTTATACTCCACATTCCTGAACCTTGACCAAACAAACTCGCACCCTCATCAACCCTGTTCCTATGACACATACCCTTCAATACAAGATTAACAAGGTATGTGTTAACACTAAATCCACTTTTCAAAGATTTTCAGTTTGAAGTAACGACGTGAAGACGGTGATTACCTGATGATGGTTACCGGAGAGAAAATGGTCACACGACAGTTTAGTATTCTTATTCAGAACTGTGTGTTTCTCTTTTAAAAGCTTCAAAGTGGAGTCAGTTTCATTAACGGTCCATCAACTATGTATTAAACTACATCTCATACTTTACTACTTTTTATATTTTCATATTCATTAATAGTCCCTTTAATAAAAATTATTTGTCACTACACGCCTCTCCCTACGTTCATGAATTTGTCTATGTGACAACACCCGTTAATTACACAATGAACACACATCGACATTTTAGCGTCACTGACTTACGCTTTCATTTAAACTCAAGATTACATTTGCCATAAATTAGCATAAGACTTCCTCCTTGTACTTGATGGACCGGTATTGGTTTAGACCGTAAAGGAAATATGTGATGTTCGTATCGTTTCTAGCTCCATAGATACTTCTTTCATTGTTGGCCTACGCTTTCCATTAAAATTCAAACATCGCATTGCAAGGTTAGCTAATAACATAAGCTCGTCCAGGGTAGCCTCTTTGATCATCACCGCATCAAAACTAGACATACACCGCCCTTCTTCCATAGCTAACATAAAGTGTGCAGCCAAACTTACATTTTCACCAAGTTTATTTACAAAAATTGGCCTTTCTCCCGTTAATAGTTCCACCAAAACAACTCCAAAACTGTAAACATCACTCTTTTCCGTGAATTGACTAGATTGGAAATACTCGGGATCAAGGTAGCCAAATGTACCTTTGACTAAAGTAGTCAAATGAGTTTGCTCCATTGAAACAAACCTTGAAGTTCCAAAGTCAGAAACTTTGGCCCTATATTTGTCATCCAAAAGTATATTAGTCGTTTTGACGTCTCTATCGTATATGGGAATGGAAGTTGCTGAGTGCAAATAAGCAAGTGCTCCTACAATCTCTGTAGCTATTTCTAGTCTCATGTTAAAAGAAATTAGGAACTCGTCTTTTCCATTGTGAAGACGATTATACAAGGTACCATTTGGAATGAATTCAGAAACAAGCAATGGGACATCTGTATCTAAACAACACCCCAATAGTTTGACCACATTCCTATGATTGACTTGGGAAAGAATGACCACCTCATTGATGAATTGTTCCAACTGGCTTTCATCAACAACTTTTGATTTCTTGATTGCTACAATCCTTTCATCCACTAACATCCCTTTATAGACCGTACCTTGGCCTCCTCGACCCAGAATTCTGTTCTCATTGAAGTTGTCTGTCGCCTTGGCCAGGTCACGTGATTTGAAAAGTATGGTTTTACCAACTAAAGAAGGGTCGGCTTCTTGTTGTTGTTTTAAAAGTAAACCATCATTGCGTTTGAAAAATCTCTTTCTTTGTCTCCTTCCTTTTGTTTTCTTGATCCATTTATATAATGCATAGGCAATTGCCACAAGAAAAAGTATGCCCACACTTGTGATAATATCTAAATCAAGGCCAATGAAAGGGTAGGTTAGTGACTTATCTAACTTTTCATAATATTTTAGTTATTCAAGCTCAAAATATCTAAAAGTATCAATGTTAACTCAACTGTTCGTCTGCTTGTAACATTGTTTGAACTCGTTAAATTTACGTTTAGACTTTCACGCTTTTTTCTCTCTTTATTTATGAGGATACTAGTGATCCTTAATGCCTTAAGTTTACATTTTTTTTTGAACGGCGGCCAAAAGTTTTCGTGGTTATATACGTCATTTTATGGACATAAGAAAAGAAGGATTTGTAAAATGAAGTTATTTGTAGCCTTGCAAAGAAAATATGGTGTATACATATCATGAAGAAAGAGAGATCGAATATGAATATATTACCAATAGCAATAGATGATTTTTTCTCAAAACTAATAGGGTAAGCTAGTGGACAAGTGAAGTTGGTTAATCTAGTTGAGCCCCCGTCCTCATATATTGTATCATAGTAACAGTTATTGGGACACCTTGCACATTCTTCCCTTACTAATTAAACACACGTTATAAGAAAGTTAAAAACAAAGTATATAAACTAATAAAAACAGATTGATAGATAGATAATAGATTATTAGATTAGATACCTTCACATCCATATGACAAATAAGGGTTTCCTACGTAGGGGAAATCAGGAAAACATTTCTGTGACTGTACGGAAGGACTATCACCCATGTTCAGTTCAAGATTTCTTGGGTAACCTACTCCTTGACAGCAATCTTGTATGTCAGTGGATGTAAGTGTCCACATGAGGGATATAGGAATCGAATCCTTTTTAGCAGCAACCGAAAATCTTCCTTTAGCATATGAAATCTCATCCACCAAGAAGCCATGCCCGCAACTTCCAGCTCCATCCAAACCGGTCAGATTCATGACGTACGACTTAAGATAATGAGGAATTGTCGTTTCGCAACATCTAATGCCGTAACACTTGTGTCCTTCACCATAACTGCCATTGGGACAGTAAGTCGAACACCCCGTGACCACACTCGCATTATCCATCATAACCGCATTACCACACCCCTCAAAGACAAATTTATTGTGTGATTTGGAAAACAGGAAGGGGCTCCTACCAAGATCAATGCTTGTTGTCTTAATGGTAATCCCATCAAGGTTTTGGCAATTTGAGATTGTTGGTGTATTTACAGTGACTGTTTGATTTTCCAAATTTATATCCAAGAGTTCTAGGTGGTTGAGTGCAGATAGATATGGCGTCGAGGAGGTGCACTCAACGATGTACCATGGGTTGATAGAACAATCCGCACCAATTCCAAAAGTGTATGGAATCCTCACAATCCCACACGTGTCATTGCACCCTATTCTGGCGTAAATTGGACTTGCAATCGATGTTGTTATTAATGAAAGGAATATGAGCATGTGTAGGGAAGCTTGATATAAATTCATATTTGTAAACAGGATAGGATTATAGGAGAAAATGTAAAGTGTGTTTATTATTTATAATGGTGGGGGCATGATTGGGGAACCTACCAAGAAATTAACAATACTACCCCCTGTGGAAAAACCGGAACTTACAATAACATTGTGGATTTTTCATTGTTAAGATTACAATGTTGTTTTGTTTTTGTCACTAATAGATTAGTTGTCATAATATATTATTTTGTTCCTCTCTTAACATAGCTGAATATCCTTATTCTCTATATCTTTTTTAGCAACAATTTTATACACTTAAATATCACCTAATCTTACAGATACAAGAATTTAAACCTACACAATTTTTATAAGAGCAAACATTATACTAGTAGACCACTCAGTCAAGGGTCCTTATTCTCTATATCTAATATCACATGAAATCATAAAATGATTACTCTGTTAGAGATACCATGAAGTTGTAAACCTCAAAGTATTTTAATTTTCTAAATCCGAATCAGTTAGGTTTACATCTTTTTGATTGGGTTGAAAAATTCAGAAGTTGTAAACATCAAAATATTTTAATTTTCTAAATCTGAATCGGTTAGGTTTACATCTTTTTGAGTTGCATTAGAATACTAAACACCTCAGCACCATAGTAGAATTTGGTTTTTTGCGAATTTTATATTTTGCTATATTTTCATATAGAACTTTGCCCAAGCTTTATAACGGATAATTTACAAAAAAAAAAAAATCATCGGTTGTTATTGATGGAGCACTGAGGGATCCTCAGTAAAATCAACTATGAGAACTAAACAATAAAGTTAATTAGAAACGATGTAGATAGACAGTGGAATGTAATCTTAGGCTGACTTTGGTTTGTGAAATTCACCATATAGAATTTGAATAAATAAACAAACAAAGAAACCAAATTATTGATGAAAGGAAAAAGGGAGGAGATGAGTCCGGGCAAACCCACAACAACCTTTTACGTGGGAAACTTACCGGGGAGGGTGTCGAATTCACTTTTAGGGAGAGTTTTCATGCCACACGAGAATGTTAAAGATGCGTACGTCGCCAAAAAGAAGGATTCGAGGGGTAACTATTTTGGCTTCGTTAGAATCGAAGGGGTGGTGAACATGGAGCAGACTTTACAAGGGATGAATAGGGTCACCATTTATGAAGCTAAGTTGACAGTGTTTTCCGGCCAGGTTCGATAAAATTCACAGGAGGTTAATTGTACAAAATCCTCCAGTGACTAAATATGTTCCTGTTGTTAAGAAACCTCATACTGAACTTCCTACACGTCTCTATACCGGTACAGGAGCATCGTTTAGGGACACTATCGCTGGGACTTCTGGGAAGGCGACAAAGTCCGGCGAAGAAGTAGATAACAGGAAGAGGTTCGAGTACAAGGGCAGGATGGCATTGTACCCGAATCATTGTATGATGCGGTCAGTAATAGTGGAGGCGTTGAGTATGAAGGTTATTCCAGAGATTAGAAGAACATTGTATGGTGGAGGTTATAAGGACAACGCAATCAGTTACATAGGGGGATTGAAGTTTCTTCTTGTCTTCAAAGAAAAAAGGTAGCCCTTGAATTCATCAGGGAAAAATCGGACTTGTGGAAAGGTTTGTTCTCCAATGCAAATCTTTGGCAAGGCCAGGACCCTTTCATATGACCGGGTTGCATGGATCCGCATCTCTAGAGCTCCATTACAGCTTAGGGAAGAGGGTTTTTTCGATGAAGTGGGGAACCTCTTCGGTAAGGTGATTAGGGGTTCAGATTTTTCCTGGGCGTCCCTTGAGAACTACGATTCCAAATGTTGTGTTCTCACTAGTTTGGGGAATAGGATTCAAGAAGAAGTTGTGCTCACTTGGGAAGGACGTTCTTTCTCTGTTTGGGTTAATGAATTCGATGATGATTCCTTTTCTTCTATTTTGGGCGAACTATCGGGGATCAAACAGTCGCACCGTGTGAATTCTGTCGAATCCGTTGCAGATGAAAATATAGATGTTGAGGAAGGCGAAATCCGACCAGAAAAGGTGTCAACTCCGGCTAAGGTTTTTTCTCTGGCAAAGACGAGTCAGATGGAAGTGGAAACGGTTGGTATTCCAAAAGAAAATGAACAGGCGCGCGTGGGCGTTTTGCATGGGTATATAAAGGCCGTGCATGGGGAAGATGGTAATCACAGTAATGATGACCACACCCCTAGGGTGGCTGTCAACATTTCACATAATTTTAATTATTGTGAAAATCCATTTAAGGTGGGGACAAACAATTCAATGGGCTTGGGTACTTTAGCGAGATCTCGCAAAAGGGCTAGGAGTTACAACAGCCTAACTTCTTTGGGCCTGCATGAGGGAGAGAATTCGGCTAATCTCTTTAGTCAACGGCAGGGTAATGGGGGACCCATTGACCTTAACAACCCTGTTTCTTCTGGATCTCAGTCAAGCCTAAACGTGACAACAGCAAAGGAAGAGGGGTCGCAAAGGGAGTCTGCTGGGAGCCGGCGTCGGTGGTGTACCGGAATCAGAGCCGGTGCCTTCAGCTGAGCTGGAGCCGGGCCTGTTTCCTACTATGCAACAATCCGACCAGACTGGTACTCGATTTGAATCTGAATCCGAGGCCACTATTAAATTAGGAAAGAGTGTGGGTTTTAAACTGGAGGAAGCTCGTGATCAGATGGAGGATTTAATTCGTGATGAAGGTGTTCAAAATGGTCTCCGATGAATTATTTATCGGTGAATCTGAGGGGAGTCGGGGACTCGAGGAAGGCTGAATGGGTCAGAGGACTTAAAACCACGCATGGAGCTCATTTTGTTGCAATCCAAGAAACGAAGTTTTCAGGTAATATTGATGTCATGGTCAATAGATTTTGGGGTAGAACTGTGTTGGTCTTTGAAGCTGTGGAAGCTACTGGCATTTCTGGGGGTATCTTGTCTGTCTGGGACCCCACGGTATTTATTCAGAACAGGGTAATTAAAAACCGTTATTATTTGGTGGTTTCGGGTCAGATTAGAATGTCCGGGAGAGTCCTTAATATTGTGAACATCTATGCCCCGAATGACCCGAGTGCTAGGCGGCGACTATGGACCCAATTACTGCAGGTAATGAACTCAATCTCGGGTATGTGGGTTCTACTTGGGGACTTTAATGACGTTCGAAGGCCTGAAGAAAGATTAAATTCAGAATTTATTTGTCTTAATGCACACTTTTTCGATGATTTCATTGATACGGCGGATCTTATGGAGTATCAAATGGGCGGTAGGGAGTTTACATACCGTTCGGACGATGGGTCGAAACTAAGTAAATTAGACAGGTTTCTTATGAGCCGCGATTTTATGAACAAATGGCCATTGGCTTCAGTTGTGGCCCTATCTAGTCTCGTCTCTGATCATTGTCCTATCCTTCACTCCACGACACAAACGGATTATGGAAAGATTCCAGTTCGCTTATTCAATTCTTGGCTCGAAATCACTGGGGCAAATGAATATGTGAATCAATTAATGGCAGCCTTCACCTTCGATGGCCCAGCTGATTTGGCACTTGATGTTAAATTGAAATGGGTCAAGAGGCGGTTGAAGGAGTGGGTTAATATTCGAAAGGCGATAATGAATGACACTTATAATAGGAGAATGAAAAGGTTGGAAGAATTGGAGTTATTGGCTGAACAAAGAATTTTGGATGCAACTGAATTAGAAGATAGGGCTGAATGTAAAAATTATATTGTAGAGGTGGAAAAAATAAAAAATATGGATCTTAAGCAGAAATCTCGGGTCCGTTGGGCCACGGAAGGTGACGAGAATACATCGTTTTTTCATGGCGTGGTCAATGCTAATACTAGCAACAACCGCATCCATGGTTTGCATATAGATGGTGACTGGATCACGTCGCCGCCGGTGGTTAAGGATTATATGTTTTCTTTTTTTGCAAATAAATTCTCTGAACCGATTAACCATAGACCTTCACTGGTATGCCCTTTTCTTTCTACAGTTTCTGAACAGGAAGCTGATGTTCTGGTGGATGTGTTTCATTAGCAGAAATTAAAACGGGGGTTTGGGAGTGTGAGGTTGACCGAGCCCCGGGCCCGGATGGTATTTATCTGAAGTTTATTCAGAAATATTGGGATAATTTGCAAGGAGACTTTTTCAACATGTTCCAACACTTCTTTTCACATGAACAATTAAGTGGTGGGTGCATGTCCGCCTTCTTAACTCTCATACCGAAAAAAATGATACGGGAGGACTTCACGACTACCGCCCTATTAGTTTAGTTAGTTGTATAAACAAGATTGTTTCAAAAGTGATCGTTAATCGACTTAAGCCGGTTATACAAAAGCTTGTTTCGGAGGAGCAAACGGCCTTCTTATCT
Organism: Scalesia atractyloides; assembly: GCA_947069175.1. Taxonomy (NCBI): domain Eukaryota; kingdom Viridiplantae; phylum Streptophyta; class Magnoliopsida; order Asterales; family Asteraceae; genus Scalesia; species Scalesia atractyloides. The sequence goes on along the minus strand of CAMTDV010000010.1, from coordinate 63,254,729 downwards.
AATAGGAGCATCTTGGACGGGGCAATAATTCTTAGTGAGATCATCCCATGGTTAAAACGCAACAAGAAGGAAGGATTGATATTTAAGGTTGATATCGAGAAAGCATATGATTCTTTAAGTTGGGAGTTTATTGATTCTATGCTTACTCAAATGAAGTTCCCTTTAAAGTGGCGAAAGTGGGTGTTATCCATCGTGTCGTCGGCAAGGGCTTCAGTACTGGTAAACGGGTCACCGACTCAAGAATTCTCTTGTTTGAGGGGATTGAGGCAAGGCGACCCGTCGTCTCCATTTCTCTTCGTACTCGCCATGGAAGCATTGACTAGGGTTATGAAGAAGGCGTGCTCTTTAGATATTTTTAAAGGTATATCTATCTCTCCTAATGGCCCTTCTATCTCACATTTTATTTATGCAGACACGTTATTTTTTTGGGTGAATGGTCCTTCCATAACGTGCTAAATTTGAAACGGTTACTTCGATGCTTCTATCTTGTTTCATATATATGAACCCGAACCCGACCCGAACCCTAAAATCGTATCATATATATGAACCCGAACACGACCCGAAGTTTTGTGGGTTGACCCGAACACGACCCGTTTAACCGGAATTTTTAATTTTTTTTTCTAAAACTAATATATTAAAATTAAAAATTACTTAAAAACACAAATTTAATAATAATATTATATTTAAATTATAAAAGCTATGTTAATTTCTCCTTTTAAGTTATAATCATGGCATAAAATACACGCCCCATTTAATTTATGAGATAAAATATATTGTAAAAAAATATAATATAGTATAAATGTGTTAAACGGGTCAACCCGCCAACCCGACCAGGTTAACCCGAACCTAGCCCGTAAACCTAAACGGGTTCGCGTGTTCAACCCGAAACTGACCCGAATCCGTTTAGACGAAACCTAAACCCGCGAATTTCGTGTTAGGTTGGTGTCGGTTTTCCGAGTCGTGTCAGAAATTCACACCCTAACATCGACGAGGTGGCAACAATCGCACTTGACATGGATAGATTGGCAATGGAAATGATGGAGGCGGAGACGGCAGGAGCGGCAATTGATGGGTGGTTAGGGCTGTCCAAATCGCTCGTCGCTCGCTCGGCGTTCGTTCTTAAAATGCTCGGAAAATGCTCGTTTGATTTGAGGCTCGGTTGTAAACGAGTCGCTCTGCTTAGTTCGGTTTATAAACGAGCCAAGCATGAGCAAAGGTCCATTTGGCTCGAATTATTGTTTTTAATTAGTGTGTGTATATATACATACACATACATACATAAACACATATGTACACAAATATAAATTATACATATATATACACACCTATATAGGCTTTGGTTCAATTAAACCACCACGAGTTATGAGAACCATCAGAACTCTTACTTCCCGTGCGAGTTGGGCACAAATTTTTGCTTAAACGTAGAAGAAAATAAAATAAACACATCTGTAAAAAAAACAAAACAAAATTGTCTAGTCGGTATTTTTGCCTGATGTAAGTTTTGTTCACACAATGATGTAAATTTGGTTACGGCGATAAATTTTTTTACACCTCATGTAAATTTGTGCAGGTGGCCTTTTTTTTTGCTAAAACAAGTGATTTTTTTAAAGATTTTTGAGAATATTTTTATGGAAAAACCTTTTGGAATGCCTTCTTCTCATGGTTCTCACAATTCAAGTTGGTTCTCATTTTATCCTAACCCCACCTATATATACACATATACATAAATATAAACTGAAGTTATCTATATTACTCTATAAAGCATTTCTATGTATAAAATGGTAAATTCCCATCAAATTTTAAGATGCCATATGAATGGTCAAGTTCAAATGTCTAACTTTTTGTCATTTACTATTCTATATATCCATCTTCCATCTTCACTTGATCAATGACATTTATAGTTTTATATATACCACATATATACACAAATATAAATTATACATATATATATACACACACGCCTATGTATATACACAAAATACAAATACACATACACATAAATATTAATTAAAGTTATAGTGTTATAAATACCACTGTATTAAATTTTAGTAAAAAATTACAACTATATCTATACGTTCTAGCCCAATCACAACAAAAAAAAATTAACACCAAATTTAGAAGTTAAACCTCAAACTGCTAAACGACAGTCTGCTCATCGCATCAATGCTTCATGTTGTTACCCTAAGTCGATCGTCTCCTGCTCTCAATGTCATTGTTTGTGTAAATTGACAAAAAAGTTTCAAACGTGTCTCGGGTGCGCCAAACAGACTCCTTTTCACGCGTTTTTCTTGCCGTTTTTAACTGTTTTGAAAACCGCACCCACCGACAATGAAACCCGAACACTTTGATATTTTGACTTAGAAGAACTTATATTTATGTTAAATAAGTGTTTTTAGGCTTGACTGATTATTCGTTGCATGTTTTGTCGTTTCGCTAACCGAAAGCTGCTTGGCTTAGCGTGCTAACTACCTAATAGGGCCTCAAATCTTACAATATGGTCTAAATATCGTGTTCAAGTATTTCCGTGCCCTTAGAACCATCAAAAACATTATTGTTTGTATCTAATTCGATATTATTCGGTTTATGCAATGTTAAATGGTAAGATTCCGTTTAACCTGTTTTTAACACAATGAGGCACCCTAATCGCACTGTTTGTCATTATTGACCATGTACTACTCATAACATACCCTCAGATTCATCTGACTCATGTTTTTTATTGTTTCATGAATCGTGTAAGTTGAACGTATAATTAGGGTTTTATGCTCAATCAGGGTTTCGGGCACAATCAAGGTTACCCCTGGTTTTGTCGTGGTTGTCAGACAAACAGCCCCTTACTCTACGGTTCTTAATTTGAATGTTTTTTTCTCTGAAGAGCATGTTTTAATTTATGTGTCGATCATAATTTCTTCTTAATCGTGTCATTAGTAGTAATTGTATAGTTAATCGAAACACAAACGTACATGTTATCAAACTAAGAATGATTCGGTTTAACTGCCAGCAACGTGGGCGGGATATAACTTGTTGACAAAACAAAATTGGTTTCTATAGCAATGGACCATGCATTTTTAGAGCCATGTGGAAGGTTTAATTTCACTAACCTACTTGTGAATTAAGGTTTAGTGTTCCTTGGATCTATGATAAGTGTTACATACTTATACCCTTAGGGAGCTGGGCATCATACAAGTTGCTACCCGGGCCAGCACATCGCCGCCACCCATGCGGGTTAGCTAGCCAACTCCCATACCCGCTAACCATTGCACACATTGAGAAAAAAAATGACCGTTTGAATTGTGTTTTGACCGTTTGGTTAATTTAAAAAACATTATTCATTCCAAATAATTTATTCACCTCTTTACATTTTATATTCACATTCACAACCATTTTCAATCTTTCATATTCACAATCCAATAGCAAACCCGTGGACAGAAGAAGACATTGCGTTAATGTTATCTTATGTAGTGGTCAACAAGAATCCACATCTCCTACGAGACGGTCCACCTTTTGGAGTTACCAAATTTCTAGATTCCATGCCACATTCTTGAATGTGCCAACCCCCAACAACAAGCTCTTGGAGGACGAACTTATTCAAGTTGCTTGTATTGACTACAACCACCACTTCGACGGGGATTTCGTAGGCATGGCGCATTCTTGTAAACTATGTTTAAGTTATGAATATTTAGGTTTTATGATTTAAGTTTATGTAATGTTTTAAATTCAGATTTAATTATGTGTAATGTTATAAATTTATGTAATGTTTTAAGTTTTCGCTTTAATTATATGTAACGTTTTAAGTTTTTAATCTTAAATTTTAAGTTTTAGGTATTTAATTTTTAGAATATAATTAATAAAAATAAAAAAAAAGTTTGTGGCAAAGGCAGGCGTCGCCACCATTTACTAGTAAATGGGTACTTGGTGCACTTTTTGAGTTGACGAATGATGGTTGGTTAGGAATATGATACTTATCCTAGGGTGGCCATTCCTCCCTTATAGGGTACAATGTGGTAATAGTTTCTCCTCTTAAACCAAACTTGAATGTAACGTGATACTATTATGTGTTATAATATCAATTTTTTTTACCCAACCTCATGTAGCCATTATAGATAAAACATAGTCTGAACTGATCAACTGTAATTATAAATTATCAAATAATAAGTGCATGTGTGAATCTACATATAGGCATGCCAAATAGTATGAACAACAGGCGTTTTTCAAAATTAACATGTTTTTGGCTTTTCAATTGTAGAATTAAGTCACGGTGTCAAGAAGGCACGTGATGAATGATTAACTAGTAGACCTCCTTTTGGATGGCTGCAACTTAGGATGATTGTGCAGCCAAAAACCTAACAAAACCATTACCTTACACTGCGCACATATAAACTCACCTTTTGTACAAGTTATCCACATAAAACATTTGGTGTTAGTAAGATAAGTTGTAAACAACTCAATACGAAAATATATTGCATAGCCTTGATATGTAGACTAGGCGGTGCAAAATATTACCTAAAGATTTATATATTATATAATTGTCATTGTATAACACGTGTAGCACACGAGTATTTAAACTATTACTAATATTAGACAAAGACAACAAATCTACGAATAAGAAAAACAAATTTGGTGTAAAAGAAACCTTTAACAACTTGTGATTTTCCATGTTCATTTTTTAGGTCATTGTAATTTAATCTATACATAAGTAATAGATTTTTTTTTCATTTCAAAGTTCATAAGTTTATGTGAACTTGCGCAAATAATATAATTTACTTTGTGTAACCTGTGTAACACACATGTACTTAAACTAGTTGTTAATAAATCTGTTGACTGCCTGCGTCCATTGTGATATATCACATTTGTTTTCTACAACCTCTTGTTACATATTTTCTAATTGGGAAAATTCCAAAAATGTCCTTTCTAATCACCTTTCTTTCAAATTTTCTTTTTGACTTTTCCATGCCACAAAAGGTCCCCTTTAAATAAAGTTCTAAATGCAAGTAAGTAAAAGTTTTAAGAAGAAACCAAATGAAAAAGACAATATGTAAAGGTTTAAGTGGATGTTAACTAATCCATTGTGATACATCACATTTGTTTTCTACAACCTCTTATTACATATTTTCTAATTGGGAAAATTCCAAAAATGTCCTTTCTAATCACCTTTCTTTCAAATTTTCTTTTTGACTTTTCCATGCCACAAAAGGTCCCCTTTAAATAAAGTTCTAAATGCAAGTAAGTAAAAGTTTTAAGAAGAAACCAAATGACAAAGACAATATGTAAAGGTTTAAGTGGATGTTAACTAATCCATTGTATACAATAGAAAGCAACCATTTGCAAACCTAAGTCGCCGAAGTGTTCGACGAGGAGGATCTCATCGGAATAGTGGGTGAGGTTCTCGACTGACCGTCGGGGCTTACCTTTCTCTCTATCCTGATCTGATTCCCATTCCATTCGCCTCTGGGGCTTGTTATTGGTGAGGTACAGTCGCCGGAGTGCTCGACTAGGAGGTTCTCATCGGTATAGTGTGCGAGGTTCTGGACTGACCGTCTGGGTTTACCTTTCTCCCTATTCTGATCAGATTCTGATTCCATTCGCCTCTGGAGCTGTTAACGGTGAGAATTAGGCTGGTGAGACCCAGTATCTGGTGAGTTCCCTCTTAGAGTATATCCGGTTCTTGATTGCTTAGTTGGTCTGATACCGATCGCGGCTATCAGTGATAGTTTAGCTAATCCGATTAACCTTTTAAAGAGCCGAGATATGGCGAGAGAAGAGGGAGAGATATTCGAAAAGGAAGGACGAAATTCCGGCAATAGAGATGGGTACCATTACGAAAACCGACCAGGCAATGTGGAAGAAGAGGAGCTGAAAGCCGAACAAGCAACAACCTTTTACGTATCCAACATTTACCCAAGGCTAACTGATGGAGAACTGTGGATGGAATGTAGGAATTATGGGCATCTTGTTGATGCATACATTGCCAAAAAACTAGATAAACGTGGACTACGGTTTGGCTTTCTAAGATTTGCAAAGGTTAAAGACGAGACAAAAATGGTCAAGGCGTTAAACCAACTGTGCTTCTCCGGAGAAAAATCAGGGCAAATGTGGCGAAATTTGTGAAGATTAAGAAAAAACCTATTCAAGAGCGAAGAAAGGAATGGGTCAGAAAAACAAATATCGGCACAACAGGAACCCCAAAGGCCGATGCACTATGGAAATAAGGTATCATGGGTTGACATAGCAAAAGGAAAAAAGCCACAACAGCCAAAAGATAATGCGTTAAACTTTGCTCACGAATCAAAAGCGTATCAGCAATGGAAAGAAATGCAGTTGTAGGAGAGCTTAAAAGCATCAATCATCTCCGAAAGATGTGGATGATGAAGGAAGAACTTGGACTCCGGGAAGCAGAAGTAAGGTATGCGGGAGGTTTGAAAGTTCTAATCACTTTCAAGAACAAAGAGAGTGCGATGGAACTGCTTAACAGAGATATAAACGATTGGAATCAGTGGCTGAAAAACATTCAGCAGTGGAATGGTGAACATATACCATTTCAAAGATTAGCGTGGCTAGTAATCAGTGGGGTCCCAATTCAGATGTGGGGTGAAGACGTCTTCAACTGCATAGCGGAAAGGTTCGGGAAGATCATAGAACCGTCAGAGGCCGATGCTAGAGATTTAAATCTAAACTACGATGTGGTCGGAGTAATCGTGAACGATGGTTCTTTCATTAATGAAAAGATAAAAATACGGTGGAAAAGGATGATGTTTGACGTCTGGGTGTCTGAGGTAGATTACATGTGGCAACCGAAGCTCATACCGGATAAACGAAGCTTAGACAGACGATACCAATTCAATTACCGCCGGAGAAGAAGGATTCAGCGTCGGAAAAAGAAACTCCGATGAATGTGGACGATGGAGGTAATCCAAAAGACGGGGGAGATACATTGAATGGAGTAAATGATGATGTGAACGAGACATTAGAACAACTGGCAGTTAATGAAGTGAGAGAGAAGGAAGTAAATGGGTGGTTAACGAGGTAGCACACACAGATGTGTCTGCTACATTAGGAGATCAAGAGACACAGTCAAACGTAGTGGAATTTGGGGGCGCTAGGGCCCAGGACACACCAACATTCGGACTAAGTGGGCTAAATGAAGATAATTATGTTGGGCCGACAAAGAAAGTCCATAATAAAAGGAAAAGGCCTTGCCTAGCAGAAAATCGTTTAGGAAGTTTAAAGCCCAACCAAACCATACTTAAAAGGAAAATTCCTGACCTGAACGTGGACTTATCAGATGAATCTAGATTGCATCCCAAAAGGAGGGCTTTTGGCAGGAAGGAAAAGATCAACAAGAAGAAGAATACGGTTACAGTAAGAGTGCCAGAAGAAGAGACTAACAGTCTCGATCAAATAGGAACTGGGATTGAAGATGAGTATGAATCCGATTGGGAAGAGGACTCACGCTCGGAGGTAAATACGGAAGGAACTGTTCCAGAAATACAGGGATTAGAAAACAATATTAATGTAACAGAGATCCAAAAAGAAATTAATGAGACAGTAAAGGTAGGGCAGGAAGTGGGAGTGGATTTAGCACAAAAAGTATCAATGGTCAAGGAAGCAGTAGCCGAAGAGCAGGTGGAAGTCGGTCTACCATGAATTATGGATCCCTAAATATAAAAGGAGCCCGGGGAACAGGTAAGGGTGCAAGAACCAGAGAGTTAATAACAAAATACAACTTGTATTTTCTTGCATTACAGGAAACACAATTTAGGGACATTCTAGTCAACATAATCAAGAGGTTTTGGACTAGCTCAGATTTCGAGTACTCCAAGGTGGACGCGGAAGGAAGATCAGGGGGCTTACTATCTATCTGGAATACAGGTGTGTTCAAAAAGACTTTCGAAATTAAAAATCAAAATTTTCTGTTGATAAAGGGACAAGTCATGGGTTATGAAGAGGAGGTAGTTATTGTGAATGTCTATGGATCAACAATTCAAACAAATAGAAGACGGCTATGGGACGAACTTCTAGCAGTAAGAAACAGCATCGAAGGGCAGTGGATATTACTTGGCGATTTTAATGAGGTACGTGTACCGGAAGATCGATATAATTCACATTTTGACGTAAACGGGGCAATGTGTTTTAATAACTTCATAAGTAGTGGTGGATTTCAAGAATATAACATGAGTGGGAAGAAATACACGTTCATGTCGGATGATGGCACGAACCTTAGTAAGAGTGATAGAGTATTAGTGTGTGATGAATTTATGTCAAAATAGTCCAATGCAACGTTACTGGCCCTAAACAGAGACATATCTGACCACAGCCCGCTCATCCTTATCACGATAAATAATAAACGTGGTCCGACTCTGTTCAGAATTTTCAACAGTTGGTTTGGGAAGCTGGGATCCGAGGAGGCAGTCAAAAAAGGGGTCGAAAAAACGAGTGAATCATCCTTCAAAGATGAAGTAATGGCAATCAAAATGAAAGCGATTAGAGAGGAGCTAAAACTACGGCGAAAAAGTAAGAATGAGGAAGAGGAGAAAGAGCTTACAGAGGCACGAAATAAATTGCTAGTCCTCGATGACCTAGCCGAAAATAGGAGACTTACAGAGGAGGAGATTAGTCTTTGGCAAGTATGTAAGGCAACTTTAAGATAATGGCATCAGGCACAGTTACTTGATCTACAACAAAAAGCAAAAGTGAGATGGATTGAATTAGGCGATGAAAACACTAGTTATTTCCATTCAATGGTAAATAACCATATATCAAGAAATAAGGTCAATGGATTATGGATTAAGGGGTAGTGGATATCGGATCCTATGGAGATTAAAATAAATTTCAGAAAGCTTTCAAAGAAAAGTTTAATGAACCGGTAACATCGAGACCACGAATTGGAGCGGAAGGTTTTTCAAAACTTAGTCAAAGCCAAGCTGAAGGGTTAGTGGTACCATTCTCACTCGAAGCAGTACGTTTAGCAGTCTTGGATTGTGGCATTTCAAAAGCACCAAGGCCAGATTGTATCACTTTTAAACTTATCAAGACATACCGGGAAGAATTCAAAGGGGCGATTATGGATGTCATGACACAGTTCCACACCCACGGGTCTTTCCATCATACATGTAGTGCTTCCTTCATTGCCCTCATCCCAAAGGTAATAGCTCCTATGACACTCTCTGATTTCATACCCATTTCATTAATAGGAGTGGTAAATAAAATTATTTCTAAGGTACTAGCAAACAGAATTAAAGGTGTCATAGAAAGGGTCGTATCGAACGAACAGTCTGCATTTGTCTCAGATAGAAACATTGTCGATGGACCATTGGTTATAAATGAATTAGTTGGGTGGGCGAAAAGGACAAAAAGAAGCATTTGGTGTTTAAAGCTGACATCGAAAAGCCGTACGATACACTTAATTGGAAGTTTCTTATAACCGTACTAACACACATGGGCTTTCCACCGAAATGGAGGAATTGGGTTATGGGGATACTTTTTGCAGGTCGAGGCTCGGTACTTGTAAACGGATCCCCAACGGGGGAATTCCAATACAAAAGAGGCTTACGACAAGGGGATCCGTTGTCACCGTTTTATTCATTGTGGCAATGGAGGCATTACATAATATGATGAAAAAGGCTAGGAATGCAAATCTGTTTTCAGGGGTCAAATTACTAGCTGACGCTCCGCATATATCACATATGCTATTCGCATATGACTCGATTTTTGTTAGAGAGTAGAATGAAGATAACATCAAGAACCTCAAGAGAATATTAAGATTTTTTTACCTCGTTTCGGGCTTGAAAGTTAATCCACGGAAAAGCCAACTATATGGCGTGTGCAGATCAGAAACGGAAGTAAATAACATGCCCTCAATATTCAAATGTAGTGCAGGTAAGTTCCCGTTTACCTACCTTGGATTGAAAGTTGGAGCAAATATGAATAGGATAGCAAACTGGTAAGAAGTGATAGATACTTTTAACAAAAGATTAACAAACTGGAAAGCAAAAAATCTATCTTTTGCGGGAAGGGTAATTCTAGTTAAGACGGTCCTGGGTAGCTTACCAAACTACTATTTGTCATTGTACAAATGCCCGAAAGCTGTGATTAAAGTTCTCGAAGGGATTAGAAGGAAGTTTTTATGGGGAGGGTGCAATGTTAATAACAAAATTAGATGGGTAAGATGGGAAAGAGTTGTGGCATCAAAAGATTTTGGGGGACTTGGAATCGGTAATATTAGATATCTAAACTTGGCATTATTATTAAAGTGGTGGTGGCGTCTAAAGATGGAACCAAACCAAATATGGGTTAAAGTTGTAAAGGCTATTCATTGTAATAAAAGAAAGATCAAGACAATACCGGTGAAAAAAACACTAACGGGGGTGTGGAAAAATATAGGTGAAATTGACGTTGAGTTCGCAAAAAATAACATCAATTTAAATGTAACATTTGTCGAAAACGGGTTTTCCAAACCCGCTCCGTTTTGTAATCGAATATTAAGTTATAAATGTCACGTTGCGTATTTATGTCCATTTTAATTTTTATGATGCATAATTAATAAACAAACTAAACTATAAAAGTTATAATTGATAAAAAGTAAAATAAAATAATTAAAAAGAAAATGAGGCTGCCGGGACTCGAACCCGGGTCAGCCGGAAAAGAACTCAAAGCTTTATCACACACACATATCACCACTCCGCCACTTGTTGTTTTCTGTAAACATTAGGAAACAACTAAATTTTATTATCTATCACAAATTAATCCGGTTACGCCAACTGTAACCGAAATCGGTCATCAAACGTCCAAAGACGTTTGATTGATCGCGTTTTACTGAGTTTAACCGATGCACCGACGTTTTCAATCAAGTTGCTTTGAATGAACTTGAATTCTAGAAGTGAATCGGTTTTAATAACCGAAAACTTTCAATTCCAGAATTACTCCAATCCTTGTTCTCTCTCACGACTCAAACACACTCGGAAAGCTCTCAATTACATTTTCGCACAATTTTCAGTTCGTCGGAGAATCTAATTGGACTCGCCGGAATTTCGCCGGGAAACCGTATTCTCCATCAAAACAGTAAGTCTTTCAATTCCTTCGTGGTCTATCAATTGTTAAGCTATTGCTAACTTATACCCTTCAATCGGAATCAATTTCAGACGTTAATATCGGATAATTCCAGTTCGCCGGAAAACTTCTGAAAATCCTTATCTTCAGCTGTGAAACGGTACAGACATTCAAACCTTCTGAAAGCTCTTGTTTAATACTTCAATTCCTCTTGTAGCTAATCAAAACTGTTAATTTTTCATTCAGTAGAAATCCGTAAAAACAGAGCCGACGACTTGCCGGAATTCTGAGATAAATCGTTTCCGGTATGTTTACTTCTAAATATCGTCTCTGCCATTTCATATTAGTCTGTTGAATGTTTGTTAATCGAATTAAACAAGATACAATAGTGTAATCGCAGACTGTAATTTTGTAACGAAGAAGACGATGATAGTTTGATTATAAATTTAATAAAATCTGGATATTATCTCGGGTTAGACACACAGTCCAGCGGTGGACTGTGTGCACATACATATCACACGCCGCGAGTTCGATCCTTGACACACGCATGCTCTGTAATAAAAATGTTTTGTTTTTCTAACTGAACCGGATCCTTGTCGCCGTAGATGTTAAGTATAATAAAAATCTATATATTAACCAAATTAGACACACAGTCCAGCGGTGGACTGTGTGTAACACTAAGTCACAGGCCCCGGGTTCGAGACCTGTTGATGACACCAGTTCGGCGATTTAAAACATTTTTGAAAATAAAAGAATTTTGAATAAACTGAGTTAGTATATAAATATAATTAAAAACAGAATTATTTCAGGTTAGACACGTAGCTCAGTTGGTAGAGCTGCGTGCACGTGAACGGGAGGTCTCGGGTTCGAGCCTCACCCGGCGTATACAGTTACACAATAAAACCGGTCAACAAGTCAAAGTCAATAGTCAACGGTCAACGCAAAAGTCAACATTTTTTTATTTTTTTATTTATTTAATTTAATTTAAAAATCAATTAAAAATACTTACAAATAATGTTTTTAAAGATAGGAAATAGCCTTAAACTCACAAAAATATATCTAAAAATCCTAATTAAAATTATCAATAAAATCCACTCATTTACTATATTTTCCGTTATTATTTAGGTTAGTTAATTCTCGTTGTTCAATCCTTCCAACTCGTGCGCATCTCATCATCTCCAACCAAACGCACCCAATGTGAGTGAATCTTCACAAATTCCCCGTTTTAATCACGTTTTTGGGGTGTATCATGTGTCTTATCATTTATTATATTTAAATCATTGTGCATACATCATATCATGAACAAATGTGTATTCAGCTTGTATCAACTGTTGTGTGGTTATTGTTTAGATTTAATTTATTATTTTCAGTACATGCAATTTCATAGGCCGCCGCTCCCTATTACATTATGAGCGTTGAGCATGTTCCCCATTACATTATGAGCGTGAACCTGGCGTGCCAACATACGATCGGCTCCGTTTGATTGAGCCTTGATCGCACAGACATTTATCATTTTCAGTACATGCAATACGATCGGCTCAGTTTGATTGAGCCTTGATCGCTCAGACATTTATCATTTTCAGTACATGCAATACGATCAGCTCCGTTTGATTGAGCCTTGATCGCACAGACATTTATCATTTTCAGTACATACGTTTATCATATGCTGTTCCTTCCCCATTTATGTTATTGTATGTCATTGTATGTTATTGTATGTTATTGTATGTCATTGTATGTTATTGTATGTTATTATATGTTATAGTTTGTGGTTGTTATTGCTACTGTTTGATCATTTACATTTGCTCACTTATGATTATTGCACAATTTTTCCTTGATAAAATAACAAGAAAATCAATAATAAATGTTTATCTAACAAGGTTCACTCACCAACTTATGTTGACCCAAAAACCCCCATTTTTACACATGATACAGGTGAACCAGCTGCAGCAAGAAACACATAGGATTGGCCTAGAAGAATAAACTGGTTTAGAGCTTGGATTGTTTAGTTGGTTATTTTTCTTTGTATTTGTATGGACATGTTTGGATTATTGAGAAAATAACTTTGACTTTAATAAATATGAAACACATTAGTAAATATCATGAGCTTTGGTGATAACCCAATTATGCCCCGACTCTTATTCTGCTGCGGGTGGGGGTGTGACAGTAAACACGTGTCTAAAAAGCAAAGTCGGAATTGGGGATAAAACTATGTTTTGGGAAGACCTGGCTTGGAAACGAGCCGTTGAAGACTCGATATCAAGAGTTGTTTCAAATGGCAGTGGATAAAAGTGCGTTAGTGATGGACTGTTTAGGGATTGGTCATGGTCAAAAGCACCCGAAACAGGAGGAGAAAGACAGCAGATGGAGGGGTTGAACGCACTACTAATGTAGCATCCGATCTCTTCTAACAGTGATATTTGGTATTGGAAAGACAGCGTCCAACTGAGCTTCACAGTAAAAATGGTAAGACAATCATTAGCACAGCAAATTGACTTGAATTCATAGAGCGGAGAGTTTGTCTGGAATAAATGGGCATCTGGAAAAAGCAACATGTTCGTGTGGCGAGCGATAGATAATAAGATACCAACGATAATAGCATTATGGGAAAGGGGTTTGACGTTACCAGATTATACTTGCAGTATGTGCAGTGCAATGGAGGAATCGGCAAATTATGTTTTATTACAATGCAGTTTCGCGAAGCAGGTGTGGAAGTCAATTCTGGATTGGGTCAAGTGCCGAACAATAAGCGTAGAAGGATCCCTAAAACAACTGTTACAGGAAGTGATCGATTTACAAAGGAGCCGAAAAAAGAGAAGTTATACACGCTATCGTTTTGCAAACAATATGGAGTTTATGGAAAACCAGGAATGAGAAGATATTTAGAGGCAAACCGGGAGTCATTCAAAAAACGACGGAAGATATAAAAGAAGAATCTTATCAATACGTAAAACAAAGATCAAAATTCAACTCAATTTTAAGGCAACAATGGTGGGATTTCAATTTTATTATGTAATAGTTACGATGTAATGTTTTTTTTCGATGTAACTGTAATCTTTTGGCTCCCAATTTCTGGCTGGGAGCTTTGGTATTTTTGGAGTGGTATAAAGTCCCGTTTGCTATTCCAAAAAAAAAATAAAGTTCTATAGCACATTAGAGGGTCAAAGAATGTTACTCCGAGACTGCTTATTTTAACGTGCTTCAATTCCGAGATCACATATTCCAACCTTGTAGCTTAAAAGTCTGATGCAATTGGTATGGGTGAAAATAAAGGTTAAATGAAAACATAATGTGTTGAATCAATAACCAAGAAAGAAAACCACCTTGAGTGAAAGATATAGATGGTATAAAATAACAAATGAAATATGCATATACTAATTTTCAACATTGAAGATGAATCCAAAATGATTGTAGATTTTTACTTCCCGCTTTTCACTAAGGGTGTTCATCGAATTGAATATCGAATTTTCGAATTATTTCCAATAGTTTTTATTTTTCCTTGAATTTGAATTCGATTAAAACCTACCCAATTTGATTCGAGAATTCGAATAAAAATCCGAATTCGTATTCGAAATCGAATTGAATTGAATTGAATTCGAATTAATTCGATTTGATTCAGGTCTTTTAAAACATGTAAAAAACTATCAAAAAAATGAAATAGAAATTTTAAAGCAATCATAAAGCACAATATCACATTAAAAAGTTCCAAATAAGGTTTTATAAGTCTAAAATTCAAAACGAGAAGTCGGGAATAACCACTCCACATTACAAGTTAATATTTATAAGGTTAAAAACTATTGATAAATTTGTTACTTAGGTTTTAGTTATGGATCATGTAGTCAGTTTGGTACTGGGTAATTTTAATACATGGAATAAATTTTGGAATAATTTATAGTATAGCCTAGTAAAAGTTATATATGTATTGTATATAAAAATAATAAATAAGTATTCGAATTTCAAATTGAATCGAATTTGAAATTATAAATTCGTATTCGATTTACCTTTACCTGACTCGAATTAAATCGAATTCGAATTCATTTAATCGAAACAAATTCTTGATAATCGAATCGAATATAATCGAATTTCGAATTTTTCGAATTCGAAACGAATTCTGAACACCCATACTTTTCATCATTTATGAATTTACAAAGTTCTATTCCATACTCTCCATGAATATGTCTATGTGATCAATTAAATTACATATTAAACACACATTGACATTTTTGCATCTTTGACTTATGCTTTCATATAAACTCAAGAATAGTTTACCATAAATTAGCATCCAGATTTCCTCCTTGTACATGATGAACCGGTATTGGTTTAAACCGTTAGAGAAATGTGTGATGTTCGTATGGTTTCTAACTCCATAGATACCTCTTTCATTGTTGGCCTATGCTTTCCATTCAAATTCAAACAACGCATTGCAAGGTTAGCTAATAACATAAGCTCGTCCTTGGTACCCTCTTTAATCATCACTGTATCAAAAATAGAAATAGCACGCTGTTCTTCCATAGCCAACATAAAGTGTGCAGCAAGACTTACATTTTCACCAATCTATTTACAAAAATTGGCCTTTCACCGGTTAGTAGTTCAACCAAAACAACTCCAAAACTGTAAACATCACTCTTTTCTATGAATTGACTAGATTGGAAATATTGAGGATCAAGGTAGCCAAATGTACCTTTGACTAAAGTAGTCAAATGAGTTTTCTCTATTGAGAAAAACCTTGAAGTTCCGAAGTCAGAAATTTTGGCCCTATATTTGTCATCTAAAAGTATATTAGTGGTTTTGACGTCCCTATGGTATATTGGAATGGAAGTTGCTGAGTGTAAGTACGCAAATGCTCCTACAATCTCAGTTGCTATTTGTAATCTCATTTTAAAAGAAATTTGGAACTCGTCTGTTCCGTGGTGAAGACGGTCATACAAGTTACCATTTGGAATGAATTCAGAAACAAGTAATGGCACATCTGTCTCTAAGCAACATCCCAATAGTTTGACCACGTTCCTATGATTGACTTGCGAAAGAATGACTACCTCATTGATAAATTGTTCTACTTGGCTTTCATCAAGAACTTTTGATTTCTTGATTGCTACAATCCTTCCATCCGCTAACATCCCTTTATAGACTATACCTTGGCCACCTCGACCTAGAATTCTATGCTGATTGAAGTTGTCTGTCGCTTTGGCCAAGTCACGTGATTTGAAAAGTATGTTTTACCAACTAAAGAAGGATCAGCTTCTTGTTGTTGTTTTAAAAGTAAACCACCATTTCGTTTGAAAAACCTTTTTCTTCGTCTCCTTTCTTTTGTTTTCTTGATCCATTTGTACAATGCATAGGCAATTGCCACAAGAAAAAGTATACCCACACTTGTGATAATATCTAAATCAAGGCCAATTGAAAATGGTAGGTTAGTAACTTATTTTTGAACAAGTCATCTATTTAAGCTCAAAGATCTCATAGTATAGATGTAAAATCAACCGTTCATCTTGTTGAACATTGTTTGTACTCGTTAAACTAACTTTGAGTTTTTTTTCTCTTTATTTATGAGTATAGAAATCCTCAATGGCTAAAGTTTGGATGTTTTATTTATGCCATTTTATGTAAAAAAAAAAACAAAGAAGGATTATATAAAACTAAAGATGCAAGTATGAGGAAAGAGCCCATCACCACTTTGGTGGGGTGGTAGAGGCTTTGTGCCTGTTTGAAAGAGACTTGGTTTCAATTTCTGACATGGGTAAACTTGGTGTAATTTAAAAGTAGGGACTATGTAACATTTGCCGTTAAAAAAGTATGTTGAAAGAGTCTATGTTATAGGCATGACATTTGAAATTCAAAAGGCAAAATCAACCTAATCTTGTATTTCTATTTCGAAATATAATGATAAAAAAAGAAAAAGGTATGTGCATCTTAAAAAGGAAAAAAGATACCTTAAAAAACAAATTTACTGCTCAAAGACTAAATTGTTTGATTGCAAATATGATAAAATAGTCTTATTATTTTTATTTAGTGTAAAAAAGTGACAATTTTTTTATATATATAATACAATTGTCTGCGGTTTTTAACACCAAAGAATACTAATATGACTGAATTGTTTATATCTATAACTAGGTTATAAATCTGTGTATTATACAAGTTGAATTAATATATTTTATATATACTAAGTATTAAAAAAAGTTACCTATTTAAAATCAGGTGCATTGCATGAATTTAATAAACACGTCTACACGGTTTAAATCATATAATGTAATTGGTAAACACGTAGTCGTCAATTTATGTTTTTGAAAAAAAAGAACTATGATGTACTATATACTTTTTATTACATTTTTACTTTGTTTTTATTATTAGGTTAGAAACTTGTGTATTACATAAGTTATAACATTTTATTTTGTTTTTGTATTTATTATTATTATTATTATTATTATTATTATTATTAGAAACTTGAGTGTTACACGTATTTGAATTAGTAAAATAGTAAATAAGTTTTATTAATAGATTAGAAACTAATAAGATTGATTTATTATATTTTTGTGATCATGAAGAGAAAGTTCTAGGCTAAAAATAAGTTGTTTGCTAGAACAGGAAAATAAAGAAATATCATAGTTTTATAAATTTATTTTTCAAACAAAATATAAGAAATAATTGAAATGCCTATTCATTCACCTTTAATGAAAGAAAAAAAATGAACAACTTTGGTTTTATGTTATATTAGCTAAATGTGCAAATTGGGTATATGTTATATTAGCTACATTATAAGCTATAATGTGTACAAAGAAAAATATGATGTATACAGATTATGAACAAAGAGATTGGATATATATTCGTATATTACCAATGGCCATAGATGAATTTTCCTTAAATCTCCAGGCATCAGATGGGCATGTGAAGTTGGTTAATCTAGTTGAGCCGTCGTCCTCATATATTCTATCATATTTGCAGTCAGAAGGGCACCTTGCACATTCTTCCCTTTCTAATTACACACACGTTATACGACAAGTAAGAAGGGCACCTGCCCGTTTACCCTATCTCGATGTAAATTCATATATATGTTGGTAATTAATGAAAAGGAAATATAAACTAATAAAAACAGAATGACAGATAGATTATCAGATTGGATACCTTCACATCCATATGACAAGGGTTTCCTACGTAGCGCATACCATGAAAACATTTTTGTGTGTGTACGGAAGTACCATCACCCATATTCAGTTCAAGATTGAAAGGGGAACCTGCCCCTTGACAACAGTTTTGTATGTCACTGGATGTAAGGGTCCACGTGAGGGATATGGGAACAGAAGTATCAGAAAATGTTCCGTTAACATATGAATCCTCGTCCACTAACAATCCAAACCCACAACCTCCATCTCCACCCAAACCCGTGAGATTCATGACGTACGACTTTAGATAATAAGGAATCGTCGTTTCACAACAATTAATGCCGTAACACTTGTTTCTTTCACCAACACTGCCATTGGGACAGTAAGTCGAACACCCCGTGACCACACTCCCATTATCCATCATAATCGCGTTACCACACCCCTCAAACACAAATATATTGTGTGATTTGGAAAACAAAAAGGGGCTCCCACCAAGATCTACGCCCATAATCTCGCTGCTATTAAGAACAGGGTTTTCGCAATCAGAGATTGTTGGTGTATTAACTGTGACTGTCTGAACATCCAAGTTTACACCTAAGACTTCAAGGTGGTTGAGTGCAGATAGGTATGGCCTTGAGGATTTGTACTCAACGACATACCATGGGTTGACAGAACAATCTGCTCCGATTCCAAAAGGGTATGGAATCCTCATGTTCCCGCACATATATTGCACCCTATTCTGGCGTAAATTGGACTTGTAATCGATGTTGTTATTAATGAAAGGAATATGAGTAAGTGTAGGGAAGCTTGATAGAAATTCATATTTGTAATGAAGGATAGGATTATAGGAGCAATGTTAAGAGTGTTTATGTTTATAGTGGTTGGTATGATCCGGGAACCTACCAAGAAATCAACGGGTCTAAGCCGGTTGGAAAAACGGAAACTTGCAACATTGTAGATTATTTTTATTGTTAAGATTACAATGTTTTTATTTGTTTGTCTCTGATAACTTTAGTTGTCATAATATGTTATTTTGTTTCTCTCCTCCATATCTAAAAAATTGATGAATATCTTTATTCTCCATATTTGATGTCACGTTGTATCTTAAAATTACAATAGAATAAATAAATAATACATCGTGGCTTCTACCAAGGTCGATGCTCATGGTCTGACTGTTATTACCAACTGGTATGGTGTTTAGCAGTTGGTGTTTATTAATAGTGACCATTTGATTTGGAAAACATGAAGAGACTCCTCCAAGGTCCAAGATTTCTAGGTGGTTGAGTGTAGATAGATATCGCATTGAGGAGTTGCAATCAATGATGTACCATTCGTTAACATCACAATCCGCACTTTGGAATCGTGACATTCCCACATGTATCATTGCACCATGTCTTTACGTACTTTGCAATTGTAGGTGTGTTGCTGTTAATGATACGTACTTTGCAATTGTAGGTGTGTTGCTGTTAATGAAAGAAACATGAGTAGATGCAGGCCTACTTGAAATAACTTCTTATGTGTGAAAAAGGAGTATATGATTATTGTATAAAATGTAAGGGCGTTTGGTGTTTGTGTGTTTGTAATGGTTGGTGTCAATACAAGATGCATCTAGGAAAAATCTAAACTTAAAATATTGTGGACTTTCTATGTGGATATTACGATGGTTTTATTTTATTTATTATCTTTTTTTAATAACAGCTTTAATGATGATATTTTTTTTTCGAATTAATAACTTTAATATTTACTGTCTAATACACATTCAAATATCCTTATTGTTTATACTTTACGTCCAAAATGTAGATGTATCTAAACATTGTTGCATGTCACATTGTAATACATTATTTTTTTCTACAATCATTCATTATATATTTTTTAAAGTAAACTTCTATTTTTTAATTGGAAAAATCATAAAAATGTCCATATTGACCACTTTTCCTTCATATTGTCCGTTTGACTTTTCCATGTCACAAAACAGTGACGGATCTAGAAAAAATGTCAAAGAACAACGTTTCAAAAAATCTATAGGTGAAACAAAATCGAAAAAACCGTCAATTTTTTTTCCAAAATTTATGGAAACGTCAAAGGGTAGCGAAGGCTACCCCTATTCTCAAGCTACATCCACCCTGCCATATTAGACCGTCAAAGAATGTTACTCCAAGACCACCTAGTTAAATGTGCTTTAATTCACTATCACATATTTTCCAACCTTTTAGTTTAAAATTGGGGCAATTATATATATTCCACCTACAAACTTCATAAATTACATATATACCCAAAAAAAATTACATATTTCTCCTTTCTAAAATCTAAAAATATCATATATACCCATTTCAATAAAAACATATAAAATTATTATATTTTACCCTTTAATTACTAAACCATAAGAATTTCAATCTTTAACTCAAATCTAAACAAATCTAACGTGATAACAGATTTCAAAAACCTTGATCAATGAATTTAATCCTTGAATCAAACCTAATGTTAACCAAATACAAACAAACATCATGAATATAATTAAAAAAACACATCATGAAACAACCCTCATAAAAATCCTATTGAACAAAATCATAAAAAGCACATCACGGATCAAACTAACTGAACAAACATCTTGTGTTTATTTCTTTACATTGTTTCATTTTTTATTTGTAAACGAAAGAAAATAAGTACAAGACACAACGAAACAAATTTCATAAAATAGATAACGCCCATTGTCGAACTTGTTCTTGTCTCCGGTTGCTGTTAGGATTTTGAACACATTGGTGCCCCTTATCATCGCTGGTAATAATATAAAACACACCAGGGAGAGTTATCATCAAGGAGAGCATATTCTCGTCGGCAGTCTGAACGCGATGTTTCTTGTCACTGGTTAAATGTTCAAAATGAGTGTTTAATTCTTAATGGGATGCTTCTTATCGCCGGTATGGTGGTTAGCAGCCGGAGGATTTGGCAACAATCGTCTTTGCCGGTGAGGAGGTCACCCGTTGGTTCTTGTCGTTTGGGAAAGGTTTGGCGATGAAGGATTTGGCAACGACCGTCGTTGCCGTTGGAGGGGTTACTCGGTAGATTCGTACCTAAAAGGATTGAGGGAGGGGGAATGAAAGGTCTTAGGGTTTTTTTTATGTTTGAGAGGGTACTTGTGTCATTTTACTATAAAAGGGGGAAATATACAATTTATTTTTTTGGGGCTTGATAAATATGTGATTAAGGTTTGAAATAGGGGGATATATGTAATAATCCCTTTAGTGCATTTGGTACGAGTAGACTATAAAGACTAAATGAAAACCTAATGTATTGAATCAACAAATGAAATTATCCTAGTTTATGTGTATACTAATTTTCAGTATTTTTAAAAAGAATCTAAATGATCGGTCTATTGTTACTTCCCGCTTTTCACCATTTATGAAAACATAAAGTTCGATTCCATAATCCACAAATATGTCTATGTGATAAGATCCATCAATTAAACATTGAACACACCTTGTCAGTTTTGCGTCATTAGTTATGCTCTCATTTAAACTCAATAACAGTTTGCCATAAATTAGCATCGAAACTTCCTCCTTGTACATGAAGAACCGGTATTGAATTAAACCGTTAAGGAAATATGTGATGATCGAATGGTTTCTAACTCCATAGGCACTTCTTTCATTGTTGGTCTATGCTTTCCACTAAAATTCAAACATCGCATTGCAAGGTTAGCTAATAACATAAGCTCGTCCATCCTACCCTCTTTAATCACCAAATCATCAAAAATAGACATGGCGCACCCTTCTTCCACAGCCATCATAAAGTGTGCAGCCAAACTTATATTTTCACCAAATCTATTTACAAAAACTGGCCTCTCTCCGGTTAGTTGTTCAACCAAAACGACTCCAAAACTATAAACATCACTCTTTTCCGTGAATTGACTAGATCGGAAATACTCCGGATCAAGGTAGCCAAATGTACCTTTAACTAAATTAGTCAAATGAGTTTGCTGGATTGAGACAAACCTTGAAGTTCCAAAATCGGAAATTTTAGCCCTGTATTTGTCATCTAAAAGTATGTTAGTAGTTTTGACATCTCTATGGTATATGGATGGAAGTTGCTGAGTGTAAGTAAGTAAGTGCTCCTACAATCTCTGTTGCTACTTGTAATCTCATGTTAAAAGAAATTGATAACTCGTTTCTTCCGTGGTGAAGAAGATCATACAGTGTACCATTAGGAATGAATTCAGAAACAAGTAGTGGCACATCTGTCTCTAAGCAACATCCCAATAATTTGACCACGTTCCTATGATTGACTTGGGAAAGAATTACCACCTCGTTAATGAAGTGTTCTAACTGGCTTTGATCAACAACTTTTGATTTCTTGATTGCTACAATCCTTCCATCCACTAACATCCCTTTATAGACTGTACCTTGGCCTCCTCGACCCAATATTCTGTTCTCATTAAAGTTGTCTGTGGCCTTAGCCAAGTCACATGATTTAAAAAGTATGGTTTTACTAACTAAAGAAGGATCTGCTTCTTATTGTTGTTTTAAAGGTAAACCACCATTTCGTTTAAAAAACCTCTTTCTTTGTCTCTTTTCTTTTATCTTCTTGATCGATTTGTACAATGCATGGGCGGTTGCCACAAGAAAAGGTAGGCCCACACTTGTGAGAATATCTGAATCAAGGCCCATGAAAAATGGTAGGTTAGTAACTTATTTAAGAAGTCAACTATTCGAGCTCAAAATATCTTAAAGTGTTGATGTTAATTCAACCGTTCATCTTGTAACATTGCTTGTACTTGTTAAACTTAGCTACACATGTGCAAACCATAACCTATACATGTGTGAATAAATGTTTACAAAATTCATATGAACAATCTAGTTAAATGATATATATTACGCACATATGTACCATACACACTTGAATTTCTCGAAATAATATGAAATTATTTGTAGAGCTTGCAAATAAAATATGATGTATACAGATCATGAAGAAAGAGATCGAGTAAGCATATATTACCAATACCGAATATGATGAATTGTGATGCTTTTCTCTTATAATTGATGAAAATAGATGATCTTCTCTTATAACTAATAAGGTAAGTGTAAGCTGGTAGACAAGTGAAGTTTGTTAATCTACTTGAGCCATCGTCCTCATATATTGTATCATACTGGCAGTCAGAAAGGCACCTTGCACATTCTTCCCTTTCTATTTAAATACATGAAGGTTTTCTGTCAGAAGTTGAAAACAAACACAATATATTAACTAAGAAAGACTGATAGATATTAGATTACATACCTTCACATCCATATGACAGATAAGGGTTTCCTACGTAGCGCAAACCAGGAAAACATTTCTGTGTGTGTACGAAAGTACCATCACCCATATCCAGTTCAAGATTGAAAGGGGGACCTGCTTCTAGACAGCAGTCTTGTATGTCACTGGATGTAAGGGTCCACGTGAGAGATACGGGAACAGAAGCAACGGAATATCTTCCTTTAACATATGAATCCTGGTCCACCAATAATCCAACCCCATACCTACAACCTATTGAGTATAGAGACAAATGAGGACAAGGCTGTAAATTTCCATTAACCACAAAGGGAATTTAAAGTAAATTACACCCAGTAATTTAGGAGCTAATTGAGCTACTGTTACAACAAATCAAGACCCATTCAATTGTGAATAACTACCTAATATATCTATATGTGAGTTAAATACAAATACACTAATATAATTTATTTATTGTTAATACGCCCCCGCAAGATGGAGGATCCGTTGGATACTCCAATCTTGGAACGAAAAGAAATGAACGGCATCCTTGGTAGAGGCTTGGTGAGAACATCGGCAAGTTGATCTTTGGAGCTAATGTGCATTACTTGTAGCTTGCCAGCATTAACCTGTTCCCTGACGAAGTGATAGTCCAAAGCAACATGTTTCGTTTTCGAGTGGTATACGGGATTAGCACATAAACAGGTTGCACCAGTGTTGTCACAAAACAACTGTGGGATGTGTGTATGCTTGATGCCAAGTTCTTGGAGCAAGTTTTGGACCCAAGAGAGTTCAGCGGCCGCGTTTGCGACAGCTTTGTATTCTGCCTCCGTGGAGGAGCGAGAGACTGTCTTTTGGCGAGATGAACGCCAAGAAATAATGTTGGAGCCAAGATATAAAATGTAGGCCGTAGTAGACCGCCCACCATCGTGAACCCCTCCCCAATCAGAGCCGGAGAACGCACGGAGTGTAAGGGGAGAGTCACGATGTAAGTATAACCCATGGTGCACCGTGCCTTTTAAATAGCGGAGAACGCGCTTTAGAGCCTGCCAATGAGATTGCCTAGGTGAGTGCATGAATTGGGAGAGCTTGTTGATGGAAAAGGAGATGTCGGGACGGGTAAAGGCCAAGTATTGGAGAGAGCCAACAAGTTTGCGGTACGGGGTGGGGTCAATTGGTGGAGTAGAGTCTACGGATGATAGAGGGTCAGGGACACTCAAGGGAGTAAGAACGTTCTTGGCGCCATCCATTTTGAAGGAAGTAAGGACATCTTGTATGTGAAGATGCTGCGAGAGAAAGAGACCTTGAGGTATAGGAATAACCTCAATGCCTAAGAAGTGGTGGAGAAGACCAAGGTCCTTGATTGAGAATTTATGACCAAGGTAACGAATGAAGGACTCCAGGAAACCAGTGTCGCTACCAGTGAGGACGATGTCATCAACATAGAGAAGTAGGTAACAAGTGACGTGATGATGCTGATATATAAAGAGAGATGGGTCCGAGATGGATTTGCGAAAGCCGGACCGAAGTAAGAAAGAAGTGAGTTCATTGTACCAAGCACGTGGGGCTTGCTTGAGACCGTATAAAGATTTTTGAAGTTTGCAAATGTGATTTGGAATTCTGAATTGGCAAACCCAGGTGGTTGAATCATATAAATGTTCTCATGTAACGTACCATGAAGGAACACATTGTTTACGTCTAGTTGGCGTAAGGGCCACCCTTTAGAGAGGGTAATGGATAGGACAGTTCGAATAGTTACGGGTTTTGTGACCGGACTGAAAGTGTCAAAATAGTCCTTTCCAAATTGTTGGTGGAAGCCTTTTACAACAAGGCGTGCTTTGTACTTATCAATGGTACCATTAGCTTTCCGCTTGATGCGGAAGATCCATATGCAGCCGGTGACATTTTGGGTGGTATGAGGGACAAGCTCCCATGTGTGATTTTGGATAAGGGCATTGAACTCAAGGTCCACAGCATGTCGCCATTGAGGATCCTTCATGGCTTGGGTGTGGGTGTTGGGTTCAAGGGTGGAAGGTAGAGGATGAATGGTAGTAGAATTTATGAAGTTTGAATTGAAGTATTTGCTGTTTGGTTTTGGTTGGCATTTGTTCTGAGGAAGAGAGGCAGGTGGGTGTTCTGTGGATGCGGACGTGGGAGTGGTGTTAGCTGGGGTAGGTTCGAAAATGGGCGTAGAGGCGGGAGATTGGTTAGGTACGATCGATGTTTCATGGGAGTGGGAGGAAGGGGGTGTGGATAGGTCCGTAGGTTGTGTGAGGGGTTGGACTGGAGTGGTGGGTGGTGGAACGGGAATGGATGTTGTGGAGGATGAGGATTGGAGAGGAATACTGGGTGGGAAGGCAGTAGATGATGTTGAAGAGTTGGGTGTAGTGGATGAGGTCAGGTTGTCAGAGAATGGAATTGGAAATGAATAACTTTGTGGTGGGGTTGAGTTTGGGAGTTCAGTAGGATTGGTGGGAAAGATGTATGGGATAAATTCAACATGGCGGGAATGATATAGCTTGGATGTGGTTGGGTCAAAACACTTGAAGGCCGATCGAGATGTGGAGCATCCAAGGAAAATACAAGAATGGGATCGGGATTGGAGCTTTGAGGTGGTGTACGGTCGCAACCATGGATAAAAAAGGCACCCGAGTGGTTTAAGTTTTGTGTAATCGGGTGGCTTCCCGAAAACATGTCGCATGGGGATTTATTGTTAAGAATGGGTGTATGAAGGCGATTGATGAGATATGTGGCGGTTTGAAAAGCATGTGACCAAAATGTTTGTGGAAGGTTAGCATAATGTAGGAGAGCAAGTCCCGTTTCAATGACATGACGATGACGCCTTTCGGCCACACTGTTTTGTTCGGGTGTGTGAGGTGGAGTCGTATAGTGTGAGATGCCATATGAGGCGAGGTATTGTTTAAGGCCAATGTATTCACCGCCGTTGTCGGTGAAGAATGATAGAAGGGGTGTCTTAAAGAAACGCTCAACAAGAGTTTTAAATTGCGGGAAAAGAGTTGATACATCGGATTTTTTCTTCATAGGATAGAGCCAAGTATATTTTGAGAAGAAATCAACAAAGGTAACATAGTAATTAAAACCATCAACGGAGGTTGCAACCGGACCCCAAACATCCGAATAAATAAGTTCCAATGGTTTTTCAGCAATAAACGAATTTTGACGGAACTGAAGTTTGTGAATTTTATTCAAGGAACAAGATTTACAATGAAACGACTCATGTGACACTTTATTACAAAGTAGTGTTAACTTGGTAAGTAACGACTTAAATACTTGGAGCGAAGGATGCCCAAGGGTGTGGTGCCACGCGAGTAGTGATCTTGTTCCGGTTGCATTGATTTGAGGAGACGAAGGAAATGGTCCGTAGTAAACATCATTGCTGTTCACTCCCCGCATGAGATGCGCCCCCGTTCGTAGATCCTTAACCATGAAATATGAAGCAAAAAATTCAACAGAAACACGATTAGTGCGACATATTTTAGCAACGGAAATAAGGTGATTACGTAAGTGAGGAACAACAAGAACATTATCTAACAGGAGTGGCAGTGAGTTTGTGTGAATTTTGGTATGACCAATGTGTGTAATAGGAAGAGATTTACCATCACCTAGGACAATTTCGTCGGGACCTCCGTATTCGGAAAGAATGGGCAGTGAGTTTTGACTTGGGGCAGTGTGACCGGAGGCACCAGAATCCCACATCCATGAAGGCACGGAGCCTGTAGTAGGAGAAGCAGCCGTGTAGTTGACCGATGGTGCCGAAACTGTTGAACCTTGGACCGGGTAGTTGTTGTCACGAAGAAAGCGACCTAATTTTCGGCAGTCTTTTGTCTCATGGCCTGGGATGTTGCAGAAGTGGCAGTAAGCATTGTTGTGGGCGGTGCGGGTATTGTTTGGAACTTGGGGTCTGTCTCGGTTGGTCCAGGAGGGACGTGAGGCGGGCTGCTGGGTGGGTCGTTGGTAGCGGGTATCCGGTTGTTGTCTGGAATAGTTTCTGGCAGATTGGCGATGGGTGTGGTTGACGGTAGTAATGATGGGTTCAGTAGAGGTGTCTTTGAGAGTTCGTTCATGGTCTAGTAGTTTGTCAAATAGTTGAGCAAATGATATGGTGGTGTCTCGGGATTTCAGCGATTGAACGAGTCAAGCAAATTCATCACCGAGTTGGTTCATAGTGTGAATAACTAGATCTTCTTCATCAATGGGGCTTTGAGCAATGGCTAGTTCATCTGAAATGGATTTCATATCATGGAGAAAATCAGTCACAGATCGAGTACCTTTGGGATTTTTGGACAACTTGGATTTAAGGGAGATGATTCGGGAACGGGAGCCACTTGCGTAGCCTGCATTGAGAGTGTTCCACGCGTGACGAGCCGTATCAGCAGAGGAAACCAGGGGTTGAATCGCGTCTGAGCAACTGCCAAGGAGAGCACTGATTATCATCTGGTCCTGACGAAACCAGGGGAGATAGTCAGGGTTTGGTTTGGAAACGTCACCGGTAACAATGTTCTTGGCTGGTGGTTCAGGGGTGCCGGTGATGTGGTGGTTGAGTTCAAGACCAATAAGAGTCGAAAGGACCTGTTTGCGCCAAGAAGGAAAATTGTTAGATGTGAGTTCGATGGGGAAGTGGGTTGCAGCAGTGAGAGGTACGATTTGTTTTGAAGCCATGGAAGGTGGTTGGTGGCTGAAGGGATCAATGAAGAAGAAAACAAAAAATAAAGAAGAGAAAGGAATGGCAGGGGAAAAGTGGATTGGAAAAGTGCTCGTAGGAGCTTCAGGCTCTTGATACCATATTGAGTATAGAGACAAATGAGGACAAGGCTGTAAATTTCCATTAACCACAAAGGAATTTAAAGTAAATTACACCCGGTAATTTAGGAGCTAATTGAGCTGCTGTTACAACAAATCAAGACCCATTCAATTGTGAATAACTACCTAATATATCTATATGTGAATTAAACACAAATACAATAATATAATCCATCTCCACCCTAACCCGCGTTACCACACCCCTCAAACACAAATTTATTGTGTAGTTTGGAAAACAAGAAGGGGCTCCCACCAAGATCAACGTCCATAATCTCGCTGCTATTAAGAACAGGGTTTTCACAATCCAAGATTGTTCGTGTATTAAAAGTGACTGTTTGAATTTCCAAGTTTACACCCAAGACTTCCAGGCGGTTGAGTGCAGATAGATACGGCGTTGAGGAGTTGCACTCAACTACGTACCATGGGTTAACAGAACAATCCACACCGATTCCAAAAGGGTATGGAATCCTCACGTAAATTGGACTAGGGATTGATTTTGTTATTAATGAAAGGAATATGAGTAAGTGTAGGGAAGCTTGTATAAATTCATATTTGTAATTAAGGATCGGATTATAGGAGCAATGTCAAGAGTTTTTATATTTATAATGTTGGGTATGATTGGGAACCAACCAAGAAATAAACGAGTAGATCTACACGCTGTTGGAAAAACCAAAACTTGCAACATTGTGGATTTTCCATTGTTATGAACTTATGATTACAATGTTGCTTTGTTTTTTGTCTAATAGCTTTAGCTATCATAATATGTTTATTTTGTTTCTCTTTATTTAAAACAAAGATGAATTGAATATCCTGATTCTCTATATCTAATATGGCACTATCTCTTAAAACTACTACTGTATTAGCTAGAGATACCATGTAAGTCTAGACATCTAACATTCAAACGCTTCGACTTATTTGAAATTGGTAAACATCAAGATATTTCTAAGTTTTAGATCTGGATCGGATAGATTTACCAGTTTTGGAGTTGCATTAGAATATCAAACACCTCGGCTCCAAAGTAGAATTCGGTTCCGCGATTTTTATATTTGCCGATTTTCATAGCAATTTGGATCTAACCTTATAAATGGAAATATACAATAAAGGACCCACGTTTTATGGTTCTTATCAACTTAACTCATTTCAGTTGTTCTTATAGCAGTTACTAAAAGCGTAATGTTAAAATAATATAAAACCATTTTGCAAATCAATGATTAATAATCTATCAGTAATTAGGTTGTTTTATAGTTTTAATGTTTACTATTTTCTTGCATCGCACTGGATTGGGACAGGGTATTCGCGCTGCCCCATATCCACCCAATATTCCCATCGTATGTCGAGTACCTTTACTGAACCGTGCATTATTTATCAGAATTGAGAGCAAACAAGTTCGGAAACATCTTCCTTAGGGTCACGTTTCCAGCCCATTTATGTAGCCAAATGTTTTGTCACCCCTCCCCAAGTTGACCTTCAGCCTGTTTTGAACTTCTATCGTTGGATACCCCAAGACCTGTCCCATATTAACTATATTTTACCGTGGTCCACCAAGTGAGCCTTTTAACGGGATGGGTGAATAGGACTGAGCACTACGATGTATTGCCAAATAGCACATCATCCGCGTAGAGTAGGTGTGAGATTGAAATATATTGTTTGTTAGTTGTTATTAATACACACTCCTAACATTGCGTTAGAGAATGTATTTGGTGTCACATAGGTAATTATTTGTAACAAGTTCCTATATGCTTATGTCATAATTCTTTTGAGCAATGTTTTTCAGGGTGAGGGAAAGCAACCACATGTTGGCATGATTGTATAATTTTTCAAAACATTCATCTTGTAGAGTAATTTTGTAGAGTATCATAATTACTCTACAAATAATTTTGTAGAGTAATTTTGAATTGTATGTTGTTTGATAAACTTGCATAGTAATTTTAATACACTTAATTTTGATGCAGAGTAATTTTAATACATTTGTAGAGTAATTTTGATAAGAGTTAACAACTGTTTTCGCCCCTGTGGTTTGTCAAAAATCACTATTTCAGTCCATTAGTTTAAAAATTGTGATTTCAGTCCATGTGGTTTCATTTTCGTAACCATTTCAGTGTAACATTTGTATAAATCGGGTTTCGAAAACCCAACCCAAATTACCGATCGGTGTATTTATTTATGATCTTTTGATTTTACATTTTTGTTCATTGTTTTAAACATTAGAATTTATATATATATGTGTGTGTGTTTGTGAGTGTGTGTGTGTGTAATAATAATAGTAACAAAGGTTTAGAATAAATTTATTAAAATAAATAAGCAACTAAATATCAAATATATATAATTAGTAAATAATTTATCTTAAAATAATTAAAATAAATAAAAAGAGGGTGAACCGGGATCGAACCCGGGTTCCCCGAATGCACACACACCACAAACACCGCTGAGCCACACACACCATTTGGTAGAATTTGGAAACCATTTATACATATGTACGAACCGTTTATTTCCTGCAACTTCAAATCAACGAACCCGCCTGTCTAGCCCCTTTCTGGAATCAAGCTAGCAACCGCGTGAAAGCTTTCCAAAAAATCAGTGGCAATCCATCTTAATTGTGCGAATCAATCTGTGTTGTTTCTAAAAATCAAAATCAATCATTTTACTCGGTTTCTAAAACCGAAAATCGAACACCCTGTTTCCAAGTCTATAAATACCGATCAATAGCACGCAAACAAACTCGCTCAACTAATCTCAAGCTCCCTCTGTGCTAAACCCTCCACCCCTGTTCCACCGGAGAACCGCCGCCACTGTCGGAATTCACTTGCCGGAATCGTGACACCACCCATTTCCGTGATACGGTAGAACCTTTGTTCTGTTCTTTTGAGTTTTGTTTAATTAACATAATGTTCGGATGATTTATAAATATAAATCAAAATAATTCAGACGGGTATAAATCTTGGTTAAATTCAAAATGAAGAAGATGAAGTGGGTTACGGGTTATATGTAATTAAAATCTTAGTTTTAACCGGGTTAGACACACAGTCCAGCGGTGGACTGTGTGCAAACACGGCCTTCACGTCCCTGGTTCGAATCCGGCTCATGACCGCATAACCGTTTTTATTTTGACTGAAATATAACAGTTGGCAGTATGTAGATAAATGTAATTAAAAACCTAGTTCTATCGGGTTAGACACCCAGCCCAGTTGGTTGGGCTGGGTGCATCACACCGCCAAGGTCGCGGGTTCGAGTTCTCTGGCACGCACCGGTCGGATTGTTAAAATATTTTTGTAAAATTAATTAAATTAGAAATAACCTAAAAAGTGTATAAATATAATTAAAATTCAGATTCTTTCGGGTTAGACACGTAGCTCAGTTAGAAGAGCTGCGTGCACGCAACCGAGAGGTCACGGGTTCGAGCCTCACCACACGCACGCCTGAAATTCAATTAAACTGGTCTGACAAGCGCCCTTGTCAGACAGACAACATTTTTTTTATTATTTAATTTATTTGTTTTTATTTTTTTTTATTATTTTATTTAGTACATATATCTTATTTTATGGTTTATTTTTAATCAAGAAGAAAATCAGTTAAAAGGAAATAAATAGGGATTTTAAATAAAACCTACCAAAAATAATCTAAAACTATAAACAAAAGTTTTTTTTATCCTAAGTATTAAATTAGTAATTTATCGGTTTGGCGCGTTATTATTTCTAGGTTAGTACCCATCCGTCGGTTAAATCCTCAACTCGTGCGCTCTCATTACCACTCAAGAATACACACCCAAGGTGAGGGAATCTCTACAAATTCCCCGTTTTAATCACGTTTTGGGTTGTATCATGTGTCGTATCATTTCTTTATTTTATTTAACACTTGTGCCTATATCATTTCGTGATCAAATGTGCATTGCTTGTAGTGTGGTTTATATGTGGATACATTTTATCATTTCAGTGCACTCATTTCATTAGGCCCATCAGTTCCTCGTGGGATACGGGTTGAGCATCAGGTGCCTCATTAGATCGGCTCCGTTTGATGGAGCCTTGATCTCATATACATCATCATTAATGCCATACATTCATTCAATGTGGTTTGTGATTGGTTACATATATACATTTGCTCACATGTTATTTATGCACAATTTTACTTAAATAAACATAAAAAAATCAATTAGTTAAATGTTTTATCAAGGTTCACTCGCCAACTTTTGTTGACCCAAAATTTCCTCTGTTTTACGCATGATACAGGTGATCAAGTTGAGGAAAGAAACACTTAGGATGGCCTAGAAGAATAATCAAGTAATTTCGTTGGAACAAGCATTTAGATTATTATTTGTGTTTGTATGAAATTTTGTTGGATATTTGAAATTTTAATTTGAATTTAATAAATATGAAACTTCTTAGTAAATATCATGAGCTTTGGTGATAACCCAATCATGCCCCGACTTTTATTCCGCTGTGGGTCTGGGTGTGACAGATTGGTATCAGAGCCTGTTACTATAGGGATATAGGATAGGTTATTAGACTTTTAGAGCCTATACTATAGTTGACTAGATTTATATTGTTTATGTGTTACATGCAAAATTCATGATGTTTATATGTTTCATGTTCACACACAACATTATGCAAACATTCTCACAAGTACATGTTAATATGCAATGCTCATCATAGATCATACCCTCATATCATATCATATCTATGAAAGCACACACCTCACAATTTCACAATTTCCCTGTTATTTCTTTTATTTTTGCAATGTTTTCATATTTTTCAAATCACATCAAAGTGAGTTTTCACGACGGGCATGTAGTAACTGGAAGGGTACGAGTACCGGTAGTCGGAACATCCTGTCTAGGCTTGGCATTCGTATAAATCCAAAATAAAGGACCAGTTTGCCTACCTGGGACTAACGATGAGAGTACGAAGGGCCTATTAGGCCAAAGCATGCTATACCAAACGTCGTGTGAACTAACCCCACTTTGAGCTGTCATTGTGTCCACACCTGGACACCCTCCGACCATACATCTCGCAATCATGTTTTTACGATTTTCATTCGGGTGGTGCGAGTGTTAACCCGCCGACACCAATGTGAATCCTACCAAGCCCAATAGTCATGGGGGCCCACATGACTATACAGACAATGGTATGGGGACATTTGGAGGCCCAAACATGAGCAAACCCAAGACATCTTATGGATGTAGTTAAATTATTTTCAGTTATATTGTTTTCATTCTTTTTACGACACATGGCACCTAGGAAATTCTTGAACTCACAATCTCCCTACATATATTCCTGTAGATGTCTGCTAGGCAATTACGTAGAGGTAGAAGGTCAGGAAAGTCAAACGAACGCTTGGCCACGCAAATTGCTAAACAAATGGCCGCAGTGCTTCCTGACATCGTGCTACAAGTTCAGCAAGCCCTCACCGCCAATCCCATTAACCCTCCCAACCAAGAAGACCAAAGCGTCGCCAACCCTCCTCCCAAAACCCCTAAATGCACCTACAAACACTTCAAGTCTTGCGATCCCCCAAAATATGAAGGGACTGAAGGTGTCATCGCTCTCCTCCACTGGTTTGAGGAGATGGAAAACGCCTTTCTCAATTGCGACTGTCCTGAGGACCGTAAGGTACGTTACGCGACCGGAAGATTGTTTGGGGTAGCCCTTACCTGGTGGAACACGGAAAAAGGAAAGCGAGGTGTAGACGATGCCATGGCCTTATCATGGGAGGAATTAAGAGAGATCATGACAAGACGCTTCTGCCCTAGAAGCGAGATCAAGAAGCTTGAAGATGAATTCCATTCTCTAAAGCAAAAGGAAAGAGATCACACCTCCTACAACAAGAGGTTTATTAAGTTGAACCAAATGGTTCCCAATCTGTTCACTCCATTATACCGCCTAATTGAACACTACATTCGAGGCCTCCCCTCGAAAATCCAAGATTCGGTTTTAAGCAGTTCGCCTGCAACACTCAAAGCCGCAATGGAGTTAGCTACGGAACTCACTTAAAATCGCATTCGAAATGGCAAATTTAAAGATGAGAAGAAGAAAACACCCATTGAGACCCCAATTCCAAACCACTCAGGTTCATCCTCGAAGTTTGCTGGTAAGAGGAAGCGAAATGGCAAGAACTTTGCTGTCACCCAAACCAACCCTCCCATCACTGCTGCTCCAATCACGCAAGTCGCCCCTCCAGCCGCACCATTCAAAAGGCCATACACTGGCCCACACCCAAAGTGTAACCGTTGCCAATACCATCACCCTCCTGAAAACCCTTGCCAACATTGCACAAGTTGTGGCTGTGCGTGTCACACTATCCAAACCTGCCGTACCCTTTAGCGATCGAACCGCAATCAACCTCCAACCCAAACCCAAAATCAAATGGTGGGCCAAGCCCAACAACCCTTACTTCTACCACCTGCACAACTCGCAGCCCAACTTTACTACCAACCCAACTACCCATGATGCAATCCATGCGAGCCTGTTTCAATTGTGGGGACCCAAACCACGTCAGGAATACTTGCCCACACCTGGTGAACATCATCAATGCCCAAGCTCAAGCAAACCCGGTAAACCAAGCTAACCAAGCTCCTCCACCTGCTAGAGGAAGAGCTTTCAATATCAACGCTAACCAAGCCAGGGCTGACAACAATGTGGTCAACGGTACGTTTCTCGTAAATGGTAGTTATGCATCCATATTATTCGATACTGGTGCGGATAAGAGCTTTGTGTCTTTAGATTTCGAATCTATTCTCGACCAACCTCGTGATAATCTCGTTGAATCTCTGACGGTGGAAGTTGCTGACGGAAAACCCACTTCATTAAATTCTATTATACGCGATTGTACTCTCACCCTAAATGATCATGATTTTTCAATTAATCTCATTCCTATGAAATGGGGAGTTTCGATGTAATCATTGGTATGGACTGGCTCAGCCAGCACCACGCTGAAGTGGTGTGCCATGAAAAGTTCATTCGTATTCCTCTCGCCGACGGTCAGACACTACGTATCTTTGGGGAAACTCCTTCGAAAGGGCTCAAATTGATGTCCTGCCTTCAAGCCCGAAGTTATCTTCACAAGAATTACGTCGCATTTCTAGCTCACGTCGTCAAGAGGGAAGGCAAGGAGAGGAAGCTCGAAGATATTCCAATTGTGAAAGAATTCCCGCAAGTTTTTCCCGACGACGTTTCAGGACTTCCTCCTGTGCGAGAAGTCGATTTTCGAATAGATCTTGTGCCTGGTGCTACACCGGTCGCAAAATCTCCCTATAGGTTAGCCCCATCCGAGATGCAAGAGTTGGCCAGTCAACTGCAAGAGCTGACTGACAAAGGATTCATACGTCCTAGCTCATCGCCTTGGGGTGAGCCCGTTCTTTTTGTGAGGAAGAAAGATGGAACGTTTCGCATGTGCATTGATTATAGAGAACTCAACAAGTTGACGGTTAAGAATCGCTATCCACTGCCTCGTATTGATAATCTTCTAGACCAACTTCAAGGCGCCACCTGTTTTTCCAAAATCGACCTTCGTTCTGGTTATCATCAGCTTAGAGTGCGCGAAGAAGATATTCCAAAAACTGCCTTCCGAACTCGTTATGGTCAGTACGAGTTCATGGTTATGCCCTTCGTTTTAACCAACGCCCCCGTTGTCTTCATGGATTTGATGAATAGGGTATGCAAACCCTATCTCGACCGTTTCGTCATAGTCTTCATCGACGACATTCTTATCTACTCCAAGTCAAAATCTGATCATGAGCGACACCTTCGACTCATTCTTACACTCTTAAGGACTGAAAAGCTTTACGCTAAGTTCCCAAAATGTGAATTCTGGTTAAGAGAGGTACAATTCCTTGGTCATGTCGTCAATGACAAAGGGATTCATGTCGATCCTTCGAAAATCAAGGCAGTACAAGAATGGCAAACGCCACGTACCCCTACCGAAGTTAGGTCATTTCTTGGCTTGGCTGGTTACTACCGACGCTTCATTGCCAATTTTTCCCGTATCGCCGTTCCGCTCACGACCTTGACTCACAAGGGAAAACCCTTCATTTGGGGACCTAAGCAAGAGGAGGCCTTCCAAACTTTAAAGCAAAGGCTTTGTGACGCACCTATCCTTACACTCCCTGAGGGTTGCGATGACTTTGTGGTTTATTGTGACGCATCAGGGCAAGGTCTTGGCTGTGTATTGATGCAAAGAGGAAAGGTGATAGCCTATGCCTCTAGGCAACTCAAAGTCCATGAGAAAAATTACACCACCCACGACCTGGAACTTGGAGCCGTTGTGTTCGCTCTCAAGATATGGAGACATTATCTTTACGGTACCAAGTGTGAAGTATACACTGGCCACAAGAGTCTCCAGCATATCTTCAATCAAAAAGAGTTGAATATGAGGCAACGAAGATGGGTCGAACTGCTCAACGATTACGACTGTGAGATTCGGTATCATCCTGGCAAGGCAAACGTGGTGGCTGATGCGCTCAGTCGTAAGGGTTATGCAAACTCTATTCATCTTCTATGTTCGCAAATTGTAACCGATATCAAAGATCGAATCCGGGCAGCTCAACATATCTCTGTAACGGAAAATGAGATACGCGATTAGCTGTCATGTGGAGCTGAACTCAAAATTAAAACCAAATCCGACGGTATTCTATATTATTTAAACCGCATATGGATTCCCGATCGCGACAACCTTCGTGATTTCCTCATGAATGAGGCACACAAAACACGATACTCGGTACACCCAGGAGCCGATAAGATGTATCAAGACCTCCGATACACCTACTAGTGGCCTGGTATGAAAAAGGATATCGTTGTTTTTGTTTCCAAGTGCCTTACATGTTCCAAAGGGAAAGCTGAACATCAAAGACCTTCAGGACTTCTAGTCCAACCCGAAATACCGGTATGGAAGTGGGAAAACATAACCATGGACTTCATTACCGGGTTACCTCGCACCTCCAGTGGGTATGACACCATATGGGTAATCATTGATCGTTTTACAAAATCAGCTCACTTCATTCCGATTCGCGAGGACTTCAAGAACGAGAAGTTAGCTCGTATCTACATCAACGAGATCGTAAGCCGTCATGGTGTACCATTAAGCATCATTTCAGACCGTGATGGTCGTTTCACTTCACGAACGTTGCGAGCCGTACAAACCGCTTTGGGTACACGGTTAGACCTTAGCACCGCCTTTCACCCTCAAACTGATGGTCAATCTGAACGCACCATCCAAACCCTTATAGACATGCTTCGAGCATGTGTCATAGACTTCAAAGGGAACTGGGACGCTCATCTACCGTTAGTCGAGTTTTTGTACAAAAATAGCTATCATTCAAGTATCGGCATGGCTCCTTTCAAAGCTTTATATGGTCGTAAATGCCGATCTCCAGTATGTTGGCACGAAATTGGCGAAGCGCAAATCACCGAACCTGAATTGATTCAAGAAACAACCGACAAAATTCTCCAAATTTGAAACAATCTTCTAGCGGCTCAAAGTCGTCAAAAGAGTTATGCTGACAAACGACGAAAGCCCTTGGAATTTTGTGTTGGTGATCAAGTACTTTTGAAAGTATCACCGTGGAAGGGAGTGGTTCGTTTTGGCCAAAAGGGCAAGCTAGCACCAAGCTACGTAGGACCTTTCAAGATACTCGAAAGAGTAGGAACTGTAGCCTACAAGCTTGACCTACCAGAAGAACTCAACAGAATACATCCCACGTTCCACGTATCAAACTTGAAAAAGTGTCTCGCTGACGAAAATCTCCATATGCCTCTAGAAGACATTCAAGTTGATGAGTCAATGCACTTCATTGAAAGACCAGTGGAAATCATGGATTTCGGTGAGAAGCGTTTAAGGCGAAGTCGTATTCCAATCGTCAGGGTGCGTTGTGAGTCAAAACGGGGACCCGAGTTTACTTGGGAACGTGAAGACTCAATGTGCGAAAAGTACCCGCATCTATTTCTGGTTACAACTACTACTTAAATTTCGGGACGAAATTTCTAAAATTAGGGGATACTGTAACATTTGTATAAATCGGGTTTCGAAAACCCGCCCCAAATTACCGATCAATGTATTTATTTATGATCTTTTGATTTTACATTTTTGTTCATTGTTTTAAACATTAGAATTTATATATATATATATATATATATATGTGTGTGTGTGTGTGTGTGTGTGTAATAATAATAGTAACAAAGGTTTAGAATAAATTTAATAAAATAAATAAGCAACTAAATATCAAATATATATAATTAGTAAATAATTTATCTTAAAATAAATAAAAAGAGGGTGAACCGGGTTCCCCGAATGCACACACACCACAAACACCGCTGAGCCACACACACCATTTGGTAGAATTTGGAAACCATTTAAACATATGTACGGACCGCTTATTTCCTGCAACTTCAAATCAACGAACCCGCCTGTCTAGCCCCTTTCTGGAATCAAGCTGGTAAACCGCGTGAAAGCTTTCCAAAAATCTGTGGCAATCCATCTTAATTGTCCGAATCAATCTGTGTTGTTTCTAAAAATCGAAATCAATCATTTTACTTGGTTTCTAAAACCGAAAATCGAACACCTGTTTCCAAGTCTATAAATACTGATCAATAGCACGCAAACAAACTCGCTCAACTAATCTCAAGCTCCCTCTGTGCTAAACCCTCCACCCCTGTTCCACCGGAGAACCGCCGCCACTGTCGGAATTCACTCGCCGGAATCATGCCACCACCCATTTCCGTGATACGGTAGAACCTTTGTCCTGTTCTTTTGAGTTTTGTTTAACTAACATAATGTTCAGATGATTTATAAATATAAATCGAAATAATTCAGGCGGGTATAAATCTTGGTTAAATCAAAATGAAGAAGATGAAGTGGGTTACGGGTTATATGTAATTAAAATCTAAGTTTTAACCGGGTTAGACACACAGTCCAGCGGTGGACTGTGTGCAAACACGGCCTTCACGTCCCTGGTTCGAATCCGGCTCATGACCGCATAACCGTTTTTATTTTGACTGAAATATAACAGTTGGTAGTATGTAGATAAATGTAATTAAAAACCTAGTTCTATCGGGTTAGACACCCAGCCCAGTTGGTTGGGCTGGGTGCATCACACCGCCAAGGTCGCAGGTTCAAGTTCTCTGGCACGCACCGGTCGGATTGTTAAAATCTTTTTGTAAAATTAATTAAATTAGAAATAACCTAAAAAGTGTATAAATATAATTAAAATTCAGATTCTTTCGAGTTAGACACGTAGCTTGTAACATTTGTAAAAATCGGGTTTTCAAAATCCGCTCCGTTTTGTAATCGAATATTAGGTTAAAAAAAGTTACGTTGAATATTTATGTTTATTTTGATTTAAAACGATACATAATTAATAAATAAACTAAACTATAAAAATTATATTTGATAAAAAGTTAAAACAAAATAAATAAAAAAAATATGTTGCTGCCGGGACTCGAACCCGGGTCAGCCAAGAACAACTCCAACGACTTAACATACACTCACATCACCACTCCGCCACTTTGTGTTTTCTGTTATCTCTAGGAAACAAATGAGATTTATATACAGACTAGGTTAAACCGGTTTCGCCAACTGAGAAACGGAAATCGGCAAATCAATCGTCAAATCGTTTAATTTCTCGCGTATTCACGTTCATAACCGATGAACCGATGTCTTTAATCAATTCAGAGGTGATTGAACATAAATTTTCATTACTATCGGTTTTTATAACCGAAAAGAATCAAGGTCTCAATTACTTCAACTCTAGACCTCTCTCGCGACTCAGAAACGTCATACCAATACTCCATTTCACTCTCATCACATTTTCAGACCGTCAGAACGTCTAAATTAACTCGCCGGAATTTTCTGCAAAAGTCGCCGGAAAACCGTATTCAACCCCAAACGGTAAATCTTTCAATATCATTGTAGTTCAACAATTGTTAGACTATTTCTAACTTAAACCTCTCAATTGAAATCGAATTCAGGCGCAACTAATTTCAGTTCGCCGGAACTCCCCTGAAAGTCTTTATTTCCGTCTGTGTAACGGTAAGGACCTTCAAACACATTGTTAACGTTTGTTTATCACTTCAATTCCACAATCGAATAATCAAAAACCGCTAATCGTCTGTTCAGTTGAGGTGCACAAAAACAGAGACCGACGCCTGCCGGAACTCTGTAACCAATCGTTCACCGGTATGTTTTTCCTCTAAATGTCATCCCTGCTATCTCTTATCAGTTTGTGTAATGCTTAGCAATCGAATTAACAAGTTTTAATGATGTAAACTGCTGTCGGTAAAAAATCCAGTGAAGAATATGAACTTTGACAATACTATAAGTATAATTAAAATTGGTAGTTTAAACGGGTTAGACACACAGTCCAGCGGTGGACTGTGTGCAAAATACACACGCAAGTCCCGAGTTTGATCCCTGCTACACGCACTCCTTATGTAATAAAATGCCTTTTTGTTTAAAAACTAAACCGGGTTAACTCAGTTAGTTGTTAAGTATAATAAAAACCGAGATAATAACCAGGTTAGACACACAGTCCAGCGGTGGACTGTGTGCAACATTAAATCACACGTCGCGCGTTCGAAACCCGTCACTGGCACCGGTTCGTTGAATTAAAATGTTTTTGCAATTAAAAGAATTTCGGTTAAACTGAATAAGTATATAAATATAATTAAAAACAAGATTATTTCGGGTTAGACACGTAGCTCAGTTGGTAGAGCTGCGTGCACGCGTACGGGAGGTCTCGGGTTCGAGCCTCACCCGGCGCAAACTATGTCACTGACCGAACCGGTCAACAAGTCAACAGGTCAACGGTCAACGCAAAATAAACAATTTTTTTTTATATTTTTATTTATTTAATTTAATTTAAAAATCAATTAAAAATACTTAAAAATAACATTTTTAAAGATAGAAAATAGCCTTAAACTCACAAAAATATATCTAAAAATTTCATTAAAATCCTTAATAAAATCCACTCATTTAATATATTTTTCCGTTATTATTTAGGTTAGTATTTCTCGTTGTTCCGCTCATCTAATTCGTGCGCATATCACCATCTCCAATCCAACGCACCCTATGTGAGTGAATCTTTACAAATTCCCCGTTTAATCACGTTTTGGGGTGTATCATGTGTCTTGTTATATATATTTAAACCATAGTGCATACATCATATCATGAACATGTGTATTCAGTTTGATTCTGTTGTGTAGTTATTATTGGTTGCAATTTATTATTTTCAGTACATGCAAATTCATAGGCCGCCGCTCCCCATTACATTATAAGCGTGAACCAGCAGCAGCTAGGAACACGTAGGATTGGACTAGAAGAATAAAATGATTTAGAGTTGGGATTATTATGTTTGGTTTATTTTTCTTTGTATTGTATGAACATGTTTGGATATTTGGAAATGTAACTTTGACTTGTTTAAATATGAAACATATTAGTAAATGTCATGAGCTTTGGTGATAACCCAATTATGCCCCGACTCTTATTTCCGCTGCGGGTCGGGGTGTGACAGATTGGTATCAGAGCCATGACTATAGGGATATAGGATAGGTTATTAGACCTTTAGAGCCTATACTATAGTTGATTAAAAACTTATAAGATTTTTGTGTGTTACATGCCAAATTTCATGATGTTTATATGTTTTATGTTAAATGTTACATTCAACATTATGCAAGCATGTTCATAAGTATGTATTATCATATAATGCCTATCATGAATCATATACTCATAACATATCACATCCATGAAAGCACACACCACATCATGATTGCTTTTACAATGATTTTTTTTTTTTTTTTGTGTTTTCAAATCTCATCAAAGTGAGTTCGCATGACGGGCATGTAGTAACTGGAAGGGTACCAGTACCGGTAGTCGGAACGTCCTGTCTAGGCTGGCATTCGTATAAATCCAAAATAAAGGACCAGTTTGCCTACCTGGGGACTAACGATGAGAGTACGAAGTACCTATTAGGCCAAAGCATGCTATACCAAACGTCGTGTGAGCTAACCCCACTTTGAGTTGTCATTGTGTCTACACCTGGACACGTTCCGACCAAACATCTCATGAACATATTTTGTGGTTTGCATTCGGGGGATGCGAGTGTTAAATTGCTAATACTAATGTGAATCCTACCATGCCAATAGCCATGGGGGCCCACATGACTATGTAGGTGAAGGTATTGGGGACATTTGAGGCCCAACATGAGCGAACCCAAGACATCCTATGGATGTAGTTGCATTATTGATATTTATGTATATTTCATTTTCTTAAAGACACATGACACCTAAAAAGACATCATAAACTCACAATCTTCTCATTGTATGATCCTGTAGATGTCGTCTAGACAGCAACGAAGGGGTAAAAGATCAGGAAGGTCTCAGGAACGTTTGGCCACACAGATCGCAAAACAAATGGCCACGATACTGCCTGACATTGTGGTCCAAGTACAACAAGCCCTTGCTACAAATCCTACTAACCCTCCCCAACAACAGGACCAGAACATCGACAACCCTCCTACCAGCAAGTGCTCTTACAAACATTTTAAGTCTTGTGATCCTCCTAAATTTGAAGGGACCGAGGGTTTGTCACTGCTCTCCTACATTGGTTTGAGGAGATGGAAAACACCTTTCTAAACTGCGATTGTCCTGAGGATCGCAAGGTTCGATACGCCACCGGGAGACTATTTGGGGTAGCTCTCACTTGGTGGAATACTGAGAAAGGGAAGAGGGGAACTGAAGATGCGATGGCCTTAACTTGGGAGGAGTTAAGGGAAATCATGACTAGGCGTTTCTGTCCTAAAAGTGAAATTAAAAAGCTGGAGGACGAATTTCATTCTCTAAAGCAAAAGGAGGGTGATCACACTACCTATAACAAGAGGTTCTTGGAGTTGAACCAAATGGTTCCAAATTTGTTCACCCCAACCTATCGTCTGATCGAGCATTATATTCGAGGACTTCCCTCGAAAATCCAAGATTCAGTTCTCAGCGTTTCACCAGTAACACTTGAAGCTGCTATGGAGTTAGCAACTGAACTGACCGAAAACCAAATTCGCAACGGGAAGCTCAAAGAAGAGAAGAAGAAAGCCCCTGTTGAGGGACAAACTCCAAACCACCCCATTCCTTCCTCTAAGTTTGCTAACAAGAGGAAGCGCAACACCAGAAATTTTGCAGTTACTCAAACCAACTCCCCTATTCCTGCTGCACCCATTACTCAAGTCACTCCTTCACCCGCACCATACAGAAGACCCTACACTGGCCCGTTACCAAAATGTAACCGTTGCCAATATCATCATTCCCCTGATCATCCTTGCCAATATTGCACCGGCTGCGGTCGCGCAGGTCATACTGTTCAAACTTGCCGCATGCCTCAACGAACGAACCGTCACCAACCTTTAACCCAAACCCACCAACAAATAATGGGCCAAGCCCAACAACCCCTACTACTACTACCACCCACCCAACATTTAGCCCAAACATATTACCAGCCCAATTATCCTATGGGTCAACCAATGCGGGCCTGCTACAATTGCGGTGACCCGAGCCATTTCAGAAACACTTGTCCAAGGTTGGTTAATATTATTCATGCTTAGGCCCAAGCCAACCCGGTGAATCAAGCAAACCAAGCTCCTCCACCTGCAAGAGGGAGAGCTTTCAATATCAACGCTAACCAGGCCAGAGCTGACGGCAATGTGGTTAACGGTACGTTCCTTATAAATGGTAGATAT
This sequence comes from Scalesia atractyloides, assembly GCA_947069175.1. Classification (NCBI taxonomy): domain Eukaryota; kingdom Viridiplantae; phylum Streptophyta; class Magnoliopsida; order Asterales; family Asteraceae; genus Scalesia; species Scalesia atractyloides. Next base: position 63,210,827 of record CAMTDV010000010.1, on the reverse strand, counting down.
GCATCTATGTTATTTGATACTGGTGCGGATAGAAGTTTTGTGTCTTTAGAATTTGAACCTATCTTAAACAAAAATCGGGATAAGCTCACGGAATCCATAACGGTAGAAGTTGCGGACGGGAAACCAGTTTCGTTAAACTCTATTATACGCAACTGTACACTCACCTTAAACGACCACGCATTCTCAGTCGACCTGATTCCTATGAAGCAGGGAAGTTTTGATATCATAATCGGTATGGATTGGCTCAGTCAACATCAGGCAGAAGTTGTATGTCGTGAAAAATTTATTCGTATTCCTCTTTCAAACGGTCAGACTCTTCGAATCATTGGAGAAACCTCGTCGAAAGGGCTCAGCTTAATGTCTTGTCTTCAAGCTCAAAAATATCTTCGCAAGAATTATGTCGCGTTTTTAGCTCATATCATCAAAAAGAGAACCATGGAGAAGAAACTTGAAGACATTCCTGTAGTAAAAGACTTTCCACAAGTTTTTCCTGACGACATTTCACGACTTCCTCCAGCTAGAGACGTCGAATTCCGTATTGATCTTATACCTGGTGCTACACCAGTTGCAAAGTCTCCTTATAGGTTAGCCCCCTCTGAAATGCAAGAGCTAGCCAGTCAATTACAAGAGTTGACTGACAAGGGATTCATACGTCCTAGCTCGTCGCCTTGGGGTGCACCTGTTCTTTTTGTAAAGAAGAAAGATGGATCGTTTCGTATGTGCATCGACTACAGAGAGCTCAACAAGTTAACAATCAAGAATCGCTATCCTCTACCTCGCATTGATGATCTTCTTGACCAACTACAAGGTGCCAGCTGCTTTTCAAAAATCGACCTTCGATCTGGCTATCATCAACTTAGAGTGCATGAAGAAGACGTCCCTAAGACTGCTTTTCGAATTCGTTATTGCCACTATGAATTCATGGTTATGCCATTTGGTTTAACCAACGCACCAGCTGTCTTCATGGACCTAATGAACAGAGTCTGCAAACCTTATCTTGATCGATTTGTTATAGTCTTCATCGACGATATTCTTATTTATTCAAAATCTAAATCTGATCATGAGCGTCATCTTCAACTCGTTCTTGCACTTCTAGAAAAGGAAAAGCTTTATGACAAATTCTCCAAATGTGAATTCTGGTTAAAAGAGGTGCAATTCCTCGGGCATGTAGTCAATGACAAGGGAATACATGTTGACCCTTCAAAGATCAAAGCAGTTCAAGAATGGCAAGCTCCACGTACACCAACTGAAGTAAGATCTTTTCTTGGTCTAGCTGGCTATTATCGTCGGTTCATTTCAAACTTCTCTCGCATTGCTGTACCACTCACGGCTTTAACTCATAAGGGAAAACCTTTCATATGGGGACCCAAGCAAGAAGAAGCCTTTCAAACTCTTAAACAAAAACTTTGTGATGCACCAATCCTCACACTCCCTGAAGGTTGTGATGATTTTGTAGTCTATTGCGACGCGTCAGGGCAAGGATTAGGCTGCGTTCTAATGCAAAGAGGAAAAGTTATAGCTTATGCTTCGAGACAACTCAAGACACATGAAAAGAACTACACCACTCATGACCTAGAACTTGGAGCCGTTGTGTTCGCTCTTAAGATATGGAGACATTATCTCTATGATACTAAGTGTGAAATATACACTGACCACAAGAGTCTTCAACATATCTTCAATCAAAAGGAGCTAAACATGAGGCAACGAAGATGGGTCGAACTTCTAAATGATTACGACTGTGAAATTAGATACCACCCTGGTAAAGCAAATGTGGTGGCTGATGCACTTAGTCGAAAGGGTTATGCGAACTCCATTCATCTTCTATGTTCGCAAATTATAACCGACATTAAAGATCAAATTCGAGAAGCCCAACACGTTTCAATGACAGAAGAAGATGTACGAAAGGAGATGTCCTGTGGAGCCGAGCTAAAAATTGAAACTAAATCTGACGGTATTCTGTATTACCTAGATTGTATCTGGATTCCTAACCACAACAATCTTCGTGAAACTCTTATGAATGAAGCTCACAAAACGCGATATTCTATACACCCAGGAGCCGATAAGATGTATCAAGACCTACGATACACCTATTGGTGGCCTGGAATGAAGAAAGATATTGCCGTTTTTGTTTCCAAGTGCCTTACATGTTCCAAGGTGAAGGCTGAACACCAAAGACCCTCAGGACTTCTGGTCCAACCGGAAATACCTGTATGGAAGTGGGAAAATATAACCATGGATTTCATTACCGGGTTACCTCGCACTTCTGGTGGGTATGACACTATATGGGTAATTATAGACCTACTTACAAAATCAGCTCACTTTATTCCTATCCGCGAAGATTTCAAGAACGAAAAGCTTGCTCGTATTTATATCAACGAAATCGTAAGCCGACATGGGGTACCGTTAAGCATTATCTGATCGTGATGGTCGTTTCACTTCACGAACATGGCAAGCAGTACAATCCGCTATGGGCACGCGATTAGATCTCAGTACCGCCTATCATCCTCAAACTGATAGACAGTCTGAGCGCACCATTCAAACTCTTGAAGATATGCTTCGAGCATGTGTCATAGACTTCAAGGGAAATTGGGACGCCCACCTACCATTAGTTGAATTTTCGTACAACAGCAGCTATCATTCAAGCATCGACATGGCACCTTTTGAAGCCTTATATGGTCGTAAGTGCCGATCTCCTGTATGTTGGCACGAAATTGGGGAAGCTCAAATTACTGGTCCAGAATTGATCCAAGAGACCACAGACAAGATCCATCAAATTCGAAACAATCTTCTAGCGGCTCAAAGTCGTCAAAAGAGTTATGCAGATAAACGACGGAAGCCCTTAGAGTTTAACATTGGTGATCATGTGCTTTTAAAAGTATCACCGTGGAAGGGAGTAGTTCGTTTTGGTCAAAAGGGCAAGCTAGCACCACGTTACGTAGGACCTTTCAAGATACTTGAAAGAGTAGGTCCTGTAGCATACAAGCTTGACCTACCAGAAGAACTCAACAGGATTCATCCCACATTCCACGTGTCGAACTTAAAGAAGTGCCTCGCTGATGAGAATCTCCATATTCCGCTGGAAGATATTCAGATTGATGAATCTATGCATTTTATCGAAAGACCTGTAGAGATCAAGGACTTCGGAGAGAAACGTCTACGACGAAGTCGCATTCCAATTGTTAGGGTACGCTGGGATTCGAAACGGGGACCTGAGTTTACTTGGAAACGTGAAGACTCAATGCGCGAAAAATACCCGCATCTTTTTCCTACTACATCAACTACTTAAATTTCGGGACGAAATTCCATAAAGTAGGGGATACTGTAACATTTGTAAAAATCGGGTTTTCAAAATCCGCTCCGTTTTGTAATCGAATATCAGGTTATAAAAGTTACGTTGAATATTTATGATTATTTTGATTTAAAACGATACATAATTAATAATTAAACTAAACTATAAAATTATATTTGATAAAAAGTTAAAACAAAATAAATAAAAAAAATATGTTGCTGCCGGGACTCGAACCCGGGTCAGCCAAGAACAACTCCAACGACTTAACATACACTCACATCACCACTCCGCCACTTTGTGTTTTCTGTTATCTCTAGAAAACAAATGAGATTTATATACAGACTAGGTTAAACCGGTTTCGCCAACTGAGAAAGGGAAATCGGCAAATCAATCGTCAAATCGTTTGATTTCTCGCGTATTCACGTTCATAACCGATGAACCGATGTCTTTAATCAATTCAGAGGTGATTGAACATAAATTTTCATTACTATCGGTTTTTATAACCGAAAAGAATCAAGGTCTCAATTACTTCAACTCTAGACCTCTCTCGCGACTCAGAAACGTCATACCAATACTTCATTTCACTCTCGTCACATTTTCAGACCGTCAGAACGTCTAAATTAACTCGCCGGAATTTTCTGCAAAAGTCGCCGGAAAACCGTATTCAACCCCAAACGGTAAATCTTTCAATATCATTGTAGTTCAACAATTGTTAGACTATTTCTAACTTAAACCTCTCAATTGAAATCGAATTCAGGCGCTGTATTCAACTAATTCCAGTTCGCCGGAACTCCCTTGAAAGTCTTTATTTCCGTCTGTGTAACGGTAAGGACCTTCAAACACATCGTTAACGTTTGTTTATCACTTCAATTCCACAATCGACTAATCAAAAACGGCTAATCGTCTGTTCAGTTGAGGTGCACAAAAACAGAGACCGACGCCTGCCGGAACTCTGTAACCAATCGTTCACCGGTATGCTTTTCCTCTAATTGTCATCCCTGCTATCTCTTATCAGTTTGTGTAATGCTTAGCAATCGAATTAACAAGTTTTAATGATGTAAACTGCTGTCGGTAAAAAATCCAGTGAAGAAGATGAACTTTGACAATACTATAAGTATAATTAAAATTGGTAGTTTAAACGGGTTAGACACACAGTCCAGCGGTGGACTGTGTGCAAAATACACACGCAAGTCCCGAGTTTGATCCCTGCTACACGCACTCCTTATGTAATAAAATGCCTTTTTGTTTAAAAACTAAACCGGGTTAACTCAGTTAGTTGTTAAGTATAATAAAAACCGAGATAATAACCAGGTTAGACACACAGTCCAGCGGTGGACTGTGTGCAACATTAAATCACACGTCGCGCGTTCGAAACCCGTCACTGGCACCGGTTCGTTGAATTAAAATGTTTTTGCAATTAAAAGAATTTCGGTTAAACTGAATAAGTATATAAATATAATTAAAAACAAGATTATTTCGGGTTAGACACGTAGCTCAGTTGGTAGAGCTGCGTGCACGCGTACGGGAGGTCTCGGGTTCGAGCCTCACCCGGCGCAAACTATGTCACTGACCGAACCGGTCAACAAGTCAACAGGTCAACGGTCAACGCAAAATAAACAATTTTTTTTTATATTTTTATTTATTTAATTTAATTTAAAAATCAATTAAAAATACTTAAAAATAACATTTTTAAAGATAGAAAATAGCCTTAAACTCACAAAAATATATCTAAAAATTTCATTAAAATCCTTAATAAAATCCACTCATTTAATATATTTTTCCGTTATTATTTAGGTTAGTATTTCTCGTTGTTCCGCTCATCTAATTCGTGCGCATATCACCATCTCCAATCCAACGCACCCAATGTGAGTGAATCTTTACAAATTCCCCGTTTAATCACGTTTTGGGGTGTATCATGCGTCTTGTTATATATATTTAAACCATAGTGCATACATCATATCATGAACATGTGTATTCAGTTTGATTCTGTTGTGTAGTTATTATTGGATGCAATTTATTATTTTCAGTACATGCAAATTCATAGGCCGCCGCTCCCCATTATATTATGAGCGTTGAGCATGTTCCCCATTTCATTATGAGGTTGAACCTGGCGTGCCCACATACGATCGGCTCCGTTTGATTGAGCCTTGATCGCACAGTTTCATTTATGTTATTTATCGTATGATGTTGGTATGTTCATGTATGCTGTCATATGTTATTGTATGTTATAGTTGTGACTGCTATTTGCCACTGCTTGATTATTTACATTTGCTCATCTATGATTATGCACAATTTTTCATTGATAAACTAACAAGTAATTCATTAATAAATGTTTATCTAATAAGGTTCACTCGCCAACTTATGTTGACCCAAAAACCCCCATTTTTACACATGATACAGGTGAACCAGCAGCAGCTAGGAACACGTAGGATTGGACTAGAAGAATAAAATGATTTAGAGTTGGGATTATTATGTTTGGTTTATTTTTCTTTGTATTGTATGAACATGTTTGGATATTTGGAAATGTAACTTTGACTTATTTAAATATGAAACATATTAGTAAATGTCATGAGCTTTGGTGATAACCCAATTATGCCCCGACTCTTATTTCCGCTGCGGGTCGGGGTGTGACATAGCTCAGTTGGAAGAGCTGCGTGCACGCAACAGAGAGGTCACGGGTTCGAGCCTCACCACACACACGCCTGAAATTCAATTAAACCGGTCTGACAAGCGCCCTTGTCAGACAGACAACATTTTTTTAATATTTAATTTACTTATTTTTTTATTTTTTTATTATTTTATTTAGTACATATATCTTATTTTATGGTTTATTTTTAATCAAGAAGAAAATCAGTTAAAAGGAAAGAAATAGGGATTTTAAATAAAACCTACCAAAAATAATCTAAAACTATAAACAAAAGTTTTTTTTTATCCTAAGTATTAAATTAGTTATTTATCGGTTTGGCGCGTTATTATTTCTAGGTTAGTACCCATCCGTCGATTAAATCCTCAACTCGTGCGCTCTCATTACCACTCAAGAATACGCACCCAAGGTGAGTGAATCTCTACAAATTCCCCGTTTTAATCACGTTTTGGGGTGTATCATGTGTCGTATCATTTCTTTATTTTATTTAACACTTGTGCCTATATCATTTCGTGATCAAATGTGCATTGCTTGTAGTGTGGTTTATATGTGGATACATTTTATCATTTCAGTGCACTCATTTCATTAGGCCCATCAGTTCCTCGTGGGATACGGGTTGAGCATCAGGTGCCTCATTAGATCGGCTCCGTTTGATTGAGCCTTGATCTCAAATACATCATCATTCATGCCATACATTCATTCAATGTGGTTTGTGATTGGTTACATATATACATTTGCTCACATGTGATTTATGCACAATTTTATTTAAATAAACATAAAAAAATCAATTATTTAAATGTTTTATCAAGGTTCACTCGCCAACTTTTGTTGACCAAAAATTTCCTCTGTTTTACGCATGATACAGATGATCAAGTTGAGGAAAGAAACACTTAGGATGGCCTAGAAGAATAATCAAGTTATTTCGTTGGAACAAACATTTAGATTAGTATTTGTGTTTGTATGAAATTTTGTTGGATATTTGAAATTTTAATTTGAATTTAATAAATATGAAACTTCTTAGTAAATATCATGAGCTTTGGTGATAACCCAATCATGCCCTGACTTTTATTCCACTACGAGTCTGAGTGTGACATTCAGTCCACCAACTTAACTCCATCCATTTATTCAGTTAACTTTGGGTGAAATGACCAAATTGCCCCTATGGTTTAATTAAAAAACGTTGGTCACGGGTTTCGAACCTGTGACCTTTGCTATGAAATGTGATTGTTAAACCAATAAGCCATGTATCAAGACTGTGATTAATTACAAATTGTTTTCCTTATAATATGGCATATCCGCCGTCTTCTCCAAATCAAACTCTCTCATATTTATCAATGGCAGAAGCAACAGAAAACCCTAACCGAAAAACTTCAACTGAACAACTGATGTTTAGAACCAAAAGGGAGGTGGTGGTGAGGAATATACTGAAAAACTTCAACTGATGGTGCGGCGGAGGTGGTGGTGACGGAATACGAATCAGTGGTGTGTGGTGGTGTGTGGCGGAGGTGTGGTTGTGTGTGATGGGGATGGTGGTGGCGTGTGGTTGTGGTGTGGTGGCTGTGTGACGAGGATGGTGGTGGTGTGTATCGGAGGTGGTTGTGGTGTGGTGGCTGTGTGACGAGGATGGTAGTGGTGTGTGGCGGAGGTGGTAGTGGTATGGTGGATGTGTGATGGGGATGGTGGTGGCTTCCATTGATAAGATGAAATGTTTTGGCTAGGGGAAGAAGATGATGGATAGGCCACGTTATAAGGAAAATAATTTGAATTCATTCACAATCTCTATACATGGCCTATTGGTTTAACAATCACATTCTAAAGCAAAGGTCACAGGTTCGAAACCTGTGACCAACGTTTTTTTAATTAAACCTTAGGGGTAATTTAGTAATTTCACCCCAAAGTTAACAAAATAAATGGATGGAGTTAAGTTGGCGGACTGAAATGGTTACGAAAGTGAAACCACAGGGACTGAAATCGCAATTTTTAAACTAATGGACTGAAATAGTGATTTTTGACAAACCACAGGGACGAAAACAGTAATTAACTCTTTTGATAATTACCCTACAAGAGTAGTTTTAAAATTACCCTACAAGATCAAAATTACTTTACAAGATTATTTGTAGAGTAATTTTGACAATTACCATACGAGCAAATAACTCCTTTTCGTACGTTAAAATTATTTGTGTGAGAACTTTACTCCTAAAATCTTAACCACAAGCTATTTTGTCATCATATTTTTCTTCTAAAATTGATATTTAATAAGTTGCAATAGAAAGGGTTCAGGTCAAGGAGGACACACTTAAAATTTACAAACCTTAGGAAATCCATGAACTTGGCATTATGTTAAGGAACTCGAATGTTCCTACAAGATGAATTTTACATCTACTTAAAGGTACACATTTTAAAGATTGATATATATTAGTAATTGCATATACAACAAAGACTCACCATTTCAAAACCATAGCTTCCAACAATAAATATGCAAGATTAACAAACTTGGCAGCATCAATTATTTATTAGCCAATTAATATCATTTAGACACTCAACAAACAATAGTCACCTTTTCTTGCATATTGTGAAACAACAAAGTTGTGTACTACTGTACTATTAAACATTATTATTATTATTATTATTATTATTATTATTATTATTATTACTACTACTACTACTGTGAGACCACGAGCCACCTTAGGTATTTAGGATTTCACTCTCTATTACTGTAACCTATTAGTCAATAATAATATTCAAGTACTTCACCATTTAACATGTACTTGTGTCTCAAACTTCATAAATGTTGTGGAGAAAAACTACATACATTAAATTTCTAACACACCACCTGATACGATAGTGATTGGACCTTTCAAATATGATATATTACGCTTGGTGTAGTTCTTAATAAGAGACTTTATAAGCAATGACATTCCAACTTGGATGAATATTATACAACTACACTTAATCACACTTGAGAGTATATGTATTCACAAGATATCTATAAAATTAACTCCATCCGTTGATCATAAATTAAGTTCGATGAGAACCGGAGGAGGGACATGCAGTGGCGAAGTTTGAGATTTCCGACCGCGGGGGGGGGGGGGGGGGAACGTATATACCCAAAAATTTATATACGAAATCTACGTACATAACACTACTAAGCGAAAAGTTCGGGGGGTCGGGCGCCCCCGGCCTCTTCTAACCTGCGCCAATGGGGCCATGTACAGCTGTAACATAAGTGTTGGCCCCAATGGATCTTTGATCTCTAGAACATGAATCGATATAACAAATGAACATGAAACCTTATTTATACTAAACTAAAAGGTGTGATTGTAGAGACGCGTCTCTTCACGAACCGGTGCGTCCGTTGAATATTTGGATGAGAATGAACATCAAGAGGTGTGTCTCTTGAATCCATAAGTCGTGTCCCTTTGTTTCCTTGTAACCGCCGATCGAAAAGGTGCGACCCAGGGGAGATGTCTATTCCCTTGGGGGCGTAGGTTACAGACTTCTGATTTGTCAACTTTGGTCCTCGAACTTCATAACTACCTCTAAACTACTTTTATACTATACATCATCAACCCTTGTAGTATGGATGTGGAGAGATTAGCGATCTTCATTCACCCCTAATCTCAAACATCCTTGAGTTGTTGTAGGTCTTAGACTCCAGGCAATTTTATCTTCTCGAATCTCTTCGGTATTCAACACTTCACATGGATCTTCTTATTCACTAACCTTGCTCCTCACGAACTTTGGTTTACTCGAACTCGCTTCACTCGAACTTGCTTCACACGAACATCTTATTTCACTCTAGTCTTGATCGCACTTTATTTGTATCACACGAACCTTCTCTTATGTAGTTTTCCCAACACGAACTTCACCCGGTGTTGATTAACTTGCCCATCATCATATCTCATGACTTGAATCCATCTCGTATAGATTTTTTTGACAATCTGACCCACTCAGATTTCTCTTGCGGTTGTATCACACAACAATCCCTTATTCTCACCCAGTCACAGGATTATTTGTATGTTTCACACGCGTGTATTTTCCTTGGTCTATCACAAATTTAATCTCCTTTTGACGGTCATCTCTCACAACGGGTTCTTCATCATTGATTGCTTCCCTCACAGATTCTTCACTTTTACCTGATCCACTGACTAGATTGTTTTGTTGTACCTTTAACATGTTATCTTCCTCCTCACATCACACGGTTTTTCCGCTTTTTTCGTTTCACACGACCAAATTTCCCATTTTACTTTTCTTCATCGTCTAGGCACAGCATCAGAAGTGCTGGTTCATCATCATCATATGTTTCGACCAAGAGTGTCTCATTTTCCTTGGTTTTCTTGGTTGGCATCTGTAGGCATAGTGCCCAAGTTTCTCACATCTGTAGCAAGTGATTTTTGACTTATCTCTCATAGTCGGGGTTTCTTGCTTGCTATCATCCCTTTGTGGTTTGTCAGTTCCTTCCGACTCGTAAGAGGTGTATCCTTCACCCCCTATGTTGATAATTGCCTCTCCCTAGGCCTCGTGATGGACAGAATCTCCCTCGTCCACGATTTCCAACATGTTGTCCATGACCTGCATACAAGAGTTCTTCTAGATTATTCACGGGGCTTTCTTTTTTCTTCGACTTTAACCTTTCCTCATAAGTTTTTAAAGTACCAATAGCTTCGTCTAGAGTCATCGTGTCTAGATCGGAGTATTGCTCAATCGATACAACTATTTGATTAAATATGGCACGGCGTTTAAGAGTTTACGTACCGGAGTCGGTTGACTCATTGTTGTCCCTAATTCACTTGCCCGTGTAACAACACTATTTATCTTTGCGGAGAAAGAGTCCATGGTGTCATCTTCTTTCATTTGCAATAACTCGAACTCTGAAATTAGTGTATGCCAACGCACCTTTTGCACTCGATCTACACCAATATGTCTCGTCTTCAATGTGTTCCATATCTCTCTTACTATTTTGCAATTTGCCACTTGCAAAACCATATCTTCTGGTATTGCTTGGAACAAATATGCAATCGGTGCTTTGTCTTTTTTTCACATCTTGTTGCGTTGCTTATGTGGGTTCTATCTTTCTCCCAGAGTTCATTCGCATCTAGTATGGTTTTGCTGCGTATTGCCCTATCGTATAATTTGCCATTTTCAGGATTGGACACTGGAACTAGGAAAGAGAACTTCCTTCCTTTTGAATTACAATTTGTGGAGTTGGTCCGGTTACCCCTAACATGTCTTCTGACCGACCAATCTTCACTTTTCAATAAACTTTATTTTCTTAGTTTCACACAACCACTAATCCTTAACCCGCGTACAACCCGACGCGTAACAGTCAAACAATCTAATTCACACTAAACCCCGGAATCAAAACCCTAGATTCCTAACTCCTGGTTCCATAACCTTGAACCGAAAATAATAAACCGAGTTGAACTTGCAATTGAAAAAATAAAACCTAGTCGCGAATTCTCTGCGATGCCTAGAGCCTGATGCTCTGATACCAATTGTTGGCCCCAATGGATCTTTGATCTTTAGAACATAAATCAAATATATCAAGCTGAACTTGCGCATATAACCTGAATATCTGAATACATGTATGTTTTACAAATGAACATGAAACCTTATTTATACTAAACTAAAGGTGCGATTGTTGAGACGTGTCTCTTCACGAACGGGTGCGTCCCTTGAATATGTGGATGAGAATGAACATGAAGAGGTGTGTCTCTTGAATCCATAAGTCGTGTCCCTTTTTTTCCTTGCCGATCGAAAAGGTACGACCCAAGGGAGATGTCTATTCCCTTGGGGTGTAGGATACAGACTTCTGATTTGTCAACTTTGGTCCCCGAACTTCATAACTACCTCTAAATTACTTTTATACTATACATAATCAACCCTTGTAGTATGGATGTGTAGAGATTAGCGATCTTCAATAAAGAGCAGGTCCCATGTGGTACAATCAACGGCCAGGAGCATGAAAATGAACACACTTTCACTGTTTTTTATGAGCATCATTCCACAGCTGCCCCAATTGCCACCTGCCCCAATGGTGTGTACAATGATTAGTAAATATACTAATTTATTGTAGCTATCTTGAATTTGATTGTTAAATTAAAAAGATGAAGAGTGATGAGAAAGAATGGGATGTAGGAAAAAAGTCTAACAGTTTTTTAGGTTTACCAGAAAATATTAAGATAAGGAAATTTTATCAAATTTAATGTGAATAATATACCGGAATGTTTTTTTTTTTTTTTTTTGCTGTGATATAGGTCCACCAAGTAGTGTTCTATCTTCATTTTTTGCAGTGAAAAGGAAAACAAGTATCTGTTGATATTCCTAGTAATAATTTCATCAAAAAAGCGCATGTGAATAAATCCAAGAAGCCGTTAATTAAATAGAAAAATAAAATAAACACATATGTGGAAAGCATAAAGGAATACCCCCATGTATCGGCATTGGAGGCTTAAAGATTGCCTGCAAATACATTTCTGGATTTTGAAGAAGATAGCATGGTATGAAGGGTCGGTTTAAAGTATAAAAGGAAGAACCAACAAAAGAATTAACCCCACTCAATCCCAAAAGCATGTCATAAGTAAAATAAAGAAAACAAACACTACCAATTGAAATTATTAGCATGACCCAACCAGAATCATAAAGACATTCATCAAAATAAATTTAGCTGGTATTGTGCTACTATCAAAAAGTAACTCTTCTCCTTGCTCACTTTTTCCAAGATGTCAAATTAGCTCTATACAAATATAATTGCAAGAACAAATACCTTAACGACCATTAAGGATGCATAATCTTTAGTTACAATGAAAGATAAACTAAATTTGTTATTACCATACTAGAAGGCAATCAAAAGCAATAACTCATCACTGATGACCCAACATGCATAATTATACATTAAGCATATTTGTATAGAATTATAATTAGATGGGAAATGCATGACACATAATTACTTGGAACATATATCTCAATCATATCACTAATCACTTCCCTGGCATAGTACTTATCTACATCAAAACCATATAAACTCTAACAATTCTCCCCGGAATCGCCAATTTCATAAAAATCAATATTCTTTGTAGTTGATTAATCACCTAAAAAAATGCATACATGATATTCAAGGAATTTACGAGTATAATTAGGTCCAGTAAATGTTAAGTAAACACAAAGTCAATGGCATGAGAGAAATTCGCTTAAAAATAACACATTCAGAGTTCAGATTATGGTATTAGTGTGTATATAGCTTATATAGACTGTGATTTTGTTATTGTTGTATTCTGGTGTGATTGATGATATGAGATTCAGAGAGTTTGAGCGTCATACAAACCTTTATGTTTTCGAGCTATGTTAGTTTCTGTTCTATCTCCATGTTACATCTCCGATGATTATTCCGGCGAGTTGTTCTTTTCCGATCCTGCTCTATTCTTTTCTCTCTGTTCTGTCAATTTTTTTATCATCTTCTGGCAATCTTTTACTTTTCCAATCGGCATCTCCAAACATCTTCCTTGATTTTCCGATCATTTTCCGCTCTAACCCTGTTTTTTCTCTTTTACTTTATTTCTCTGATTATAATTCTTCTTCTCTTTGCAATCATAAATGGAAAAAATGATGTTCAGACAAACTCAAATATTGAATCATGCAATACCTAAATCATGCAAACGAACCATTAAATTAAACATTATTCTGAGTGAGACATACCACTCAAATCCTCCAATGCAACAAAACCTCAAGGGAAATCGATAAGCCGACAACCTTCCAAACGCATTTTGATTTTGGATTCTGGCTTGGACATTGTGTAGGGAACCTGATGGAGAGATTAAGGGGTGGCAGAACAGAACTAAGAATCAGTAAAAAATGACATGTGGTGGGTGGGAGTTACAGGAAAGAAGCGTGGGAAATAGAAACTGGAGTTAGTGGAGCGTATGTGATTGGTTAAAAGGTATCCAGGAAACTAACGTTGCAAGAAGAACTCAAACTAGCCTCACTACTCAGATTCACAACGCTCTGCAAGAAGCACTCAAAACGGAACACATTCAAGCGGAATCACTTCGAGGCATGGAAAAACAAACGGAGCCAAAGGAAGATGGAACTTTATACCTTATGGGTCGAATTTGGGTTCCACTTTTTGGCAACCTACGAGATGTGGTTTTAGACGAAGCTCACAAGTCTAAATACTCGATTCATCCGGGATCGGATAAAATGTACCAAGACTTAGAAGAATCCTATTGGTGGCCTAACCTTATAGGTGACATCCCGCAAAATGGGTAGAAACTGCCACCTATAAACCCATGTAACTCAAGAGCCAAAAATACTAGAAAGTAGTTAACCATACCTTTTCCAAATAATCTGATGTCAATTTATTAGAAAAAAAGACATTAGTATTTAGGCTTTGGCCTGGTGGTCAAAAGGAATTACCTCTTGTGAGGAGACCACGGATCAATCCTTGTGAGGTGTAATTTAGTAAAAGATATAGGGGGAGAAAGCTTAGCTGTTCGGAAAATATTGTGAGAGGAAGAAAACATGTTGGTTGATGGTTAGTTAGCAATTAGCTTATAGTTTTCAACATCCAAAATTATGAAACATGTATAATCTTTCATCTTTAATCTCAATTTTCATGCATAGCTGTTTATATCCCTTTACCGTCGGGATATTGATTATAAATGTACTTAATATCGCTATATAAGATGCTTTAATTGGACGAGATTGATTATAAATGGTTTGTCACAAATTTACGAAGCTTGCTACAAAATTGGTTAATTTGTTTGTTTGAAAAGAGGTGTCAGATTGAACCGACAAGTTTGTTACTAAATTACTTGACTAAGAAAACTTGACACTTTCAATTGCACGAAAACTTGATTGTTTGATTAAAACAAAAATTAGAGAACAAGGTTCACACCCGGTTCAACAGTTGCAAAGCCTAGGGTTCCTACACATTTTTAAATTGATTTAGTTAAATTTACCATTAACTGTTTTTAATATCACGAAGCTTAGGTACCAATTGTTATCAACGTCGTAAACAACAGACCGCCTTGCACTTTGTTACCTCGGACAAATAAATCCTTTCGAAAGATAAGGCATAAAACAAACTTATTTTGCAAAATCAAATTTTGATATCACTCGACAGTTATCAATCAATTCTAATACAACTCAACTTGTCACAAATCAACAATAAACATAAAGGAAACCCTAAACCTTAGAAAAGTGTACACCAGGGTGAAAACCGAGATGATTAGCCGCTCATGGCGAGCGGAGCATGATCACCGGGTAAATGAAACTCGAATACGAACATCTTGAAGCTTGATGATGGAGATGGATGATGATTAGGGTTTACTGCCCTCCCCAGGTCCTAGCCAATCTAGTTCATGTTGAACTATCATGTTCTAAACTTCTACATTTATTAACCACCAGTTCACAACCTCTAATTCACATAGCTCTTATTCTTCGGGTTTCTCCTTATAAATCTTCTGTTTTACAAGGACTACGTATAGTTATAGGGCTACATGGGTTTATAGGCACTTCGTGGAAGGGTTTAAGTTCCAATGGCGATGGGAATCTCTCTAGATGATGGCATGGATTGGAGACTCAGGTGGTTCATTGGAATCTTCTTCCACTTTGGATGTGGGATATGCGTTAAGATGTGTCGTTACCAAATTTTGTGATGAGTAAGGGAACATGAGGTATAGGTGATTGTTGCTGAAGGTGGTGGATATAGAGTGATAGTTAAATGGGATACGTAAATTGTAATTGTCACTATAAGTATATCTTGATGACTCTGCCCCCTAAGTATATTACTTGTGTATTAGATTCATATGAAACAAGCTTACACACAAATTCAGGTCTTGTGCCTCCCCTGACATCCTTATCTGAAAACTACCCTTATAAATATGTAACTTACCTTTTTTGGCACGCCTAATCTTGAAGGTTGAAGCCTAGATATCCCTACTGAATACCTAATTTGCTAAAACTTTGGCTCTGATACCAATGTGACACTACACCCGATAAGGATGCTTTATAACATAGTTTATACTGAAAGTGCTTACCTTATTGGTGATAAACGTATTGTACAATTGTTAGAAACTCAAATCACAACATCTAAGCAGACTAGTTCTAGCCTGACGTAATAATACTTCCACCAGATCACACTGATCCGAGATATACTTTTCTACCAGACTATCACAAGTCTGGGACTCTGAGCAACGATCATGCCTCATCACCCGTGACAAATGCTTAAAAGACACGTCAGCTATTGCCGGTGAGTTCATGAATATACACGAGTTATAAAACACATTATTTCACCATGACTTTGTACCCGCCCATATCATCATAACCCAACGTCAAACATGTGACACATCGTCATAAAATTAATGCCCTCTACACCACAGGTGTAAACAAGACAAATCCCGCCGCAGCGACACGTATAAGGGACCACAAATATCGTGTGTATGAGTGCACAAATTATGTACATGCGTCAACAGTCAATCCATATTACAACAGTTTATGATAAGCATGTTCACATTTGAAAAACATTCATAAAACTCACCTCTTGCTAGTTGCGTAACGGTTGATGCTAGTTGCTAGTATGTTCAAGTACTATCTCAAGGTCCTTGCACAAATTACATAATCCTAAGTTAGGTAATGGTATCCTTATCTAGTTATTATCATGGTTGGATACTGGCTAATTTGCATTGTTTAAGCATGGGTGATCAACCCATGCCTAACTAAGGCTAGGGTACCCAATACCCACCCCTAATAATAACCCTATACCAAAAAATAATAATATGAATACTACTAATATTAATACTAAGATTAACTACTAAAAATAAATAATAAATAACTAAACATAAACTTAAACGGGAACATACCTTAAAACTAACTACGACAATTTGTTGTAGAGTCTCTCTACTTGAGCTCATACTCGTGCTCCAAAAACGACTATTAACAAAATCCAACAAGGTATCTTATGCTCAGAATTCTCTATACTATAACGTTCCCAAACTGATATCCTAAAAGAAGTCTAAACTTCTATATATTGAAGTAGATGGACGGTGATGAAATTTATGTGGGATCATTGTCCCCTTTCCTGCTTGGTTTCTTACTCTACGAAACTTCACAATTCAAATATTATAGTTTTATAATTATATTATTTAATTAATTTAGCTGGTTCACTTGTTTTTCTGGTATAACTTTTAAAATATAATGTTTTATAAAACAACGAATATGTCAATAGAAAGAGCATATTTTATTTACATTTGACATAAGTTTCGCTAAAAACGGAGTAGGGTCAAATATAATATATTTTATTATATATTAAATGGTCTCTTATAATAGCTAAGGCTCGTCAAAATATTTCGGATTTCACATAACCATCCTACTTGTTACTTCCTCGCTCGACGATATATGAATTATAAGTTTAAGCTTTTATTTTATTTTATTTTATTTTATGTTAGTCTACAAAATGAGGTGTTACAACTCTACCCCTCTTAAATTAGGTTTTGTTCTCGAAACCTGTCAAACCGTGAGTAACTGAGGGATGGATTTCTTATCTCGCCTTCACTTCCCTTTAGGTAACATTAATCATTCCTATGTTTCCATTACACTAACACTTGTTTTATCATGTCCGATGACATAACAAATTTATCTTTCTGTCTAGAACCTTTCTGTCGGTTCGCCAAATATGTGTTGTATGCAAAATTCTACAAGTGACAAATAAAAATCTCAGTAATCCGTAAAGTATATGTGCCCTTACCATGTATCAAGCCTCGCCTAAGAGCTTACACATTTGGCTTGCATAACTCTTTTGTCGGTCGTGAGCACTTTACATGGTTTTTTTTTTTACATGGATGATGAGTCGGAGAAGAGATAGAGTATAGAAATGATAGAAATTTTTTTGGCTAAGTGTATGCATTTGTGGAGAGAGAATGAGATTTGTGAGTAGTGAGATTTTAAATGAAAAAAGAGAAATAAGAGAAAGGGTGAACAGTAAGATGATGTGGCAAAATGTTTTGCAAGAATTTTGATATTAGAACATTTATATTGAACCCTCTATATTAGTATATTTTATATAATATAGAGGATGAAATAAAAAACAACAAAAACATCACTATATTGGAATCTCTATAATAGAAAAGTCTATTAAAGTAAACCTCTATATTTATAGGATCATATCGATACGTCTATATATTTATTGTGAGTGCATAGGAAAGAGAAAAAAATAATAAAATAAGTTATTGTAAGTATAATAGGGAAATGGATAGAGAGTTGAATTTGAGATATTTTTAAAAGGTAATCTTAATTTAGGAAAAATGTATTTTTTTAATTAAATTATATAGTTGAAAATAAAAGCTTAGTACAAATGTTCTTAGATTAGAGATGGTCTTAATGAGAAAAGTAAAGAAAAATTGGATGATGATGTGTTAATGAAATGACAAGCTATTTTATGATGTGACATGTTAGAGCAAGGCCTAAAAGATATCCAGGATTTTCAATTCCTAGATGGAAATGCCAGGATTCATGGGATATGTTGAACAATTATGTAGATGGTTCAGGTTTGTGGGCCCAACAGACTTAGCTCTGGCCACTAAGCTTAAATGGGTTAAGTTGCGTGCAAAGGATTGGGTTAAAGCATTCAAGGCGGAAAGGGATGGCGTATATGGGGCTAAGTTGGACCGATTAGAGTTCTTAGAGGTTGAAGCGGAATCCAGGGACCTTTTGGATCATGAACTTGAGGAACAGATTGAGTGTAGAAAATATATTATGGAGGCAGACAAGCTAAAAAACATGGATATGAGACAAAAGTCACGTATTCGGTGGGCGGTGGAAGGAGACGAGAATACGACATTCTTTCATGGTATCATTAACGCAAATACAAGCTCGAACCGCATAAATGGGTTGTTCATTGATGGTAATTGGATAACTACCCCTCAAGTTTTAAAGGACTACATTTGCAGTTACTTTGCTGGGAAATTCCTTGAACCAATGAATGATAGGCCGAACCTTGTATGTCCAAATCTGTCGGTTCTTACAGAACTGGAGGCTGAATCGTTGGTGTCTCCTTTCTCGACGGTGGAAATAAGGAATGCGGTGTGGGAATGCGAAGGGGATAGGGCTCCGGGCCCAGACGGTATAACCTTTTATTTTATAAAAAGATGTTGGAGCATTTTACAGGAAGATTTTGTGAAGTTGTTTGAGGAATTTTATAGTAATGGATCGTTTAGTCACGGATGCACCTCCTCATTTTTGGCTCTTATTCCCAAAAAAAAGGATCCTGGGGGTCTGGCAGATTATAGACCTATTAGCCTAATAGGGTGTATAAATAAAGTCATATCGAAGGTTTTAGTGAACAGGCTTAAAACTGTCATCCAAAAGTTGATCTCCGAGGAGCAAACAGCCTTTTTAACAAATCGAAGCATTTTGGATGGACCGCTAATACTGAACGAGATTATCCCATGGCTGAAACGGAATAAGAAAGAAGGTATGATTCTAAAGGTCGATATCGAAAAACCATACGATTCGCTGAATTGGGATTTCTTAATTCCATCATGAGCCAAATGATTTTTCCTCCGAAATGGAGGTCGTGGATTATGGCGACGGTCACAAACGCAAGGGCCTCCGTCCTTGTAAATGGGTCCCCAACCCAAGAATTCCCTTGTTTTAGGGGTTTGAGGCAAGGGGACCCATTATCTCCGTTCTTGTTCATATTGGCTATGGAGGCTTTAAGCGGGGTCATGAAGAAAGCGGTGGAGTGCGAATTGTTTCAAGGCATCACGGTGTCAGCGAATGGGCCCACTTTATCCCACTTCTTATATGCCGATGACGTGATTTTCATTGGAAAGTGGTCAAGTCAAAATGCACTTAACCTTAACCGGATACTTAGATGTTTCTATTTGGCATTGAGGGTGAACCTAGCAAAGTGTTGCATTTATGGGGTGGGTGTAAGTGGGTCTCATGTTCAGGCTATTGTGCAAAAATGGGTCTTTCCCATTTAAGCATCTCGGCCTTCAAGTGGGAGCTAATATGCACTTGGAAAAAAATTGGGACCCGATAATTGATATTTTCACAAAAAGACTTGATGTATGGAAGGCGTGCACTCTTTCGTTTGGAGGGAGGATAACTTTGGTTAAGGCGGTGCTTAACTCCCTTCCAACGTATTATTTTTCCCTATATAGAGCCCGGCTAAAGTAATTAAACGTTTGGAGCGGATGCGCAGACAATTTTTATGGGGTGCGGCGCCGGAGCAGGCAAAATTAACTAGGTGGCGTGGCAGAGTGTAATGACGCCGAAAGACTACGGAGGCTTGGGGTTTGGGCCACTTAGAGAGGCGAACATTGCTATGTTGGCGAAGTGGTGGTGTTTCAAAGTCAACCAAAACTGTTTATGGAGAAAAGTGATATGGACCGTGCATCAGACGTCGAGATCGTGGAATTTTGTTCCAGCCAGATTAACTAGTCCAGGTCCATGGAAAAATATAGTAAAAATTGCCCAAGATTTGTAACAAGTGGGTATCGACTTATCTTCTTTGTTTCTGGGGGTACCGGGTCGGGATTGCAAGATATTGGGAATATAAACTTAATTATGTGATATATGTTATTTATGTTCGAATGTTTTTAAACTGATATATGTGACAGTGTATGTATATGCTACGATGTATTATGTAATCGGTAGAGTTGGTTATATGGTTGGCTTGGCACCGTTCTTTCAAACGGTTATCGTTCCCTCCAAAACCAACCGTCGCCAACCACCACTATATATATTATTTGCCGGCAGTTATGTCCGGTACCAAGACATTTTCACACACGAAATTGTCCTCTCCCTCTATTACTGTTTGCCATTCATTGATCGCTGCACTGATACAATGAATCCACACACTAATATTAATTCTGCTGCACATGTGTTCAATATCCAACAAAGTGGTATCAGAGACACTTCCGAAAGAGAAGAGAACACTGTGACGACGTCAACAACCCTGCCATGTATGCATTGCTCGAGCGAGAAGAAGAAGGAAAGACGACAGTTACAGAGGAAGTGCTATTATTGCAATCTACCGGGACATCAGATTGCATTTTGCAAAGAAAAGGAAAATGATGAGGCTGCACAACTCATCCGTCTGGCGATCAACACGGGGACGCAACCACCAAAAGAATCAAGTGATGTGGAACAGAATGTTCAAAGAATGGACTACATGGTGACCGGAACTGATGGCGGTTTTTGGTCCGATATATGGTATGTCAGTAAATCACTTAAGAAACACTATTAAGGAAATATAGATATGTTCAGAATAATAAAGTGCATGATCGATGTCGAAACACAAACAGGCGAGAACAAATTCTATTTCATAAAGGGTGTCAATGAAGCCAATGACAGCATGATTATGCATTCTCGGAAGAAACGTTAAGTTTGGGGAGTGTATTGGGAATATAAACTTAATTATGTGATATATGTTATTTATGTTCGAATGTTTTTAAACTGATATATGTGACAATGTATGTATATGCTACGATATATTATGTAATCGGTAGAGTTGGTTATATGGTTGGCTTGGCACCGTTCTTTCAAACGGTTATCGTTCCCTCCAAAACCAACCGTCGCCAACCACCACTATATATATTATTTGCCGGCAGTTATGTCCGGTACCAAGACATTATCACACACGAAATTGTCCTCTCCCTGTATTACTGTTTGCCATTCATTGATCGCTGCACTGATACAATGAATCCACACACTAATATTAATTCCGCTGCACATGTGTTCAATATCCAACACAAGATGTCCTTCTGGAAGGAATGTTGGCTGCTAGATGAACCATTGAGTAGAAAGTTTCCTAATCTATTTATCATCAAGCGCTATGAAAACGTGGCGGTACAGGAGCGGGTGGAAGTGGAAAATGGGATCACTCGGCTAAAGTTCTGCTGGGTCAGATATCCTGGAAACCCGCTGGAGGCTGGAGAGCTGGCAGACCTTACAAACATCCTAATGTCAGTTTCATTCGGGTCAGGGGCGGACCAATGGGTGTGGAAGCCGGAGTCATCGGGACAGTTTTCGGTTAAGAGCCTTCGGGATATTATTATGCGGGTCAGATATAATGATATGGGTATTGATCGATTTCGAGTGGAACCAATGGGTCCCGCTGAAGGTTAATTTTCTGATGTGGAGGATTTTACTTCGTCGGATTCCGACAGCGGTAGAACTAGTGAGAAGAAATGTACAGATTAATTCTCGAGTGTGCAAAATATGTGAAGAAGGAGAAGAAACAATTGAACATCTGTTCATTTCATGTCGCATGGTACAACAACTTTGGGATTTTTTGGCTACTTGGTGTAAATTGGATTCCCTTTATTTCCTGGAACTGAAAGACCTAGGCTCGATTCAGAATCGGTTTCGTGGCACGGCGAAATGGAGACAACTAATCAAGACGATGATTCAAGTGACCGTTTGGATTGTGTGGAAAAGCCGAAACGATTTGGTTTTTAACCGGAAACAAATCAGTTTAGCGTGAATAAAGAATGAGATCCGATCGCTTGGATTTCTTTGGTTGAGAAATCGGTCAAGGCTACAAGCGTTTTCGTGGAAAAATTGGTGTGAGTTTGATGTGCATTGCATGGGTGTATGATTATGTAAATTTTCTGGTGGATGTAAACATGTGCTCGTGTTAACAGGTTTTCGTTAACCGGGTTTATTTTAATAAAAATTTTAGTTGGCCGTTCAAAAAAAAAAAAACCACTACACTCATTACATTAGCGTGCAAGGTGTGGCCTGATTGGCGGTGTGCCAGTTTACGCAGTGCGGCATCGTTTTGTGGGCTTAAAAATAGTAACAATCCCCCAGATCTTCTTCAGTCACCACCACCAAGGCTGTGGTGGACGGTGGACCTATTCTGTTACCAAACCTTAACCGATCAAACTCGATCACCAAATCAACACAACTGGAAGTTGATTTAACCAGAAATATTGTAACTTAAAGTTAAAATCTTGTTTCTTTTTAACTATTGAAGATGAGCTTTATATTTTGCATAAATATAAACCATGAACTGGTAGTCATAAGAGCTGCAACTGTTATAATGGTTTGATAAAAAATGTGTATATATCTGTGTGAACTTTATGCAATTTACTGTTTGTTTTACTTTCTATCCTTTATCTGCAACAGAACATACTCATATTGTAGGATTTAGAATTATACACAACAAATTTTGGTTAAGATTGTAGGTTGGACGTTATGTTGTAAACTTGTAATGTCTTGTAGTATGCATAGTGGGTTTGAATCTCGAGATATATCTTTTGTGGATCTTCTTATGACTGAAATCTTTGTCGTGACATTGTTTTAGATTAGGATATCTCACGCATCCTAAATAGATATGTTGGGATCAAAGGTTGGACAGAAACGCCAAAGGGATTCGGGTGTCCACAAAGAGGTTTTAAAATTTATTCCTGGATTAACGTTGTCACAACACCCTCCCGGACAACGAAAGGACTTGTTTATGAAGAAACTTGGCGATGTTATCATAGCTAAGTCATTGCATCCTACTGAGTTCGAAGGTTATACGATTAGAGAACGTTTTCAGAAAATTGGCTGGGAACAGTTGCTTAATTTCAGTTGTGACAAGATTTATAAACGAGTTGTTATTCAGTGGGTGACATCAGTGTCAAGAAACGGGGATGAGTTGACTGGTATTGTGGACGGAAAGTCATACACCATCACACCTACAATCATTCAAGATCTTCTTGGCGTTGACACTCGCACAGATTTGCCATATACCTGGTTCAAGGAAGCGGATTTTCAAGCCCCCACTGATGAAAACAAAAGAAGATGGGTTGAAGCATGCAAGAAGGGTTTTGGGCTAGCGGAAAATGCAAAGAAGAAATATGAAGGGTATGATAATGTTGGTAATTTACGGACTTCAAGTCACAAGTCGGTGAACTTGAGGGACCAAATTTAACAAGTAGGTTAAGTTGGTTAAGTTTCCAAATCATGTTATAATTATATTTGGTAATGTCTTGGGCACCAAGTTAGGGTTAGCCTATATAAACCAAGCTAGGGTTAGGCATTATTAAGAGGAGATAGAAACCGAGTTGTGGTTTAAGACTAGAAACCGAGTTATGGTTTGAGAGTCTGTAATCAGTTTTGAGTTATTTTCTGATTAATAAGATTGTGAGTTATTCATCTTAAATTCTTTTCTTCATCGTTTCTATTCGGTTTGATTATCGACTTGGACTTGAATTGGTATCAGAGCCAAGTTCAAGGTACCCGGGATTGATACCAAGATCAAGTCCCGCCTGAAGAGATCTAGGGTTGATCGCTTTTGCCAAAGAGAGATCTAGGGCTGATTGAAGTCGACCGAGTGCCAACCGATCGAAGACGCCGAGGAAGATCTAAGGACGAGTCGTGGACAAAGGACTAGTCGAGTACAAGGTCACAAGAATGTGCGAGCCAGGAAGGAGCCGAAAACACGGTTAGAGATCAAGAGAACTTCCAGGAGAATCAAGTTGAAGAATGCTTGGAGTTAAAGACCCACCTACTTTGAGTCCGAAATTACGTGGGTGATTGTTGGTAATTTACGGACTTCAAGTCACAAGTCAGTGAACTTGAGGGACCAAATTTAACAAGTAGGTTAAATTGGTTAAGTTTCCTAATTATGTTATAATTATATTTGGTAATGTCTTGGGCACCAAGTTAGGGTTAGCCTATATAAACCATGCTAGGGTTAGGCATTATTAAGACGAGATAGAAACCGAGTTATGGTTTAAGACTAGAAACCGAGTTAGGGTTTGAGAGTCTGTAATCAATTTTGAGTTATTTTCTGATTAATAAGATTGTGTGTTATTCGTCTTAAATTCTTTTCTTCATCGTTTCTATTCGGTTTGATTATCGACTGGGACTTGAGATAAATCAAAGATGATCCCGCTTGTTCAAATTTTGTGGCGAATAGGGGTGTGCACATTTCACCCTCGTCTTTCAGATGGAGCTGGTTGGCTTCTGAACTATCGTCATGAGATTTTTCTTCTTCATGGTTATTCACGGGAGATTACTTATATAGCTTTGTGCATTTGATGATCGATGACATATGGGAAATGTATGAGCATCAACATCGAAAAGACATTCCGCATGGATACTACTTATCTGAGATACCCAAGCAATTGGAGCGGTGTCTGAGGATGAATACGTTGAGATTGTCCCCCCTAAGCACCGGTTGATAACAAGGAGCTTGTTTATGTATAATCTCGAATTCTCAGAATCCTCAACGGAGTACATAATTGATGATCGGCAGACGTTGCAACGAGCCACCTTCCCAAAGGCAATTAAAGAAAGAAAAGCTCCACCTCAGTTCACACCATTGTCACCCAAGCCACCTCAAACACATGTACCCAATCCACAGCTAGACACGACGAACCTCCAAAACCTAACTAACAAGCAATCATTTGAATCTCAAAAACAACACACTAAGATGATGGAAATGGTTACCATCATACAAAAGCAGATGGAACGTACGGAACAAGAAAGGGAACACATTGAGCAAGCAAGGGAAGGTCATAGAAAAGAAAGGGAACGTCGTGAACAAGAAAGGGAACGTTGTGAACAAGAAAGGGAACGTCGTGAACTAGAAAGAGAACTCTGTGAACAAGCAAGAGAACGTTGGGAGTTAGAAAGGGAAGGTCTTGAACAAGAAAGAGAAAGACAATCTACTATTCGGGCTCATGCCATAATTTGGGACATTCAGAGGCATCGTTACTTTTATGAGCAAGAGCAGGAGCAGCTACACAAAGCTTGGAACCAAGCTAATGGATCCGATGATATTCAGTTTCCGCAGATTTCTCATACCTCATTCCATCCACCAGAAGCCGGGTCTCGATGTTATGAGCCGACCCAAGGTAATGAAATCCCAAGGGCGTTTCAGGATCTGTTCCATGACATCTATGGCACAAGAGGTTAATGATAACTGTTTTGTTTTGATAATGTTGGTCTGATCATACGATACTCTGTTTTGAGTTTTGTATGCTGATCGTATGATGTTATTCTACTAATTTTCTTGTCATGGTTGTTTAAGAACATTGGTGGTTTACAAGTTAGTTTGACTTTAAACTTTATTATGCTATTTTAGTGGGATTGGAGAAATTATTAGGATAGCCATTTGACCATGCAGACTTATAACATTTAGAATTGTTTTTCTTTTAATCAAGGTAAGACTCACTACTTGCGTGGTGAGATGGACAAAAATTCTTGGGAGAGAGAGGTTTAGACCTCAAGAGAGGAGGACGTCTTTGGTGGTTTGTGAGGGAGGGAGGGAGGTGATGGAGGGTTTTAACATCTGTGGTGGCCAATGACCTTCTGGTCTATTGGCAATCTATGACCTTTTAATGTGTAGGTCATATGTTCAAGTCTCGGCTGAAGCAAAATTGTTTTAGGGTAAGCCAAGGGTTTTAGGTGTGGGTTTCCTCTAGAATGGTGGCGGGTCGGGGCTCTAGTGCCGTCCATATTCATGGGCGTGGGTGTAGTTGAATTTACCCAGATAATCTAGTTTTGTGGTTGTTAAAAAAAATTTGGTTAAGGAAAGAAAGGTTGGGAAGTGAGCTAGAACATAGAGCAAAGGATGAAGGGTCGAGGACCGATGTGGGTAGCGACCATTACTACTGGGCAAGATGAGTTGTGTTCAGTTGGCACAAAAGTTTTTAGTTTTACGCTGATGTGGAATCAGCTAGGAATCTCTTTTTCTCGCACGTGATGTTGAGCGTGAGTTTACATGCACTTTGTTTGAAATAAGAAAGAGAGTAAACTACCGTTTTGCTCCGTGTGGTTTGGTCGTTTTAACGGTTTTGTCCAAATCTTTTAAAAATATCCATTTTACTCCTTGATCTATACAGCTTATCTCTATTTCACTCCCCGCCTCTAACGCCATCCAATTCAACTATTAAATCCTGGTCATGTGCCCCTCACATGAGGGTATTTTAGTCTTTTCCCATCCTCTCTTATTATTATTATTATTATTATTATTAGTTATATATATTTATCTAATTATAACAAAAATAACATTCATCCATCCATACATCTTTCTCTCTGTACTTGTACTGTAACAACAATTACCCCCAACCCACCGAACAACCACCATACCCTCCCACCATCTCCACCTGACAACCACCACCACCGACCACCACCTCTACCGACCAACACTACCATCGCGTTGTACCAGCCCCACCTGATAACCACCTTGCACCACCCTCACCCACTCTACACACACTCTGGCGCCTTCCCTAACTATTCAAATCTTTTAAAAGTAGATCTAAATCAAGATTCCAACTGGCTTATCTTCACCATCATCATCCAAGTCTATAAAGTCATCGGAGCTAGAGTTCTTGGCTCGAAACCCTAGGCGCGTTCCTCCAGCGGCCTCCCTAACTCAGATCCACCATTATCTCTCCTACACTTTCTCTATCCGTGTTTCCCTTTCTCTCTATAGGTTGTATATCATAGGTTGTATCAACATCTTATGTATCCATCCGAATCAATCGTCTCGAGTAAAAATGGAGTTGCAGGAAGCGATTTGCTTCCAGTTTTTGTCACTTTTGTTATCGATCTCACTATAAGTCTAGATCTGACTGAAGATCTGTGTTTAAAGCTTGTTTGTTGCTTGAACAGCTCTTGAAGATATTATATTCTATCGGTAAGTGCTTGCGATAGATGAATATCTGTGTTTAAAGCTTGTAGTGGTTAGTGGGTGGTGTAGGCATGAGGTAGTTACCGGTGGTCGGTAGATGATGGTGGTGGTGCAGGATGGTGGGGAGGTTGTTGATGGTGATGATGATTTATGGAGGAGAGAGAGAGCATGAAGAGAGAGAAGATACTGTATATCTATTTAGAGTGTATATCTGTTTTATATATGTATTATTTATATATAATAACAAAATATCTAAAATATGGGAAAAGACTGAAATACCCCTCATGTGAGGGGCACATGACCAGGATTTAACAGTTGAATTGGATGGCGTTAGAGGCAGTGAGTGAAATAGAGATAAGTTGTATAGATCAAGGAGTAAAATGGCTATTTTTAAAAGATTGGGACAAAACCGTTAAAACAACCAAACCACAGGAGCAAAACGGAAGTTTACTCTAACAAAGATATACAAGGTATATTTTGAAATCACAAATCTTTACATTTTCAACTCCCATTTTCCTTTTTATACACCAAAAAGAAAGTAAAGAAAAATCGATAATCATGTGAGTTTATTTTAAATTTTGTTACGATACGCTTTATAATTTTTTTACAGTATTATCTTACTTTGTGTTTTACTTTATGCAAAAAGTATCTTCCACCAACGTTCTACTACAATATTAATCATTGTCGATGAGGGATCCCGTTTGGGCTCCTCGTCTAGGCTCACTACTCTGAAATGGTAACTGGGCCTGAGGCCAGTTATATTTTCCCCATATGCTAAGTAGGTCTATGTGGGCTTGATTCTAGTATACCCACTCTACTCTTAGGTCAACCCATTAGGGTTAAGTCTCAAGAGTCCCCATTATAAAAAGGAAGGTTGTCTTCCTGAACAAGCAGGTTATCTCCTCCCCCTTTCTACCTTACCGCTTATACTTTTTCTCTCTCAAAAATATACCTCTTATACTTGCACTTATAATTATCATTGCCATACATGATACTGACTTGAGCGTCGGAGTGCCTTTGGGGTAAACCCCTCGGGCTCATGTGGCTGCAGTCCAAGACTCGACACCCCGCAAGAGAAACCCTCACCATAACAACGAGGAGAGGAATCTGGACCGGATCTTGCCGAGTCCAAGGTTAGTAACGCCATACTGTTTTGGCTATGGATTCAACAATCATCTACAGATGTTTGTGGGGAGAATTGTTAAAGGGTTATTAGAGAAAAAATAATAACAGCTAAAAAAGATAAAAGCAGTTTAAAGAAGGTAGATGGTTTTAATTTTAATAAATAATTTGAAAAAAAGGCATTTAAAATTCACAAACTCAAACTATTTAGTAAGTTTTATTGTTTTTAAGATAGTTTTCATGGTTTCAAATTTTAAGTAAGTTACTAATTTGTTAAGTTTTTTAATTCTTTATAAAGTTTAATTTCTCATATAGTTAAACAAATATTCCACGATAGTTAAAATAGATTACAAGTTTCTTAAAGAATACAAAATCCGCCAACCTAGATTTTAATGAGTTTCTAGCAATCCTATTCTTTTTCAGCATCCTTCAACCTGTTACATACGTTAAAATAAAGGTCAATACAATAATGTAAAGGTGAGTACATAGGTTCAGCATAATATTAGTAAGAAAGCGTTTAACGAAACCACCATGCACTAACGTAGTCATGTGAACATATGTGTTACCTATACCGAAATAGACTAACCAACACAACCGCGAGTGAGACAAGTAAAGTAAAGCGAGAGCGAGCCTTAACAACCCCCGAACTAACGCGTGGCGGGTCAACCTATAGCAGCTATCATGTTAAGGGTGGTCAGCAATCTCAAGGCATAAAATTAACACATAGTTGTTCAGCATTTCACGTATAGTCATGCAAGAGTGGTTTGCGTTTTAAAGCGTTTTAGCGTTGTGTGAAGTGATCGTTTGATAGAGAACGTATGTAACACCCAAAAGTACATTAAAGCGAAAAAGGGGTCAAGTATACTCACAGTGAGTGCGTAAAGTAACCGTGAACGAGATGGAGTGGGAAAGAGCGTCGGATCAGCCTGCACGTAGAAACAGAAGTGCTTCAGTCTTTGATAGTGCTAAACGGTTGAACAGTGAGTTGCGTGGGACAAACAGACGGGTCGTACGAAGCACCACTCGCACGAGCTATCACCCTCGTCCGAGTCATAACTCGTACGAGTGATGGCTCATACGAGGCATCACCCTCGTGCGAGTCATCATCCGTACGAGCGACTGCTCGTGCGGGTGACCTGTTTTCGAGTCCAAAATCGAGTGTTTTCGCGTCGTTTCTTTGGGAAATTAAGTGTCCAACCTTCAAACCTTAAGCTACTGAGCAAACCAAAAGCTGGGGAGGTCTTTAGAGCGAGTTAGTCGTTTGTGGAAACTCGGACTGGTCCGTACAAACACGAAGTGGTTCGTGCAAGCCAGTCTAGTTAACACAAGTGACTGTTTATGCGTCTTCTTGCTACCGGGACTGAGTTTTCACTTGAAATAGATGTAATTTCGAATCTATTATAAGTATGTTTCTACAACGTTTCGTCCCACTATCTAGTGAACGAAACATATGTTAGGTTTAGTCCGTTTTTGTGTAAAAATCGAGTATAAAACAGTTTTCTTCGAATCAACACTTGGTGAGCTGGAAAACACTAAGTTTTCTATCTTGAGAAAGCCAAGACTAACTCAAATACACTCGTTTAAGTGTGATTCCGAGGGAAAAATAGAAGGTTTTATGATAAAGATGAAGATTTTGGTAAACACAGAAGTTTAGATGAAATCGGAGATAATCTCGTGCAAAATCGTTGTGAAAATTGTTAGGATTCGCATGGGAATTATAATCTTCTTACTTGGGAACAGAGAAAAGCGTATAAAGGAGGTTTCGTGCGAGTGACAGCAAGTAGGAGTGCGTGTATTAAGTGTGGTATTTATAGGAGAAGTGAGGGAGAGCAGAAAGATGGCTCGTACGAGTGATTGAGTCGTACGAGCGAGTCTTCGTGCGAGTGGGGAGTCTGGTGCGAGCCAGACCTCACTCATACGAGTGGGCTGAGTTCGCGTGTTGGCTGTTTTTGTTTAAGGTTATCCTTCGTATTAGTTAGTTTGGTTTCGTTAAGTGTTTTAGTGAGGCATTAAGCGTCCCGTTGCGTGATAGTGTGTAAAGTGGGGTGCGTGAGCGAGCGAGCGTTTGAGCGAGAATTCAACTACACATTAAACATAAACATTCATAACACAGCATAACATAACCAACACAAATAACTGTGTTTGCAATTTAGATGCGATAAGCGAGAGTGAAGGCGAGAGCGAGTACCGAACAAACAAACACACCCGACCAATAAAGTAACATAATAAACTGTGATTTGTGTTGCGTTAGCGTTGCTAGTATTAAGCGTTTGGGTGTGCAGTGATGCAGTGTTATAAAAATGTATTTAGGATAACATAAACCACTTTTTATATCGAATCTCGGATTACAAGCGGTTACAATGGAATAAACGGTAATAACAAAACAACCAGAAAAGTCGGGTTGTTACACCTTCTTCTCTGGCAAGTCGTAACCACCTGCCCTTCGTCTCCTGCTATTCCTAACTGCTGCTTCTTCATTCGACTCCGACAATTCGTATTGATTTTGTTTTGTCAAACGTCGCCGTTCTCACCGATTGGCATATCTTTTCGATATTCGAACAGATTTCTATTCGGCAACTCAGCGACAACCACTCCGTGTGATACGGCATTTACTCCTCGGCGTGATCACAAATCTGGTTCAAATGAATTAAAATGTTCGTATTTCATTCAAAGTTAAACATGGTGTAGGGATTGATCAGATGGTTTAGAATTCGTCAAAAAAACCAGATATACAAAAGTATGAATCAATCTGATACAAAGGAATGAAGAAGAAGGCCAGAAATTAAATACAAAGGAATGAAGAAGAAGGCTTACTGTGAAGATTATGGATGACGGTCAGCGACGACTTAAATGCTTTTGTGAGGTTGAAGATGAAGACGGTCGGCGTTTGAATGATCAATATATTGATGAATAACTAACAGTTGAAGTTACATGTTGATAGTTTTATTTTATATTAATTATTTAGTATATAATATATACATTTAAGGGTATTATGAATTTATGTGGAAAGATGTAACGGGTTAAAGAGATCTTGAATGGGGGATGAAAGTTACTTTCTCTAATATTGGTGTTTGCTAACAAATTCATCGATTAAATCTGAATGTTTTCCTATTAGTAGGATTTCTTCACTTCATTTTAGAAACAAATATGTTCTTTGCTACACGCATACAAACCTATTATATTTTCCAATATACAAGATTTCTTTATATCACTTTTAGAATAATGAGGTCATGGCTACACATATTTCTGCAAACCCTTCACTATCCATGTTATCATTCCTTTTGATGTTTTTTTTTTCTAAACAAAGATTTTAATTATTTAGTCTGCCAAAACTTCGTATTTGTACATTCATTTTTTGTGTATTTGCGAGGCTTTGTTTTAAGCATTTTGTTTTTTATCAAAGAGTTATATATCATTTTCGACCTTATAGTTTGTTCAATTATGTCACTACAGACCAAATTTCAAAGTTGCATCATTTTTATCCCTAACATTTTGAAACATGCAAATTTTGTCCAAAAAAATTAAGGTTGAGTCGAATAATTGAACAAATCGCACGGACAAAAATGACAGTGAACTTATTTTTTTGGGTTGAACTAATATGTTTGAAGAATGTCAGGAACGAAATTATATAAGTTTGAAATTTGACCTGAAATGTCATAATTGGACAAAACACAATGACAGAAATGACAATTAACTCTATATCAAAAAATAATATCAAAGTTTAGAATGTCAATAGTATGTGTAATTTTAGAATGTTAATAATATTAAGTGTATTATATTTTGTTTTGATTCATTAAGGTTTAAATATTATTAAATTGACTTTACAAACCTATATAATAATCAACGTCCCGCTGCAACGCGTGGGTAGCATTAACTCGTATATATACATTTACCATCACATCTTAATATTTAAAATTTGATTTACGTATATAAATTTTGATGTTTAGGTTAATATTAGCATTTATTAATTATGTCATAAAAGATAGTTAGGCTTAACGATTGAATTTTAAGGTTTGGTATAGATATCTTATAAGTATATAGTAAATTATAAATAACAATATATTGTGTTACATATTACATAGGTTTTTTTTTCTTATGAGATATGTAGTACTTTATTTTTATATGTATTAGGGTGATTTTTCATCTTTCGATAAATTTCCAACTTATGCGGTGTTTTAGCAAGATTTTGCAAGAACGCAAACCGTGAGTAGATTCAATTATCTTTTCCCTCTTTTTGCCATTAATACTTTCTGGGTGTATCTCGCGTTGGATTTTAATTTATTATTTAAACGGATAACATGCTTTTCGATATGTTGCTACGTGTTAAATCTTGTTGTTTCTTTATACGTGCATCTATGTGTTACTCGCTTTGTGTCACAGGTTTCGCGTGGATCCACCTGGCTGACCGGTTCCCCACGGCCATGGTTCGAACTTGGTATCGCCGTTATTGTTTCGTAGATTCGCCTTTCGGGGCTTGAATCTCTGTGTTTATTGTTACCATTATGGTTATGTTGCGTTGCTTATGTTATATGTGGTGACGTGGTGTTTCTTGTTATATTGTAAGATGTAGTTTCACATTTGACATTGCATGTTAATAAAGATGTTCTAAAAATACTAATACAAAAAACGTTTTTAATAAAAAACCGAATCTATTCACCAACATTTTTGTTGACCCAAAACTCTTTTACGCGTGATACATGTACACAAGTGTGAGCTGAAAACGAGTTGAAGACACTTAGGGTTGCCTTAGTAGTAAACTGGCTTTTGTTATGTTTTTTTAGGAATTTGGATTATTGTATGAATATTTGGATTCTATATTATATGTGACAGCTTTTAATATGATGTTTTAAATATTATAACTTTTAATAGTTGTTATAAGCTTTGAATAATCAATCATGTCTCGTACCATTCCGTTGCGGGTTGGGGTGTAACAGATTGGTATGAAAGCCAAAAACTATAGAGAATTAGGTTTAGGTTATTAGACCCCCTAGAATTAGACTATAGTTTAGTAGGTACCTTAAGTACCTTATGTGCTTATGTGATTAACTATCTTAGCTTATATTTATTTAAAGCATACACATGCACATTATCGCTTTAATTGTCACATGCTTAGTATTAGGTGCTACATGTTATATTGTGATATATTATTTATCTTAAGTAATATTATTATATTTCCCCACTTTTCGTTCTGCACACACCATATGATATAAGTATTATATATTTCAATATTTAACTCCTATATATACTTATCTAAAGTTTCAATCTAATTTGTTTTCCTGTTAATTATTTTTGGATTTTATTTTGTTTGAAATATCGAATTTCATTTGAATTTCTCTATCTATGACAGTTTATGACAGACATGTAATAGTAACTAGAAGGGTTAGGTACCGATAGTCAAGATATCATGTCTAGGATGGTATTGTGCTACTATCAAAAAGTAAGTCTTCTCCTTGCTCACTTTTTCCAAGATGTCAAATTAGTTCTATACAAATATAATTGCAAGAACAAATAACTTAACGACCATTAAGGATGCATAATCTTTAGTTACGATGAAAGATAAACTAAATTTGTGATTTACCATACTAGAAGGCAATCAAAAGCAATAACTCATCACTGATGACCCAACATGCATAATTATACATTAAGCATATTTGTATAGAATTATAATTAGATGGGAAATGCATGACACATAGTTACTTGGAACATATATCTCAATCATATCACTAATCACTTCCCTGGCATAGTACTTATCTACATCAAAACCATATAAACTCTAACAATTCTCCCGGAATCGCCGATTTCATAAAAATCAATATTCTTTGTAGTTGATTAATCACCTAACAAAAATGCATACATGATATTCAAGGAATTTACGAGTATAATTAGGTCCAGTAAATGTTAAGTAAACACAAAGTCAATGGCATCGAGAGAAATTCGCTTAAAAATAACACATTCAGAGTTCAGATTATGGTATTAGTGTGTATATAGCTTATATAGACTGTGATTTTGTTATTGTTGTATTCTGGTGTGATTGATGATATGAGATTCAGAGAGTTTGAGCGTCATACAAACCTTTATGTTTTCGAGCTATGTTAG
This sequence comes from Scalesia atractyloides, assembly GCA_947069175.1. Lineage (NCBI taxonomy): Eukaryota > Viridiplantae > Streptophyta > Magnoliopsida > Asterales > Asteraceae > Scalesia > Scalesia atractyloides. The sequence goes on along the minus strand of CAMTDV010000010.1, from coordinate 63,176,039 downwards.
TTTCTGTTCTATCTCCATGTTACATCTCCGATGATTATTCCGGCGAGTTGTTCTTTTCCGATCTTGCTCTATTCTTTGCTCTATGTTCTGTCAATTTTTTTGATCATATTCTGGCAATCTGTTACTTTTCCAGTCGGCATCTCCGATCATCTTCCTTGATTTTTCCGATCATTTTTCTGCTCTAACCCTGTTTCTTCTCTTTTACTCTATTTCTCTGATTATAATTCTTCTTCTCTGCTGCAATCATAAATGGAAAAAATGATGTTCAGACAAACTCAAATATTGAATCATGCAATACCTAAATCATGCAAACGCACCATTAAATTAAACATTATTCTGAGTGAAACGTACCATTCAAATCCTCCAATGCAACAAAACCTCAAGGGAAATCGATAAGCCAACAACCTTCCAAACGCATTTTGATTTTGGATTATGGCTTGGACATTGTGTAGGGAACCTGATGGAGAGACTAAGGGTGCAGAACAGAACTAAGAATCGGTAAAAAATGACATGCGGTGGGTGGGAGTTACAGGGAAGAAGGGTGGGACATAGAAACTGGAGTTAGTGGAGCGTATGTGATTGGTTAAAAGGTATCCAGGAAACTAACGCTGCAAGAAGAACTCAAACTAGCCTCACTACTCAGATTCACAACGCTCTGCAAGAAGCACTCAAAACGGAACACATTCAAGCGGAATCACTTCGAGGCATGGAAAAACAAACGGAGCCAAAGGAAGATGGAACTTTATACCTTATGGGTCGAATTTGGGTTTCACCTTTTGGCAACCTACGAGATGTGGTTTTAGACGAAGCTTACAAGTCCAAATACTCGATTCATCCAGGATCAGATAAAATGTACCAAGACTTAAAAGAATTCTATTGGTGGCCTAACCTTAGAGGTGACATAGCAAAATGGGTAGAAAGTGTCAATATATTAGAAAAAGACATTAGTGCTTAGGCTTTGGCCTGGTGGTCAAAAGGAATTACCTCTTGTGAGGAGACCACGGATCGATCCTTTTGAGGTGTAATTTAGTAAAAGATTTAGGGGGAGAAAGCTTAGTTGTTCGGAAAATATTGTGAGAGGAAAAAAATCATGTGGATTGATGGTTAGTTAGCAATTAGCTTATAGTTTTCAACATCTAAAACTATGAAACATGTATAATCTTTCATCTTTAATCTCAATTTTCATGCATAGCTGTTTATATCCCTTTATTGTCGGGATATTGATTATAAATGTACTTAGTATCGCTATATAAGATGCAAGAATTTTTAATTGGACGAGATTGATTATAAATGGTTTGACACAAAAATTTACGAAGCTTGCTACGAAAGTGGTTAATTTGTTTGTTTGTTTGAAAAGAGGTGTCAGATTGAACCGACAAGTTTGTTACTAAATTACTTGACTAAGAAAACTTGACACTTTCAATTGTACGAAAACTTGATTATTTGATTAAAACAAAAATTAGAGAACAAGGTTCACACCCGGTTCAACAATTGCAAAGCCTAGGGTTGCTACACATTTTTAGATTGATTTAGTTAAATTTGCTATTAACTGTCTTTAATATCACGAAGCTTAGGTACCAATTGTTATCAACTTCGTAAACAACGAACCGCCATGCACTTTGTTACCTCGGACAAATAAATCCTTTCGAAAGATAAGGCATAAAACAAACTTATTTTGCAAAGTCAAATTTTGTAATCATTCGACAGTTATCAATCAATTCTAATACAACTCAACTTGTCACAAATCAACCGATAAACATAAAGCAAACCCTAAACCTAACAAAAGTGTACAGCAGGGTGAAAACCGAGATGATTAGCTGCTCATGACGAGCGGAGCATGATCACCGGATAAATGAAACTCGAATACGAACATCTTGAAGCTTGATGATGGAGATGGATGATGATTAGGGTTTACTGCCCTCCCTAGGTCCTAGCCAAATCTAGTTCATGTTGAACTATCATGTTCTAAACTTCTACATTTATTAACCTCCAGTTCACAACCTCTAATTCACATAGCTCTTATTCTTTGGGTTTCTCCTTGTAAACCTTCCATTTACAAGGACTATGTATAGTTATAGGGCTACATGGGTTTATAGGCACTTCATGGAAGGGTTTAAGTTCCAATGGTGATGGGAATCTCTCTAGATGATGGCATGGATTGGAGGCTCAGGTGGTTCATTGGAATCTTCTTCCACTTTGGATGTGGGATATGCGTTAAGATGTGTCGTTACCAAATTTTGTGATGAGTAAGGGAACATGAGGTATATGTAATTGTTGCTGAAGGTGGTGGATATAGAGTGATAGTTAAATGGGATACGTAAATTGTAATTGTCACTATAAGTATATCTTGATGACTCTGCATCCTAAGTATATTACTTGTGTATCAGATTCATATGAAACAAGCTTACACACAAATTCAGGTCTTGTGCCTCCCCTGTCCTTAGTTGAAAAATACCCTTATAAGTATATAACTTACCTTTTTTGGCACACCTAATCTCGAAGGTTGAAGCCTAGATATCCCTACTGAATACCTAATTCTCTAAAACCTTTGGCTCTGATACCAATTGTGACACCGCACCCGATAAGGATGTTTTATAACATAGTTTATACTGAAAGTGCTTATCTTATTGATAATAAACGTATTATACAATTGTTGGAAACTCAAATCACAACATCTAATCAGACTAAGTCTAGCCTGCCGTAACAATACTTCCACCAAATCACACCGATCCGAGATATACATTTCTACCATACTATCACAAGTCTGGGACTATGAGCAACCATCATGCCTCATCACCCGTGACCAATGCTTAAAAGTCACGTCAGCTATTGCCGGTGAGTTTTTGAATATATACGAGTTATAAACCACATTATTTCACCATGACTTTGTGTCCGCCCATATCATCATAACCCAACGTCAAACACGTGACATCATCATACAGTTAATGCCCTCTACACCACAAGTGTAAACAAGACAAATCCCGTCGTAGCGACACGTATAAGGACCACAAATATCGTGTGTATGAGTGCACAAATTATGTACATGCGTACAACAGTCAAGCCATATTAATACAGTTTAAGACAAGCATGTTCACATTTGAAAAACATTCATAAAACTCACCTCTTGCTAGTTGCGTAACAGTTGATGCTAGTTGCTAGTATGTTCAGGTACTATCTCAAGGTCCTTGTACAAATTACATAATCCTAAGTTAGGTAACGGTATCCTTATCTAGTTATTATCATGGTTGGATACTGGCTAATGTTGCCTTGTTTAAGCATGAGTGATTAGTCCATGCCTAACTAAGGCTAGGGTACCCAATACCCACCCCTAATAATAACTCTATACCTAAAAATAATAATATGAATACTACTAATATTAATACTAATATTAACTACTAAAAATAAATAATAAATAACTAAACATAAAGTTAAACGAGAACATACCTTAAAACTAACTACGGTAATTTGTTGTAGAGTCTCTCTACTTGAGCTCATACTCATGCTCCAAAAACGACTATTAACAACATCCAATAAAGTATTGTATACTCGGAATTCTCTATACTATAACGTTCCCAAACTGATATCCTAAAAGAAGTCTAAACTTTTATATATTGAAGTAGATGGACGGTGATTTATGTGAGATCATTTTCCCCCTTTCCTGCTTGGTTGCTTACTCTCCGAAACTTCACAATTCATGTATTATAGTTTTTATAATTATATTATTTAATTAATTTAGCTGCTTCACTTGTTTTTCTGATATAACTTTTAAAATATAATGTTTTATAAAACAACGAATATGTCATTAGAAAGAGCGTATTTTATTTATGTTTGACATAAGTTTCGCTAAAAACATAGTAGAGTCAAATATAATATATTTTATTATTAATATTAAACGGTCTCTTATAATAGCTAAGGCTCGTCAAAATATTTTAGATTTCACATAACCATCCTACTTGTTACTTACTCACTTGACGATGTATGAATTATATGTTTCAGTATTTTTTTTATGTTGACTGCAAAATAAGGTGTTACAACTTTACCCCTTTTAAATTAGGTTTCGTCCTCGAAACCTATCAAACCGTGAGTAACTGTGGGATGGATTTCTTATCTCGCCTTCACTTCCCTATAGGTAACATTGGTCATTCCTAGGTTTCCATTACACTAACACTTGTTTTATCGTGTCTAATGACATAACAAATTTATCTTTCTGTCTAGAACCTTTCTGTCGGTTCGCCAAATACGTGTTGTATGCAAAATTCTACTAGTGACAAATAAAAATCCCAATAATCCGTAAAGTATATGTGCCCTTACCATGTATCAAGCATCGCCTAAGAGCTTACACATTTGGTTTGCATAACTCTTTTGTCGGTCGTGAACACTTTACATGGTTTTTTTTACATGGATAATGAGTCGGAGAAGAGAGAGTAGAGAAATGATAGAAATATTTTGCTAAGTGTATGCATTTGTGAAGAGAGAATGAGATTTGTGAGTAATGAGATTTTAAATGAAAAAAGAGAGGAGAAAGGGTGAATAGTAAGATGATGTGGCAAAATGTTTTGTAAAAATTTTGATATTAGAGCATTCACATTGAAACCTCTATATATATTAGTACATTTTATATAATATAGAGGAAGAAATAAAGAAAAAAACATAAAAATCACTACATTGAAATCTATATAATAAAGAGTTTTATAGATATTAAAGTAAACCTTTATATTTATAGGATCATATCCATACTTCTATATTTTTATCATAACTGTATAGAAAAGAGAAAAAAGTAATAAAACAAGTTATTATGAGTATGATAGAGAATAAATAGAGAATTAGATATGAGAGGTTTTAAAACGAAAATTTAATTTAGAGAAAAATATATTTTTTAATTAAATTATATAAATAAAAGTAAAGCTCCAATGTGAATGTGAAAGCTTTTAGTGAGAAGTGTTTTTTTCAAAGTTTTTTTTCTAAAGTGTGAGAAGTGTTAAATGAAATAACAGATACTTTATAGGATGTGATAGTGATGTGAGAGTAGGGCTGGCATATCGTGTATACCCGTACACGATGAGATACGACACGATAAGACACGATAGACGAAATCCCATATACGAACACGACACGATAACTTATCGTGTCCTTTTTTCAAACATAAACACGACATGAAAACACGAAAATTAGATGTTAATACATGTTAGAACACTAGAATAATCATGTATTAACGGGTATCTAACAGGTAAACATGTATTAACGGGTATCTAACTATCTAACAGGTATTAACATGTATTAACGGGTATCTAAAAGGTAAACAGGTATCTTAACGGGTATCTAACAGGTAAACAGGTATCTTACCCACTCGATGTTAAGTGTTAACATGTATTAACGCTATACACGATAAGACACAAAAACACGAAACGCTATACACGAACATGACACAAAAATTGACAGGTTGTTTCGTGTCTACCTGTCTAGTACACGATACATGTTAAGGTCATACACGATACCTGTTAAGGTCGTGTAGGTTCGTATCATGTATTCGTGTAAAATTGTAAGCCAATGTGAGAGCATAGATAGCCTAAAAGATTAGGTCACCACTACACTCATTACATTAGCGTGCAAGGTGTGACCTGATTGGCGGTGTGCCAGTTTACGCAGTGCTGCATCGTTTTGTGAGCTTAAAAATAGTAACAAGCCACTAGATCTTCTTCAGTCACCACCACCAAGGCTGTGGTGGACGGTGGACCTATTCTGTTCCCCAACCTTAACCGATCAAACTCGATCACCAAATCAACACAACAGGAAGTTGTTGATTTAACCAGAAATATTGTAAGGTAAAGTTAAAATCTTGTTTCTTTTTAACTATTGAAGATGAGCTTTATATTTTGCAAAAATATAAACCATGAACTGGTAGTTATAACCGACATCTACAAGAGCTGCAACGGTTATAATGGTTCGATAAAAATGTGTATATATCTGTGTAAACTTTTTGCAATTTACGGTACGATGTTTTATGTGAAATCTTTGTCGTGACATTGTTTTAGATTAAGATATCGCACGCATCCTAAATAGATATATTGAAGTTTATTAATGATTAGTTGTTTGTGTTCACAGATATGTTGGGATCGAAGGTTGGACAGAAACGCCGAAGGGATTCGGGTGTCCACAAAGAGGGTTTAAAATTTATTCCTGGATTAACGTTGTCACAACACCCTCCCGGACAACGAAAGGACTTGTTTATGAAGAAACTTGGCGATGTTATCATAGCTAAGTCATTGCATCCTACTGAGTTCGAAGGTTATACGATTAGAGAACGTTTTCAGAAAATTGGCTGGGAACAGTTGCTTAATTTCAGTTGTGACAGGATTTATAAACGAGTTGTTATTCAGTGGGTAGCATCAGTGTCAAGAAACGGGGATGAGTTGACCGGTATTGTGGATGGAAAGTCATACACCATTACACCTACAATCATTCGAGATCTTCTTGGCGTTGACACTCGCACAGATTTGCCATATACCCGGTTCAAGGAAGCGGATTTTCATGCCCCCACTGATGAAAACAAAAGAAGATGGGTTGAAGCATGCAAGACGGTTTTTGGGCTAGCGGAAAATGCAAAGAAGAAATATGAAGGGTATGATAAATCCAAGATGATCCCACTTGTTCAAATTTTGTGGCGAATAGGGGTGTGCACATTTCACCCTCGTCTTTCAGATGGAGCTGGTTGGCTTCTGATCTATCGTCATGAGATTTTTCTTCTTCATGGGTTATTCACGGGAGATTACTTATATAGCTTTGCGCATTTGATGATCGATGACATATGGGAAATGTATGAGCATCAACATCGAAAAGACATTCCGCATGGATACTACTTATCTGAGATACTCAAGCAATTGGGAGCGGTGTCTGAGGATGAATACGTTGAGATTGTCCCCCCTAAGCACCGGTTGATAACAAGGAGCTTGTTTATGTATAATCTCGAATTCTCAGAATCCTCAACGGAGTACATAATTGATGATCGGCAGACGTTGCAACGAGCCACCTTCCCAAAGGCAGTTAAAGAAAGAAAAGCTCCACCTCAGTTCACACCATTGTCACCCAAGCCACCTCAAACACATGTACCCAATCCACAGCTAGACACGACGAACCTCCAAAACCTAACTAACAAGCAATCATTTGAATCTCAAAAACAACACACTAAGATGATGGAAATGGTTACCAGCATACAAAAGCAGATGGAACGTATGGAACAAGAAAGGGAACGCATTGAGCAAGCAAGGGAAGGTCATAGAAAAGAAAGGGAACATCGTGAACAAGAAAGGGAACGTCGTGAACAAGCAAGAGAACGTCGTGAACAAGCAAGAGAACGTCGTGAACAAGCAAGAGAACGTCGTGAACAAGAAAGAGAACTCCGTGAACAAGCAAGAGAACGTCGTGAGTTAGAAAGGGAATGTCTTGAACAAGAAAGAGAAAGACAATCTACTATTCGGGCTCATGCCATAATTTGGGACATCGAGAGGCATCGTTACTTTTATGAGCAAGAGCAGGAGCAGCTACACAAAGCTTGGAACCAAGCTAATGGATCCGATGAATTCAGTTTCTGCAGATTTCTCATACCTCATTCCATCCTCCAGAAGCCGGGTCTCGATATCATGGGCCGACCCAAGGTAATGAAATCCCAAGGGCGTTTCAGGATCTGTTCCATGACATCTATGGCACAAAACGTTATTGATTAACTGTTTTGTTATGATAATGTTGGTATGATCATACGATAATCTGTTTTGAGTTTTGTATGCTGATCGTATGATGTTATTCTACTAATTTTCTTGTCATGGTTGTTTAAGAACATTGGTGGTTTGCAAGTTAGTTTGACTTTAAACTTTATTATTATGCTATTTTAGTGGGATTGGAGAAATTATTAGAATAGCCAATTCACAAATGGACTTACAACATTTAGATTTATTTATTTATTTTTTTTAATCAAGGTAAGACTCATTACTTACGCGGTGAGATGGACAAAAATTCTTGGGAGAGAGAGGTTTAGACCTCAAGATAGGACGTTTTAATGTGTAGGTCATAGGTTCAAATCTCGTCCGAAGCAAAATTGTTTTAGGTTAAACCAGGGGTTTTAGCAGTGAGTTTCCTCTAAAATGATGGCGGGTCGGGGCTCTAGTGCCGTCCATATTCATGGGCGTGGGTGTAGTTGAGTTTACCCAGATAATCTAGCTTTTGTTGGTTATTAAAAAAAATGTGTCAAGGAAAGAAAGGTTGGGAAGTGAGCTAGAACGTAGAGCAAAGGATGAAGGGTCGAGGACCGATGTGGGTAGCAGCCATTAACTACTGGGCAAGATGAGTTGTGCTGACTTGGCACAAAAGTATTTAGTTTTACGTTGATATGGAATCAGCTAGAAATCTTTTTTTCTCACACATGTTGTTGACCGTGAGTTTACTCTCTTTAAATTGTGTTTTATGTCATAATTTAAACTAGTCCATTTTTTTTGCCACAGTTGTAATTTAAAAGAGAAATAAACGTAGGATTGTTTAATAAAAATAAAAATATATTTTTTGTTGTAAAATATTAATTTTTAAAAATTTATACGCGAAAATGAAACAATTAAAAAGAATCAGATTAAAGGGTTGAATATTAGCCAATGAGATAGTGGTGGAGTGGTTGGGGAAAGACTTTGTGTTCCTTATGACTATTCCACTGTCGTGCCTTCGACTCCCACTCTTCCCATTATTTACTGCGGCATCCAGGTGAAGGGCGAATACGGGTGGCGTCGGTTCATCTTGGATGGGAGGCGAGGTTTTACTGATTATTCCACTGTCGTGCCTTCGGGCGGGTGAAAGTCAGGTTTTCGTGCATCTAGGAGAGCCAACGGGCTGGCGACGGTCGAGTATTTGTTGATTAGTGGTGAAAATTGAGTTTAAACTGGCAATGATGAAAGAAAGGCCGGACTTACAGCTGCCCCCACTCCATAGTGGTTGGTAGTAGGTTGATGACAAGTTCTGTAAGGTTATTTCTAAGCTAGTGGGTGACTTGTAAATTTCTCATAGTGTGTTAATTCCCAAATTTATAGATAACAGTTAATTGTGACTTGTGAGCTTGTTAAGTGACCTTCAATCTTATTGCTTTATCTATTTTTTTTTGTTTTAAATGAGGGTTAAAGTTATAACTTTCGATTTCGTTGGTGAGTGTTGTTTATAGCTTTATATTTTCTCATCGTGTGAACATTTCCAGTTTCAGCTAATAGTTATTTTGTTTTAATTATTTTTTCGTTGTAGATTGTTGTTGTACAATGATGAATCACTGGGATCTGAGTTTACTTTTTCGCTGAAAACTTTGAGAAGCTTCCGCATGTTGAGTCAGCTGAGGACATTATTCAGCTCGTGCGTGTTGTGGTACATACATCTGTTGCCCTATGGACGCGCCTAACTTAGTTTTGTTTATAGTTTTAAAGTTGTGGTGTGTGTTATACTCTTGTGTTTATCGTCTTGAGGTACTAGATATATAGGTAGTTATTATTGGTTGTGGTGACTTGATTCTTTCTGATAAAAAGTTTTCATCGCTTGCTACATATGAAGGAGTGAAATGTCCGGATAGTCCATGTGGTTTGCCCTTTTTCACCTTTAGTCCCTAACTTTCTAAAATTACCTCTATAGTCCTCAACTTTTCAATTTTCGTTCCCGAATAGTCCCTGACGTGGATGGGGGTTAGTTTTTGGTGTTAAGTGGGTATGAAATGACTAAAATGCCCTTATTACAAAACAAAATATATTAAATAAGAATTAAATAAATATATCTTTGTAGGACCCACTTCTTATGTGTTCCAGTTCCTTTGTTAAACAGAAATCACATATCGTTTTTAAACCAGAAGTTGTAAATGCTTAATGGACTACTTAAAGTGTAAATGTTAGCAAACATCTGCTAAATCAACAAATCAAAATGAACCCGGCAGTTCTTGGTGGTTACTTTTTGTTTCATGCACACGTCATTTAAAAAAAATCTAATATTTTTATCCTAGATGAACAGATTTTCATTTTATCCCATGTTCGTCTGAATCAAGTATTAACCTTTTACAGTTTTACGTTTACCAAGGAAAATTTTAAGTTTAAAGCCCCCCTCACATATCTAGTCTTGTAGATGCATGTGTGCTTTCTGATTGGTAATTAAATAAGTTATGGTATAGGCATCATTATATCCATACTGTAAGAATTATTTATATTTGATTATGATACTAATTTATATTACATGCAAAAAACAATGGTTATTTATATTTGTTTAATGTTAATATGTCCATTTTATTACATCTTACAGGCTGTAACTTAGTAAGGCCACCCGGGGCGTACGGGTTATAGCACGTTGTGGGAGTTTATCACGCGTGATGATGCGCCGCCACCCATGTTTATAACGCGTGGTGGGTAAAATGCGTGGTGGTGACGAGTGATGAATCCGCATGTGTGTGTGGTGAGTGATGTAGGACATGTGTGTGTGGTGAGTGATGCGCACCCCCACTAAAAGTCATCACTTGTGATGGAATAAATCTCGATGACGTGGCGGAACTTGATTGGATGTTGTGAGTGATGAGTGGGTGGTGAGTGATGGGGCCCCTACCCCCTAGCACTGTGATAGGTTGATGTAATACAGTATCCTCATCTTTCATCAAGTATTCAATGGTTGGTTTCTCATTTAATTATGAGCATTCCTAGTTTGTAACTTATCGTGAATAATATAATTAACCGTATCAAGTGATTCCTTGTCACTGAAAGATATCAAGCAAGGACACCAATCCAACTTAAATTGTAAGGTAATTCAACGCAAAATATTCTTTTAATGTTCTAATGTGTTTGCTAAATACATTGTAGGTTTCCGGTATATATATTCTCTCTTGTTATCTGAAGCTTCTTTTAATGGGCATTTTGTCATCTTGGTATAGCTTTTTTTGAGAATCCTTATCATCTGTAAGCTCTTCATGTATGTGACGTCAAATATGGTGAGTGGATGCTATTTATATGGGACGGAACTGATGCTCCACCAGTGAATATTCAAACAAAGTGAGTGTATATAACTTTTGGCGGTTAAGCTCATGTGTTGACCATGTGTTATTAGTGATATCTAACCACTCATACACATATGTGGAGTCTCTGCAGTTCTTTGTTGATTTTAGCACTAAATTATGTTATCATTTACATCTCCAGGCTTGATGAAGAATTTGACAACCCTCTTCCTCTGCAGTGGGAATCAATACCTCTATCAAGAAACGTTTTGTGTAAATTTCCAACTGTCGGAACTGTTTTAAGGATGACTAATGGCGACTACAACGAGAAGCTGGGTCTTCACTTACCGAAGGCCGGTAAATGGGTCCAGTTTAGGATTATTAATTTTGAAGTTCGTTACGGCTTATGGTGTGGCATTCTGCTCTCAAAATCTAAGTTCAGTTTCTTACCCGATGACGATGACCATGCATTACAGTGTCAAAGGTATAGTATTACTCAATAAACACCACTGGATATGTCATGTAATTAAATAGTTTGAACAATTAAAATTGTGGAAAAACTTCTCACATATTTTTATCACATGATTCAGGACAAATGATGAACAGGTGAAAAGCGGATGGTATCGAAAGCTATTCACGTGCTTCCCTTGGCTTAATTAGGTTTGCTAACAACTTGCCAATCTATTATAGGTTTGCTAACAACTTGCCAATCTGTTATAGGTTTGCTAACAACTTGCCAATCTGTTATAGGTTTGCTAACAACTTGCCAATCTATTATATATAATAAATGAAAGAAATTTGGGCCACGTGGCAGTAGATGAGGGCTACAATTATTTCATTTTCCCGCCCAAACTCCTATCCATGTATGTGCGGAAGAAACCCTAAGAATCATTTAGCCTCACAATGGGATTCCTGGTTTCCCAAGGCGATTCTTCATCTTTCCTCCATCCCTTCTTCGTTGTCTTCTGCCCCATATCAACCGGATACTTTACCGCTTCCTTCTTTCTCACAAACCCTAAATCTGAACCTTCTTCATCTGCTTCTTCCTTCTTTGCAATCTAATACCCTAGCCTCTCATGCCTTCCTCGCAGACTGAAGATGTTCCTCAAGGTAGTAATTTCTCTTTTTTCATATAACTTTTTTTTATGATTTACTCTTGAGTCCTTTAGTTCTAATCATTTCAAGGATGCTCAATTTTTGATAAACAGGCTTTGAAGGGGATGATTTTCCATCATAAGTTTCAATTCTTCGATTTTAACAGAGGTTTCAGTAATTCATTATTGTGTTGTTAGCGATATGGTTAATGAGAATTTTTACATTAAATTACTGGGGTTTTAGGGGTTTGATTGTTTGTTTTTGTTGAAGGTTCATGAGGATTTTGCCGAAAGATTCAAAAGTTTGGGTTGTTTCTAGCAATCAAGATTTGGTAATTTGTTAGTATTTGTCACACCCAAACACTTGGGATTCTGCATCTTTACTTTTTTTTACTGGGTTGTGTTTAAAGCATGAATGGAAGTTTATCTATTTTTTCCTAGGTTGTGTTATAAAGAATGAATGAAAATGTTTGCTTCCTTGGTTTGTATTTGAGTTAAAGATGGAAGCTTCAAAGTGTTAAGTGTGGATGGATGCCAGATTGTTTGGTAAGTCTTCAACCAAATTATATTTAATTAATATTCATGGTCAAAATGTTTAGTCCCAAGTCCCAACTGAAACACATTTTCTTTTTTGCGCTGAGCACTTTCAATGGTGTTAGTTGATAAGTGAATTCAACTTTTTATTAAAAATGTAGACTTTCTGTTCATAATAAAACATTAGTATCCTAAACGAAAAATAACCATTTTGGTTAAAAAGAGCTTATGATTAATTGATAATGATATTATAACATGATATGTGAATGCATCAAGGTCTCCAACACGGTTATCATTCAATGAAGAAAGCTCATCTAAGAATCATGCTTTATCCGCCATCTTCATTTTCCTTGGAAATTTGTCAGACCAGCACGAGTTAGAAAGTTAAAAAAGCATGATAAAAGCTGCAAAGGTTATAAATTACTTTGTAGGATTGCACAAATATTATTGGACGTTTACTAGCTAATGTGGTAGTTTGGGTTGTGTTTTTAGAAGATTCTTTCAGTGGGAATCTTAAGACAGTAAGCTATTTGTAGTTTACAAGCATTAAAGAAGGCGACTAAGAACTTCGCGAGTGTAATTTTTATGGTAAAAGTGGTTTTGGTCCAGTCAGTCTATTTGGTATGTTTGACTTTTTGCTCATTAACAATCTGTCTAATTATTACAACATCGACTTCCACCACGTGTCCTACTCTTCCCTAAATATAGTTCTTTGATTTTTTTTTTCAAAGAACTTGTAACAGTGGTGGGTTTGATTGGAACAAACTGTTGCAGCTGCCAGATGATTGAAAGATGGAGGTAGAAGGTGTTCTTGATTGGGATAAAAAGCTGGGTAGGGTTTTGATGGTGAGGAAGATGAGGAGTCTTTGTTTGATTCGATGGTCTGCGATTTGGGTGCCCGGCTTATTCCAAAGGGGTTTATTTAATCTGACTATGCAGGTTAGAGTTTTGGATTTTTTTTTTACTCTTTATGTTATTGTGTTTGTGTAAATCTTTGATTTTTTGTTGTTCAAGATGTTTAATTCGGTTAAATTAAAAGGGTTTGGAATTAAAAGGTTTGGAGTTTAGGTTTTCGGTTTAGATCTACGTTAAAATTGTGTAGGATTAGTCAACATTGTTTCTTGTGGACTTATGTCGTCTGTGTTGTTTGTGTTATTGGCTGTTTTTGTGGTATTGATGAATGGCTAGATTTGGGTCTCCTCAATTGTTTTATTTCTGCTTAATTGTTGTACATGCCAAGTGTTTGTAGAATTGTTTTCCTAAATTCATGTTAGGTGTTTTGTAAGTTGCCCAAGTAAACACTGTATCTTTGTTTTAGGGTCTTATGTTGGTTAGTAATTTGTCTGCTTTGGGGTTTAGGCTAAGTCACGCCGCATAGCAGTGATCGTGAATACTTCACCAATGATGTCCTCTGTTTCAATTATGTTCCATGTTTCAATCACTGTAGTTTATCATATTTTTTGGTTCTCTTGACCTTTAAACTTGTACATCAGTTTCTTTTTAATTGAAAGAATGAGTAAATGAACAATAATATTCCAAACTAGCTCAATATTGCATAAATGAGTTGGGTTTTTTATCTTTAATTAAATAACATGTTTCTACATCTGGAAACTGAGATGAGTTTGATGTTGAATTGGGTGTTTATTATCAATTTTACCTTTTCCACGGGATTCTACTAGGTCGACCTTGGTCTGGGTCCAATGTCCTTGGTTGTTGTCTGTTGGTGAGATACCATATACCATCAACTACATTAAACTCGATACATTAATAAAATACAAACTGTTTTGAAACATAACAAAAAAACTTATGTATCAAATCTTAATTCGGATAATATTAGGTATCAATAGTTAAGTAAATGTGGATAGAAATTCCAGTTATAATCTGTGAAAGTGGTATGTTGCTTAACATTATCTGTGATACTATTGTGTAAAAATGTCTTTGTTTATATGATCTTATTGAAGTTTTTAGTAAGACCACATTTTTTTACAGATTATGGTTCAAAAGCCCCTCTAATTATTCTTCGTGCATGAACACCGCGGCTGGTTTTATGTGAACCGTTTCAAATGCACAAAAAGAGCATATCCGGAGAATGACTGATTCGTTTGCTTGGACGATGAGATAGACGAAGAACCGCGACTCATGTAAGTCTCTAATAGAATATCCACATAGCTTTTTAATATATATATACACACTACATAAAAATAAAAGTAATCATGTGTATCTGTGTGTGTGAATTGAAGCCCCTAAATGTAATTTAATAAAAGAGCCTATCCATTTTTATTTTAGATACTAATATGCTTGATAGGCTTAAAAATTAAAGTTTATCCTTGAGAATGGCAGAGAAGTGTTTAGAATATAACACCTAATGAGTAATGTCCCACTATCTTTAATGTTATAACTAATTTTGTGAGTACTCAATTTTGAGTCTGTCAAATTTGGGTGATGATATTAACCGGTTTGATTTAATGTGAATTCTTAAAAACCTTTGGAAATTAGAATTAACATTTACATGTTAAATTTGAATAAAAACAAACCAGTTCACATATTCGAAGCACTTTGACTTTTTACTAAAGTCAAAGTAAAATGTTGATAGTCTGAATCAAAACTAGAAAGAAATCATTTTACTTTTTATAAGAAAACAAAGTTTTTTTTTGCAATTTAAAGGATTAGTTTTGCCAAAGACGGGTAGTCTAGAATTTCATAAACTTGAAGAAGTGTAAGCAAGTTGCAGGTTTATTAGTGTCATATACCTGCATTATTTATATATTAGTGTCATATGCCTGCATTATTAATATTACAAAGAAAAAGGAAAATTCCCCACGAAAACCAATAGTTACTTATGGAGACTAAAGCACAAGGTTACCTCAGTGTTCGGATTACAAACAACAATCGGATCCCTATATGGAGACTGAAGCACAAGGTTATGACGAAGCAAAATACTGTTAGTAACTCCTAATTTTGTAATTTTTTTATTTATGTTTTTTTCTAACTTATAATGTTCCAAGAGTAATAGTTTTCTCAAAAACGACAGTCCTGCATGTAGGCATACATGATGAAGAAGGTTCATCATGATGATTCGATGGACTTTCTGAACTTAATTCTCATCTATAACCCATGCTGCATGTTCTTATCTATATTTAGCTTCTTATTACATAGATATTTGGAATGGTTGAGATTACCGTTTGCAACCTTTAAAAATCTAGATAATAAAAGGTAGTTAGTTGTGTCAGTATCATATTTTGGATTTGCTTGGGTTCACAAAGTGGTTATAATGGAACCATCTGTGATCCTTTTGGCTCGATGGTCCCTTTTTGTGTTAAAACTACCATCTTTAAATTGCAGATATTGCAGCTGAATTAAATTATGAATCGGGCTTGAAGATTAAAAGTTGAAGGCCCAAAGGATTGTTGATATAGCCTTGAAGGATTGGGTTTGTCCGGTTTTAATCCGAGTTGTGTTGTCAAGTCTTGGTCCTCTAAAAAAAAACGTTGACCCGCCTCATTTGTCATTATCCTGTTAGACTATCAATTTAATATTCCATTATTTAACTCATGTAATAAGATAAAGTTTTTGATTTATATGTTCGGTTATGTGTTTGTTATTATTTGTGTTTTTTTATTGTTTCTATTAGACTATTTCGAAACATGTAGTATTTGTCTAAAATTGTTTTACGGAGCTTGAGCTTTTCGTACATCTATTAACTTATTATTATTAGTATCGTATTGGTTTCTATTCGTTTATTTTTTAACACTCTTTTTGTGTGTAATACGGTAACTTATTATTCTTTTTTTTATAATCATTTTCATACATAGTAACTTATAAACAGGAATCATAATCAATTAATAAGTTTATAATTTTTATTATATGTTCACAACCTGTGTTTAAGCTTATCAAAATTTTTACTCTTTTATAGCTAATACATTTAATGTTTCATACTTCTAAAAATGATTTTAATTAAGTTGTTGATCATATATAGTTTTAATATAAGTAATATTCTCGAGCTCGGGAAGCAATCCCGGGTGATAACCTAGTTATTTTATAAATGCGACCGATTAAGTTAATCCTCCAGAAATCCGACAAAGACAACGAGTTGTTAATTTAGGCTATGTGTTATGGTTTCACTAGTTTTCACTGGCATGTCGGTTATGATCATTCTCTACGTATATGGCTTTTTGCCTGTTCAAATAGAATTCAAGATAGCATTCCATCATCGTTATTGTTATTTTAAATATCTAATTTGAAATTATTAGTATTCTTAACTTTACATGAAACTGACATTATCTTAGCCACACTTTTCTTCTTTAACAATCCTGAATCTTGTTGAAGTTGTCAGTCGCCTTCTCCAACTCATTCGATGTGAAAAGTATGGTTTTATCAACTAAAGATGGATCATTTTCTTCTTGTTGTTTTTAAAAGTAAACCACCATTTCGTTTAAATAACCTCTTTTTTTGTCTCCTTTCTTTTGTCCTTTTTATGCATTTGTACAACACATAACTGGTTGCCACCATAAAAAACACACCCATGCTAATGCTAACACCTAAGCAAGTCCAAAACAAAATGATAAGTTAGCAACTTTGAAAGGAAGTTGAAAACTCAAACTAGAGCTTATATTTTCATGCTTTGTTGCCTTCCTTTTATGAATGCAAAAGTTGCCAATAGTGGGAGAGAGAGAGAGAGAGAGGGAGGGAGAGAGAGAGAGTATAGAGACAGAGAGAGAGAGATCAAGCCATCACCACCATATAATATATCATAGTTACATGAGAAATAAGGGCAGTTTGCACAATCTTCGATTACTACACACGTCATATAAGAGAGTTCATGTAAGAAAGTATAACAAACAAAATAAATTAATAAAACAAGTGTACCTAGATGCCTAATACCTTCACATCCATCAAATAAATAAGGGTTTCCTTTGTAACCCATATGAAGGACACATCTCCGTGACTCCACTGAAGTACCATTACCGGTATTCAGTTCCAAGTTTATAGGGTCAGCTGCTCCTCGACAACAGTTTAGTGTAGTACCGTGTGGAAGGATCCACATAAGTGACACAGGAACAGAAGCGCTGTTAGTTGCAAAAGAAACGTTTCCTCTAACATACCAATTCCTATCCACCAAGAAGGCATACCCACAACCTCCATCTACACTCAAACCCCTGAGATTTATGCTATACGAATCAAGATAATGAGGAATTGTGGTTTGGCAACAACTAAATCCAAGACAGTTGCGTCTTTCGCCAACAGTCTTGTTCAGACAAAAAGTCGAACACCCCGTGAGTTAGTGGGAGCGAACTCCATCATGGAGGCATTCCATCATAACAGCATTACCACACCCATCAAAAACAAAGAGGAATGATTGAATTATGGCAGAAAATGTAAAGGGTGTTTTAGTCTTTAGTGTTTATGATGGGTATGAGTTGAGGAACCTAGCTATAAATAAAACAGAGACCCACTAGTATAGCCGTGTTAGAAAAGTAGAAACATGACTATGGGGTGTAGGCGTGGCTTTTGGGCCCTTTAACGTCAGCTGCTCCATCCCGGGTTGGCGTTGGGTATGGCGTTACCTCTTTAGCGTGGGGATTGAGCCAATATAGCTTGACTTTGGTTGGCTACTTAATTAAAAAAGAATTCACATGGCTGGCCATGTCACATCACATCCTAGTTTTCGAGTATTACCTTGTGGATCCCACTCTCATCACGTGTCGAGCAATGCCCCCAACCCAAACCCATCACATTTCTTGGTCTAAATATCGTGATTTTTTTCTACGTTGAGATTAGGAATTTTCTTTTATCGTAGTAGTTACTTGTAGAAATTGTTGACTTGGTCATCATTTCATTTAATGTCTAATATCAGGTCGTTGTATACTAGTATTTGTCGGACAATTAAGTTCATGTGAGGTCTTGGTTCAACTTTATGTCACTATAATAAGTTGAAAATGCGGTAAACGTTAAAACATTGTTGGACTTGAATGTCATACATTATGGTATCGTACAAACTCATTAATTTATTTTGAAGCTTGGGAGTGTTTTTTCTCTGTATTTAAAGATAACTAGGATTTTCTCACCATGTGTTATGGCGGAGAACTCGCGTATGAACCAAACTATAAAGACCAGTACAAAAATGCAAAAGATAAATGTGTAAGAACCAAAATAGAAACAAAATGTAAAATTTATATCCATATGTAGCTTTTGTAAACAAAAAATAACAAATGAAAATTATATATTGAAAATAAAACTATTAGGGTAAAAACATATAGGGAAATTTACGAAAATGTTGGTTGACCCAACCAATTTACCAAAATGTCCCGTCCTTGGAAGGCGTCCTCCATCATGGAGGCATCGGTCTGGCATTCCCAAGCGTCGGTGCATTTACATGATGACACGTGTCCAACAAAGTTGATGCGTCGGCGGCCGACTCCTCCCAAAGGTCGACATTTGGGATAAGTCCGTCAACCTTTGGGAGGAGTCGGCGACCTTTGGGATGAGTCCGTCGACCTTTAGGAGGAGTCGGCTGCCGACGCATCAACTTTGTCGGACACGTGTCATCATGTAAATGCGCCGACGCTTGGGAATGCCAGACTGATGCCTCCATGATGGAGAACGCCTTCCAAGGACGCAGCAGCTTGACATTTTGGTAAATTGGTTGGGTCAACCAACATTTTCGCAAATTCTCCAAACATTTTCGCAAATTCTCCAAGTATATAGGGCTAAGTTGAAACTTCAAAAAGTAAAAAACATTGTAGTCACTACACTACTTTTGTGATGTAAGTTAATATAAGTTATAGTATAACGTGTCGCAGTGGCTCGGTTTAACCGTAGATAAAAAAACACGTAACAACAATAAAACATAAGCGTCATATGGTTTTAAAAACCAAACAATTTAAAAACGTCTAAAAAAACCGGTTAGTTTAAAAGTAATGTTACATAAATTAATGCCAAAATGTAGATAAAAATAATTAATGCACCATTAATATTATTTAAAATTATATATAAAAAGATAAAACATGTAAAAAAAATCATAACAACATAATGACAAATTTGTTTAAAATTTAAAACGGTAACTTTATAAAAGTTTAGGAGTTATAGTGTAAAGCGGTTTAAAAAGTGGTAAAAATAATTTTATTAGAATTTAGAGAATCGTTGATAAATTTGTTAAAAATCAAGAGATAAGAATTCAAATTAATTAAAATAAAGGTGTCACAGGTGTAAGAACAATTGTTTTGGTCAAAACATAAAACAAAAAAATAATAGCTTGTCTTATGTGATGTTTACAAATGCCATTAAAAATGAATACATTACCAAAATATCATCAAAAGAAAAATTAATCATATGAGTGTAAATGACATTTTTATAATAAAAAACAACATAAAGGTGGTTGTGTATCGTGTAGCATCAAGATGTTCTTTAATATATATTATAATATTAACTGTACATAACAATATATATTTTGGTGTCCGAACGTATATTTTACCATTGTTATAAGACTAGTGGGTGAAATTCATATGGTATGACAGAACGACTACAAAAAAGTGGTTTGTTTACAAATGTTATACCACACAAAAGTTGTATGTGGAATCTAAAAATTAAAGTCGTGTTTTACATCGATTTAAAATTATGAAAACGAATATCGGTATCGATTTTCGGTCAGTGGCAGATTGGTTCGTCACGGTACCACTATTTCAAATACATCGTTTTCAATATAATTAATGACAAGAAAAAAATAAATGCAATCACGTATTTAGTTTTTATAGAAAAAAGCCGAGGAACGAAAGTTATAAAATAATGAGAAAAATATCCGGATAGTCCTTGTGGTTTGCTTCACCATATTCACCTATAGTCCCTAACTTTCTAAAATTACAGCTATAGTCCCCAATGTTTACCCTCGTGTTCTTAGATAGTCCCTAGCATGGATGAGAGTTAGTTTTGTCAGTTAAGTGAGTGTGAAATGACCTAAATATCCTTACTATTAAAAAAACTATTAGAACACTTGAAAAGCTATTTAACCATCAGACCACCCTAACCATCATCGTTCACCTTTCACCAGCAACTTGTCACATCCCAACTGATGGCGAAAACATTAAGACGAGACGTAATAGATTGCTCAAAGACAACATGTTACACTTAGTTTGCGATAATAGACTAAAATTCAAAATTTCATTGCATTTCATCGTATAACATGTTACATTATTCAAAAGGAAAATACAATAATCAGGAAATTTCATAACTAAAAACGTTAAAATGCATAATTAAACTACGTGAGTATCTAAATCCACCCTAAGTCTTTTCTTGGGAAATCATTATCAAATATTTCTGCAACATATATACAAAATCCGTCACACAAATTATGTCGGTGAGCATACTAGTGAATTTGTGTTCAAATTCATTAAGGAAGATTGCTCTTGAAGGGGTATGGTCCCTAATCCTGCGCCGACTACACGACACAACCTTAAGTCGCGTGCGAGGCCATACCCAGAATAAACTAATTCCAACACTTAGATTTTCAGCAAACTAATTTGGCGCAAGCCTTGGAAGCGCAGACAACCCCTGCGCCGGAAAGACAAGGTTAGATGGTACAAATAGTCCGATTATCAGAACAAGTGGCCAATAGGAGCATGACAGGCTGTGTCCAGTAGTGCTGCACGATGAGCGATCGTGTACGAGACAGAAAGTACACAAGGACGGATACGTGTCACCAATCATCGTGCGCCAACCACCGCTCCATGATCTCCATTGAATTGCTGATGACAGGCTAGACAACAAGGACAACTACCGGGCCATGTGGATCCATTTAGCGTGCGCCAACTACCCTTTCACCTGCGAGCGCTAACGGTCGTGTTCCAAGAGGCAAAGAGGATATTCCTTGTTGTCGTCTTCAGGCCCAAGGCCCATCAGCCCACCTCCTTCACAACTCCCTTCGGCTATATATATAGAACTTCATCTACAGGTTTAAGGATCGCTTTCTTGCTCTCTCACTGAATACACACATTTTTATCCTCAAAACAAGTTCTTATTTTCACGCTGGAAGGTGGTTACAATGAGAACCCCCTTATTCTCCTCATCGTAACGAGTTTCACAGTGTGTTGATTGTTTTGCAGAATCATCGCAGCTATTTGTCGAGGAAGAAAGAAGATTAACCTTATTAGGACGAGACACGAACCACCTGTTAACCCTCGGATTAACTTGGTGTTTCTTCATTGGCGTCCACTGATTTTTCAATCACCTTTTCATCTTCTTTAAGAGCTTTATCTGATCTCATCGTAGATCTTCCGTTCTCACATCTCGGCTGCTCTCAGACGAGCCAGGTTATGGACAATGCGCATGTCCAAAACCACCCACCTGACGAGTACGTCGAAGGGGAGTACACTGAGGTTGGTAGCATGCACGCGAGTTGGACTCGTCCCACTCCCAACATGACCCCAACAAGCCATGGCGTGGGGCCATCGGCGACACTAGCATCACTGTTACCAGATGGGGAAACTCCTGCCTTGTGGTTCATCAAAAGTCAGGCCACGTTGAACGCCATGTACGCGTCGAGGTGTGCGTAACAAGGACAGACCCCGGTACAAGCACAACAAATACCAGTGGCTACACCAATTTCAAGGCAGCTGGATTACAATTCTCCTCAACATGAGTGCGCACCATCTCACGCACCGTCCGAGAATACTAGCAAACACCAGCAGCAAAGGTCGTCATCGCCAAGGTGGAAAAGTGTCCATACCATGCGTGACACGCGCATGGACGCAGGGAGATATTATGAAAACCAACACATCAGTCACACCGGAGAACTCCGATAAGCAACCGGCTAGGGCGGCGCAATATGAATGAAAAGTGGGACACACACACCGGTGAGTCAGACCCGACATATCACAAAGGTGACAGTTCTTCAGTTTTTAGCCGTCTTCCCAAGAATCATCAGGTGTATAAGCCACATGCACGCACATCGTATAACCCATCAGCTAAACATGATTACGGCCTAGTCTATAGGCCAACTGAAGCAGCCGAGCAATCTAAGTTTATCCGCGAGATTGCTCTGGCACATTTGGAGAAAGCAAAGTTACCACCAACCATTGGAAAGTTCAATGGTTTGACTTATCCGGATGATCATATGAAGGTTTTCACAAGTGTTGGTGTAGTAGGAGGTTGGACCATGCCGATTTGATGCCACCTTTTCATTCAAACCTTAACAGAGGCGGCTCGCGCCTGGGTCGATAACCTTCCTTCAGGCAAAGTAAAGTCATGACTAGATTTGGAACATAAATTTTTAGCTCATTTCAGCCAGCAGAGACGCAACAAGCGTGACACCTCTGAGTTTATGAATATAAGGCGAAGGGAGAACGAGGGCCTAGAAGAGTTTATCACTCGCTTTAACAAGGAGTGTTTGAAGATTGGAAACGTCAGGGAGGATCTCATGCGCGCACGTTTTACTCATGCAGTGCGTTGTGATAGTCTGATTCAAACTATCACACGGAAAAGTTGGGATGCCCGAGGAATGGGATAAAGTGATGGTTGCAGCTAAATGTCACACCCCAACCGATGGCGGAATCATCGGGGTAATGGCACTAGGCGAATCAGATTGATCAAAAGATTCCATAACGATTAATTCAAAGACAATAATCAACATTTAATATCCCATACTATCAAACTCATACAATCTTCAAACAACCATTATAATTCAACAAAAATCTCTTAAACACAATCCAATTCGATCTTGTAACATCCGTCAAAAAAACGGATTTTACCAAACCCGCTCCGTTTATCAACCGAACAGTCAGTCAAATTTTTTTGTTGCGAATTAAATGCCCAAAATAATTTTAAACGATCCGTAATCAATTATTATGCGGGGATATGAATTTAGTTTTTGAAAATCTGTCAAAAATAGCAAAATAAAAATGTTTTACCCATGCCGGGTTTCGAACTCGGGTCTGTACCGGGTCAAACCAAAGACTTATCTCTCAGCCGACAAACCACTCCGCCACTTTGATTTTCTGGTAATAACAGAAAACAATTAATTCAAATATTCAATTTCAGAAGTTAAATTATTGCGCCCAAAATAACAGTCGTCGGAAATCCCGACGACTTCGCCGTTTATTTACGTTATCGCTCAAAGTAACCGAAGACTTAACTATTACGACGGTTATAACCGACGTCTGAACCCGCGACATCAGCTGTAACCGCCGGAGAACGGCTGACTTCGAATTGAGACCGAATTCAGACCCCATTCATCTCAATACCACCCTATAAATACACCCTCAACTCGCCAGAAGTCTTTCACACTCAAATCGCACCCTTTCCCGGCGAAAAATCAATCGCCGGAAATATTTGATACTTCGCCGGAAAACCGTATTATTAGTCTCTGAGTTTACTGAACCCCCTAAACTCTTACCGAAATCACCCACACCCTTTTCAAGCCTTCGGAAGACTCTCTGCTGCAAGATACTTGTCGCCGGAAAAAGATTTCTGTCGCCGGAGTTCTGCCGGAAAACAGAGTAAAATCAGTCGGTACCTTTCACGCCTAATTCCTTTCCTTTTTACTTTTATCTCGACTGTAATTGATCATAAAACACTAAAGGAACATGAATTAACTTTTCGAACCAGTCCGTCGTCACTTCCGGTTAAAACCGGTGAAGAAGACGAAGTTCAGTAATGGTTAAGTATAATTAAAATCAAGATAATTACCGGGTTAGACACACAGTCCAGCGGTGGACTGTGTGCACTTTTAAAGCTAAGGTCACGAGTTCGAGTATTGTCCCTCACACGCCGCCTTGATAAAAATCCTCTTTTTCGCAAAACAGAACCGGAGTGTTTTGTGTATATGTTAAATGTAATGATAACTGAGTTTATTACCAAGTGAGACACACAGTCCAGCGGTGGAGTGTGTGTCCGCTAACCCACAGGTCCCGGGTTCGAGACCTGTGGAGCGCACCGGTTCTCGAGAATTAATTCGTTTTTAATAATAAAGGATTTTCTGTTAATTCTAATTAATATATATATATAATTAAAATCGGATATATAACGGGTTAGACACGTAGCTCAGTTGGTAGAGCTGCGTGCACGCGTACGGGAGGTCTCGGGTTCGAGCCTCACCCGGCGCACAACAATATGCCTATAAACCGGTCAACGATAGTCAAAGTCAACGGTCAATGTGTACTGTAGCAAAAATAAAAATATTTTTTTTATTTAATTATATTATTTAAAAATCAATTAAAAATACTTAAAAATAACATTTTTAAGGTTAGAAAATAGCCTCAAACTCACAAAAATACACCCAACAATCCTACTAAAATAGATTAATAAAACCCGTTTACTTACCAAACCATTATGCGATTTATCTAGGATTAATTTCACTCGTGGTTAACACCATTTCGCGTGCATTCAACCTCATCAACCGAACGCACCCAATGTGAGTGAATTCTTACAAACTCCCCTTTTTATTCATGTTTTGGGGTGTATCATGTATCGCTTAAATTAATTCTCTTATGCAAATTCGTGCCATACCATTATATGAACTAAATTAGAATGTAACTATTGTTTGGTTGTGATGTGTTACATATTGTCAAAGTCGTATGCAAATTATTTAGGCCCATCAGTTCCTCGTGGGAGACGAGAACAACGCGTGCCTCAAAACTCATACATTAGGCCCATCAGTTCCTCGTGGGAGACGAGAACAACGCGTGCCTCAAAACTCATTCATTAAGGCCCATCAGTTCGTAAGAACAACGCGTGCCTCAAAACTCATTCATTAGGCCCATCAGTTCGTGGAACAACGCGTGCCTCAAAACTCATTCATTAGGCCCATCAGTTCCTCGTGGGAGACGAGTCGAACATCGCGTGCCTCAAAACAATCATTTGGTGTATGTGAGTTTAATATTCAATATTATGTGTTGTGTGAATAAATTTACATCTACATTTACTCATATGTGGTATGCACAGTATTTATAATCAATTGGATAAACTTGTTCAAATGTTTTTCCATAGGATTCACTCGCCAACATTATGTTGATCCAAAACCTTTTTACACATGATACAGGTGAACAGGTTGAAGCAAGGAAAACATAGGATATGCCTTAGAAGAGAATCCAAGAAGCTTAGGCAGATAGTTAAAATATGGTGTATCATTTATTTCCATTAAATTGTATTAATGAATATGAAACATATAATAAATGTCATGAGCTTTGATGATAACCCAATTATGCCCCGATCACCTTTTCCGCTGCGGGTCGGGGTGTGACAGATTGGTATCAGAGCCATGACTATAGGGATATAGGATAGGTTATTAGACCCTTAGAGCCTATACTATAGTCTGCCTAAATTTTTAATTGATTAGGTGGTTACATACAAACTTGTGATATTTATTTGTTTCATATTACAGTCAAACATACATGCTTATATACATATTCGTTATACATATATCAATGTTCATATATTCAATTCATTTTCATACTCTCGTTATTCAAGGATTTTTGTTGCAATTTTCAAATCCCATCAAAGTAAGTTCTGCGACGGGCATGTAGTAACCGGAAGGGTACAAGTACCGGTAGTCGGGACGTCCTGTCTAGGTTGGCATTCGTATAAATCCAAAATAACGGACCAGTTTGCCTACCTGGGGACTAACGATGAGAGTACGACGGACCTATTAGGCCAAAGCATGCCACACCAAACGTCGTTCGAACTAACCTCACTTTGAGATGTCACCGTGTCTACACCTGGACACATTCCGAATATCACATGTTGTATACATATTTCTCGATTTTCTCCGGGTTTTTGTGTACGCAACCAGGCAGAAACCATGCGAACCATATGAAAAACCGGTATTCATGGGGGCCCACATGATTACACAGGTAAAGTATGGCGGCATGACGGGCCTAACAGCGAGCAAAGCCCAAGACATCCTATGGATGTAGTAGATTTATTTTTCTATATTTATTTTATGAACGTTCAATCCCAAACACGACCCACGATCCCAAAGGCATCCAACTCATACTCTTGACATGTATTCCTTGTAGATGTCTTCTAACCTCGCCCGTAGGAAGTTGAGAGCAGAAAAAGCCCGTGAACGCATGGCTACCCAAATCGCTCAGCAAATGGCGACCGTAATACCCAACATCGTAGTTCAAGTTCAACAAGCCCTTACCGCTAATTCCGTTAACCCAACTCAACAAGAGGATCAAAACACTGTCAACCTTTCAGTCACTAAATGCACCTACAAACATTTCAAATCCTGCGATCCTCCAAAATACGAAGGAACTGAAGGTGTCACCGCTCTCCTCCATTGGTTCGAAGAAATGGAGAACACTTTTCTAAATTGCGATTGCCCTGATGATCGCAAAGTGCGTTATGCTACCGGTCGTTTACTTGGAACAGCACTCACATGGTGGAATACAGAGAAGACCAACCGAGGTGTTGAAGAAACTATGACCTTGACTTGGGAAGAATTGAAGGGAATCATGACAAGACGGTTTTGCCCAAGAAGTGAAATCAAGAAATTGGAGGATGAGTTCCATGCTTTGAAACAAAAGGAAGGCGACCACACCACATACAACAAGAGATTCCTTGAGTTAAATCAAATGGTTCCCAACTTGTTCACTCCCCTCTACCGTTTGATCGAGCACTACATTCGTGGTCTTCCATCAAAGATTCAAGACCCTGTAATAAGCACCTCGCCTGCAACTTTGGAAGCAGCAATGGAGCTAGCAACCGCGCTCACCGAGAACCGAATCCGGAACAAAGATTTCAAAGAGGAGAAGAAGAAGGATAAAGCATCAACCGAAACCTCAAACCCCACCCGAACCGAATCCTCTACACCACCTATTTCTAAGAGAAAACGTGATGGGCAAGTCTTCGCCGTCAACCAACGCAACCAACCAGCTTCACAAGTTGTACCTCCTCAAACTATCCCAAACGCTCAAGTAGCACCCAACCCAACTTACCCAAATAAGAAATCTTACATTGGACCTCACCCTCAATGCAACACCTGTTTCTATCACCATCCATCTACTTCACCCTGTCGACTATGTGCGAATTGTGGACGCTACGGTCATTTGAGCAAAGTTTGCCGCACCGCTCAAAACCAAACCTCAACCCCTACTCAACCCATGGCCCAAACATATCAACAACCTCAATACCCCATGTACCCATATGTTCGAGTTTGTTTCAATTGTGGCGACCCTACTCATTTTAGAAATACGTGTCCTCGTTTGGTTAACATCATAAACGCCCAAGCTCAAGCAAACCCAGTTAACCAAGCAAACCCAGCTCCACCACCAGCAAGAGGAAGAGTTTATAACATCAATGCCAATCCTGTTGAAGATGTTAACGGTCCAAACCAACCACTTAACTAGCCTTCTCTCACCAAGAATCAAGATTCAACTCCTATCGTTTAGTTTTATGTTTTTCTTTATCACATGTGTAGTAATTATTGTATATTATATATTGTTTTCAGTACATGCAATACGATCGGCTCCGTTTGGTTGAGCCTTGATCGGTCATTTCATTTTACATTTCAATACATGCAATACGCTCGGCTCCGTTTGATTGAGCCTTGAGCGCACAGTTCAATTTACATTTCAGTACATTCAATACGCTCGGCTCCGTTTGATTGAGCCTTGAGCACACAGATCAATTTACATTTCCAGTTCATGCAATACGTTCGGCTCCGTTTGATTGAGCCTTGAACGCACATACATTTTCATTATCAGTATCTTGTGGTTGTGGTGTTTGTTGTAGAGTCGCATAGAACTAATCGTAACTGGCAGATGAAGTCAATGAAAATTTGACAAGAATATGGTGGATACGCCGCTGGTACTTCCTATATATAAGTGTTCTTGTCAAATGATCGGAGGCATTATCAGGCAGTTATGAGAGGTTCCATGCATAGGCTGTTTGTTGTGATTAAGTTATTCATTTTCAATACATGCAATAAGCTCGGCTCCGTTTGATTGAGCCTTGAGCACACAGACAATTCCATTCTCAATACATGCAATAAGCTCGGCTCCGTTTGATTGAGCCTTGAGCACACAGACAATTACATTCTCAATACATACAATACGATTGGCTCCGTTTGATTGAGCCTTGATCGCACAGATATATTTCATTTCAGTATTTTTATGTTTGTTGTATTGGTTGTAGAGTTATAGGACTAATCATAATTCACTGATAAAACCAATGAAAATTTGACAAGAATATGGTGGATACGCCGCTGGTACTTCCTATATATAAGTATTCTTGCCAAAGGATCAGAGGCGTTATCAGGTGGTTATGAGAAGTTCCATGTAGGATTTAGTATTGCCTTGGTTGAAATTGTGTTACATTTATATCATCTCACTATTTAAATTGGATTGTGATCCATTTCCACATAGACTAACCTCTCCATCATAACAAATGAGAGAGGGACTGTCACCATTCAAACATATATACTATCAGAATGTGGATTCAATTATTAGTTGTTGTGTTTTTGTGTAGATTGTAGTATTAGAAGTTTTGCCTTAAGATATAACCATACTTTTCCAAACATATCTAAACTCTTATGCATGATATCATTTTAGCGAATCTTTCCTGCTTAACAATACTTATACAGTAGGCAACAAAAAGCGATTCCTGTATTAGGATACTTAACCTTTACAAGGAACGTTACCGCCTCAAACAAAAACTTAAACCCTTATTTCTTCTAAGTATGTAACTGTCAAAACTAAACACCATCATTCTTTTAGTCAATTATATCCCTATTTAAATTTCGGGACGAAATTTCTAAAAGCAGGGGATACTGTAACATCCGTCAAAAAAACGGATTTTACCAAACCCGCTCCGTTTATCAACCGAACAGTCAGTCAAAATTTTTTGTTGCGAATTAAATGCCCAAAATAATTTTAAACGATCCGTAATCAATTATTATGCGGGGATATGAATTTAGTTTTTGAAAATCTGTCAAAAATAGCAAAATAAAAATGTTTTACCCATGCCGGGTTTCGAACTCGGGTCTGTACCGGGTCAAACCAAAGACTTATCTCTCAGCCGACAAACCACTCCGCCACTTTGATTTTCTGGTAATAACAGAAAACAATTAATTCAAATATTCAATTTCAGAAGTTAAATTATTGCGCCCAAAATAACAGTCGTCGGAAATCCCGACGACTTCGCCGTTTATTTACGTTATCGCTCAAAGTAACCGAAGACTTAATTATTACGACGGTTATAACCGACGTCTGAACCCGCGACATCAGCTGTAACCGCCGGAGAACGGCTGACTTCGAATTGAGACCGAATTCAGACCCCATTCATCTCAATACCACCCTATAAATACACCCTCAACTCGCCAGAAGTCTTTCACACTCAAATCGCACCCTTTCCCGGCGAAAAATCAATCGCCGGAAATATTTGATACTTCGCCGGAAAACCGTATTATTAGTCTCTGAGTTTACTGAACCCCCTAAACTCTTACCGAAATCACCCACACCCTTTTCAAGCCTTCGGAAGACTCTCTGCTGCAAGATACTTGTCGCCGGAAAAAGATTTCTGTCGCCGGAGTTCTGCCGGAAAACAGAGTAAAATCAGTCGGTACCTTTCACGCCTAATTCCTTTCCTTTTTACTTTTATCTCGACTGTAATTGATCATAAAACACTAAAGGAACATGAATTAACTTTTCGAACCAGTCCGTCGTCACTTCCGGTTAAAACCGGTGAAGAAGACGAAGTTCAGTAATGGTTAAGTATAATTAAAATCAAGATAATTACCGGGTTAGACACACAGTCCAGCGGTGGACTGTGTGCACTTTTAAAGCTAAGGTCACGAGTTCGAGTATTGTCCCTCACACGCCGCCTTGATAAAAATCCTCTTTTTCGCAAAACAGAACCGGAGTGTTTTGTGTATATGTTAAATGTAATGATAACTGAGTTTATTACCAAGTGAGACACACAGTCCAGCGGTGGAGTGTGTGTCCGCTAACCCACAGGTCCCGGGTTCGAGACCTGTGGAGCGCACCGGTTCTCGAGAATTAATTCGTTTTTAATAATAAAGGATTTTCTGTTAATTCTAATTAATATATATATATAATTAAAATCGGATATATAACGGGTTAGACACGTAGCTCAGTTGGTAGAGCTGCGTGCACGCGTACGGGAGGTCTCGGGTTCGAGCCTCACCCGGCCCACAACAATATGCCTATAAACCGGTCAACGATAGTCAAAGTCAACGGTCAATGTGTACTGTAGCAAAAATAAAAATATTTTTTTTTATTTAATTATATTATTTAAAAATCAATTAAAAATACTTAAAAATAACATTTTTAAGGTTAGAAAATAGCCTCAAACTCACAAAAATACACCCAACAATCCTACTAAAATAGATTAATAAAACCCGTTTACTTACCAAACCATTATGCGATTTATCTAGGATTAATTTCACTCGTGGTTAACACCATTTCGCGTGCATTCAACCTCATCAACCGAACGCACCCAATGTGAGTGAATTCTTACAAACTCCCCTTTTTATTCATGTTTTGGGGTGTATCATGTGTCGCTTAAATTAATTCTCTTATGCAAATTCGTGCCATACCATTATATGAACTAAATTAGAATGTAACTATTGTTTGGTTGTGATGTGTTACATATTGTCAAAGTCGTATGCAAATTATTTAGGCCCATCAGTTCCTCGTGGGAGATGAGAACAACGCGTGCCTCAAAACTCATACATTAGGCCCATCAGTTCCTCGTGGGAGACGAGAACAACGCGTGCCTCAAAACTCATTCATTAAGGCCCATCAGTTCGTAAGAACAACGCGTGCCTCAAAACTCATTCATTAGGCCCATCAGTTCGTGGAACAACGCGTGCCTCAAAACTCATTCATTAGGCCCATCAGTTCCTCGTGGGAGACGAGTCGAACATCGCGTGCCTCAAAACAATCATTTGGTGTATGTGAGTTTAATATTCAATATTATGTGTTGTGTGAATAAATTTACATCTACATTTACTCATATGTGGTATGCACAGTATTTATAATCAATTGGATAAACTTGTTCAAATGTTTTTCCATAGGATTCACTCGCCAACATTATGTTGATCCAAAACCTTTTTACACATGATACAGGTGAACAGGTTGAAGCAAGGAAAACATAGGATATGCCTTAGAAGAGAATCCAAGAAGCTTAGGCAGATAGTTAAAATATGGTGTATCATTTATTTCCATTAAATTGTATTAATGAATATGAAACATATAATAAATGTCATGAGCTTTGATGATAACCCAATTATGCCCCGATCACCTTTTCCGCTGCGGGTCGGGGTGTGACAGATCTCCCCTAGATTTTATTACAAACCGTTCTAAAGCAAACTAAATAAAACAAACTAAACTACGCAAAACCACATCCAAGCATCCAAGCTAAACCGTCAACCTGTCACATACGTTAAAATACAAGTCAATACAATTAACTAAAGGTGAGCATACGAGTTTTGTAATACTAGCATAATAGAGAAACCGTTTGCGAAATAGTCTAACCACATATAATGATACACCGAAACATTTCACACAGATTAACATAGGCTTATTTCTCATGCTAACTACCGTGAGAAGGCTTGCACGTCCATCCTAACTAGACCCCGTCGGGTGTTAGCCAAACTATAGTACCATACTAGCTAAGGAGGCAAGTTAACGAAAATAAGTCCTAGTCACATGTTTCTAGCATCACGTATTGAGCATATATAATCAGATTATTCGCGTGTGATAAACAGTTTGATTTGTGAAGTGATTTTGATATGGGAACGTATGTAACACCCAAAAAGTGCGTTTAAGCGAAAATGGGTCAAGTATACTCACTGTGGGTGCGTTTAGGTAAGAGTTCGGGATCTGCGAGGAGTTGAGAAGAGCAACGGATCAGCCTGCATACGCGAACGGAAGTGCATCAGTCTCCAAAAAGCTGAAACGGTTAAGTCTTGGTTGGGCAGTAGCCAAGTTCGGGCGAACTTGTGTGTAAACACACATGTTCGAGCGAACTTGTATGATTCTGGTGGGTTTGGAGTCAAGTTCGGTCGAACTTGATGAGTTTCTTTGAGAAACTTGTGAAGTTCGGGCGAACTTGTAAGAATTCCTTACTGAGATGACAAGTTCGGGCAAACTTGTGTAGTTTCCTAAGAAACTAGATAAGTTCGGTCGAACTTGTAGGAAAGTTTGGTGAAAAATAGCCTAAGTTCGGTCGAACTTGACCCATCTGGGTGCAAGTTCGGTCGAACTTGACCTGGGGAGCTGGTGATTCTCGAGCGAACTTGATGTTTTCGGGTCCAAAATCTTGCGTTTTCGCGTCGTTTGTTGAGGAAAATCGAGTGTTCATCCCTCCAACCCTGTGCTACTGAGCAAACTTAGGTCGGAGAGGTCTTTTAGAGCTGTTTTTTGCCGTTTTACAAAAGCGTGGGCTAATCCGGGCGAACTCAGGGTTCGTTCGGGTTAGTCCGGCTTGTGTAAACCAACATAAACGTCCTTGTGCTTCCAGATCTGGGATCTTGAATGATAGATGCTTCGTTCATATCAGAAAATGAACAAAACATCATCAAAAGTCCGTATCTTATGTAGAAATCATTGTTTTTCTCAGATCTATAACTCAGATCTCGTGTTTGGGAAGCCTCTGCTAACACCAAACGAGCTCGTATTGTGTAGATCTAAGCTTAAAACAGAAGTTTGGAAGAAAAAGATGAAGATTTTCGTAAAAGAATGAGTTTTGATTAAACGAAGGCTATGCCTTGTGCCAAAATCGTTGTAAACCTTTGTAAATCATTGATGAGCGTTGTTGTAGTTGAAATCGGGTTGATTCTTACTTAAAAAACAGAGGGTTTCAGGTTTGGGAGCTCTGGGCGAACTTGCAGCAAGTTCAAATGAGAGAACAAAGCTTGGTATTTATAGGAGAAGGCAAAATGGTGAGCTGGTGAGGGCAAGTTCGGCTGAACTTTCATGAAATTCATACAAGTTTGCGCGAACTTAGCAGATTTTGAAGGGAGATCAGCCAAGTTCGGCCGAACTTGCTGAGTCCTTAGAGGCTCAGACAAGTTCGAGCGAACTTAGAGGATGAAAGGAGATTCCAAGTTTGGCCAGTCAAGTTCGGCCGAACTTGGTATCACCAAGTTCGAGCGAACTTGACCCAAAAGTGGGTTTTTCCTTGCTTATTTCATGTTAAGGGTTCTTTTGGCGATTCGGTTCGTATTAGTTAGTTATATTAAGCGTTAAATTAAAGTGTTAAGTGTTATAGTTGATATAATAGTGCGATTTAGCGATTCGAGAGTGCGAGAGCGATGCGATAGCGAGCGTAATCATAACCATAAACACACATAACACATAAATAACACAAAAACCACATAATTAACTGCGATTGCGATGCGATGAGATTAGCGATGCGATTTATTGAGCGATTAGTTGCGATAATAACGTACAACACCATAATTGATTAACATAAACTTTATTATAAACCGAATCTGGGGATTACAAAGGTAGATAAACGGGAAAACAAAATGGAAAGATAACAATCGAATTTTCGAGTTGTTACACTAAAGTTGTCACGCAGACCGAAAAAACGTTGATTGGCGCGAAGGCAAGTCACTATTCAAGCGAGCATTACTCAAGCAGTCATTTGCTGGATAACAACAGGCGCAGTAAGAAGGGCAAAAGCTCTGGTTGGAAGTCCAACCAGTACATTGGTTATGACGAGAGACTGCCTCACAATGACGATGCACGTGCAACCATCGACAGGATTGGTTATAAAAAGGCTATCAAGAGTGAGAATCGCGAGAAATACTGGACTCCGTTGACTAAGACACCGCTTGAGGTTCTTACAATGAAGAATCATCAATTCAAAGCCCTGCTTTCAATGCGCAACTATAAGGGCCAAGACCCCAACTTATATTTGTGACTCTCCTAAAGACATTGGGCATCTAACTGAC
Source organism: Scalesia atractyloides (assembly GCA_947069175.1). NCBI lineage: Eukaryota > Viridiplantae > Streptophyta > Magnoliopsida > Asterales > Asteraceae > Scalesia > Scalesia atractyloides. Next base: position 63,141,517 of record CAMTDV010000010.1, on the reverse strand, counting down.
GACTGCATCAATCTACGCCAAGAGACCGAGAAGGCTCTGAAAAGCGGAAAGCTGGCGCACTTGGTAAAGAATGTGCGAAAAGAAATGAGGTAGTTCCAGAGAACGGACGAGGAGCCTAACAAAAAGATTCGTCGGTTGGAAACCCACATCGTCAATGGCGGAACAAGAAGAAGTGCAAAGAGTCAAGGAAAGCGCCCGATGAACGACTCATGGCGCGAGCAGCATGTTATTTTTCCGGTGGTTCACGAGGGGCCTCGTGCCATAAGACTCGGTAGTCACCGGAATCTTGGGTCATCACGAAACTGATTATATCTTCATTGACCCAGGAAGCATAACCAACATAATCTATGAACAATGTTTCAATCAGTTTGACCCAGAAGACAATGCGCGCCTGGAACCGGTCGACTATCCTTTAACAGGATTCTGTAACGAGCCGGTCTTCCCTCTAGGCCAAATCTCTTTCCCAGTTACGTTGTTCGATTGGAAAGATTCAAGAATGACTGAGGCAAACTTTATGGTTATGTCAGCCAATTCAAGGCATGAAGTTTTGATTGGTAGAGAAACACAGGGCCATCTCAGCATGGTGACTTCCACTCCGCATTCCACGATCGATTATTACATAGAAACCGGAGTGGTAATCATCTACTCAAGAAAAGAAGTGATGGCAGCAGACGAGATGCGCCCAACAAAGGTCTGCAAAAGTACTCCGTGCATTGAGCCAGAGAAGTGGGTTTTGAATCGCAAATATCCAGAGCAAATAGTGATACTTCATCCCACCATGTCTGGAAACATCCGCGCTTTCTTAAAGCAGTTGCTTTTCAAGAACATGGATATTTTTGCATGGTCACCAACCGATATGACTGGTGTCTTGCGGGACGTTACTAAGCATTTTTTGAACACCTTCCCGTTTGTAGAGCCAGTCGTACAAAGAAAGTGCCGCTTGGGTTTGGAAAAAACAAAGGCGGTGAATGAACAAGTATCAAAGTTGTTGAACGCCGGTATACTGCGCAAGGTCAGATACTAGAACCGGGTGGCCAACCCAGTTATGGTGGAGAAATCAAAAGGGGGATGGCGAATGTGCATAGACTACAAAGATTTTAACAAAGCGTGTCCCAAAGATTTCTACTCTCTCCCTTAGATAGACAAGAAAATTGATTCCTTACGCCATTTAGATGGAAGTGTTTCCTCGATTGTTACAAGGCATACCGTCAAGTACAAATGGCATTGAAAGATGAGGACAAAATGACATTTCGTACCGAGATGGATATCTTCTACAACACCAAGATGTCGTTTGGTTCACGCAATGCTGGCCCGACATACCAACGAGTGCTGGATACAACTTGTGGTGATGATATTGGGAAACACGTGGAGGTGTATATCCACGATAAAAGAAAATGAGTGGAATAACTATAAATACCCTTTCTTGGTTCCTTATAGCTTACAACACCAAGTTTGAGAATAAACAGGTGGAATAACCAAATTTGGTGGTTCCACAAGCGCAATACCCCTTTGGGTGTTGTGTGTAGTAGTTTTTATTTCCGCTCTCGACGAGGAGGTGCTGCCCTTCAAGCACTTCTCACTTTGTAAAGTTTTCTTCGAGGTAATCTTCATTTCTTTTTCCTTATTCATTTATTTATTGCTTTCTTAGTTTAATTAGATTAGTTTAGGTTCTTCGTTAAGGAGCACTAGGCTCGTATAGGTAGCCTAGTTTAGGCTCGCCTTTAGGCTTGGCGTAGCCTTGTAGAGGCTCGTTAGGCCCAACGAGTCCAACATATCATATTCGTTCATTTAGCTATGCCCAGCATAACGTTTACCCTTTCCTTCTTGCATTCGTTTGTCTAGGTTAAATCACCCTTGTCTTTTGGATTTTCTCCTTTTACTCGTTCCTTATTTTCACAAGGAATCGCAAACGTAACCACTGTGAGTGAATCTTACAACTCCTCTTTTTATTTTCTTTATATACGTTTTTTGGGTATATCATGTGTCGTATTTTTTTTTTTTGCATTTTACAAGTTTAAATGCGTGCAATTACCATTAGGTAAGTATCTATGTTATGTGTTGTTTGGTTGTTTATCATTTGGTGCATTTTCATACATTTTGGACATCACATCATCATAGGCTCGTCTGTTCCCTATTACCTATGAGCGGAACTTGACGTTGCCAACCATAGGAGGAGAGCTCCGTTTGATTGAGCTTAGACCTTGTAACACACCATAATATCGTGCAACATACATTTATTCATTGGCACACCAAAATACCGTGCAACATACATTCATTCATTGGCACACCACAATACCAAGCAACATACATTCATTCATTGGCACACCATAATACCATGCAACATGAATACGTTTATTGAATCATTTTAGTTGGCTTGTTTATTGTTTAAGGTTGTGTTATGAGTTTAACATATAACATACAACATGATTACTTACATCGGTTAACGCACGTTTTCTAAATAAATCAAATTTAAACCCTTATTTTAAATTTTCAAATAACAATAAGGTTCACTCGCCAACTTCTATTGTCCAAAAAATCATTTTTACACATGATACAGGTGAACAGGTATGAAACGGAGATTAGACATAGGATGGGCCTTAGTTAACGATAATGGATAATGTAGCTACTGGTTATGATCAATTGTCTCATTTGTAAGCATTTATGGGAATTATTTATTATGTGAAACATATAGTTTGGATTAATAATTAATTAAAACTCGTAATAGCAAGTCATAAGATCTTTGGATCAACCAAATCATGCCCCGATCACCTATTCTGCTGCGGATCGGGGTGTGACAGATGGTATCAGAGCCAATGACTATAGGGATATAGGATAGGTGATTAGACCCTTAGAACCTATACTTTAGTCAACTAGGACCTATGTGCTTATGTGACTACTTGTTTTGTTTAACTTATGATTTGCTATTGCTCACGAATTTATATTCCTTACATTTCACACACGAACGCATGCAAGCACTCTTTTTGCTACATGATTATGTGATACATGCAATGTGTTATATTTAAAGTCTACATATATATGTATATATCGCACTCCTCCCGAAATGTACCATACGAAACTTATAAAACCCTTATTTATAAAATATTGACTTCCTTTAAATTTTTGAAACATTTCCCTCTATTCTCAAAATACGTATTTCACGTTATTCAAACTTTTGTGATGTTTTGTTTTCAAATCTCATCAAAGTGAGTTCATGTGATGAGCATGTAGTAACTGAAAGGGTTCGAGTACCGGTAGTCAGGACGTCTTGTCTAGGAGTGGCATTCGCATAAATCCAAATTAAGGGACCAGTTTGCCTACCTGGGGACTAACGGTGTGTAACAACCCAACTTTCCGGTTGTTCTGTTACTACCATAATTTCTCTTGTAACCGTTTTGTAATCCAGGATTCGGTATAATAATGGAATTTATTTATACTAAATACATTTCATCACACATCATAACATTACACTTAAAACGCTTAATACTCGCAACGCTTATGCTACACGAATCACAAAGAACTATTTTAAATTATATGCCGAGTGTGTTTGTTTTTTCGGTAACCACTCGCGCCTACGACCTCACTCATCACACAAATCGCAAACGCAATTATTTATGTGAGTTATGTAACGTCGTGTGCTATATATGATTATGTTTTATATGTGGTTAACCTCTCACTTAAACGCTCGCTCGCTCACGCAACTTGCTCTATTGCATTATTGTGTAACGCAACGCTTAACACTGCTAACTAATACAAATGAAAACACCAAATGAACAGCCGACGCGTTAATTGGAAACGATTCACACGAAATTGGCCAATTCGTACGAATTGCCCAATTCGTACGAATTGCTCCCTTTCCCCTCACCTCTATAAATACTTAACACACTCATGCCCCCCCCCCCTTGCTGCCACTTCGCACCGAATCTCTCTCTATTCGTTTTCTCTGATTTCCATGTAAGTAAACGGCTATTTTACACAAAACACAAGGATTTCTACTACGACTTCACACGAGTTGATCTTCGATTTCATCTAAACATCTTTGTTTACCAAAAACTTCATCTTTTTCATAAAACCTTCTGTTTTTTCCCTCGGAATCACACTTAAAACGAGTGTATTTGAGTTAGCCTTGGCTTCTCAAGTCAGAAAACATAATTTGTTTTCCAGCTCATCAAGTGTTGATTCAAAGAAAACTGTTTTATAATCGTTTTCTACACTAAAACAAACTAAAACTGACATATGTTTCATTCACCGAATAGTGGGACGAAGCGGTGTCAAAACTAGCCTGAAATGGACTCGAAATCACGTCTGTTCCAAGAAAAAACTCAGTTCCGGACACACAAAGACGAGAACCGTCAACTCGTGGGAACTGGACTGGCTCGCACGAACTGACCAGTTCATACGAACCAGTCACCTCCCTAACTTTTGGTTTGCTAAGTAGCTTAAGGTTGGAAGGATTGGCACTCGATTTCCGAAGAAACGACGCGAAAACACTCGATTTTGGTCATGAAACAGCTCAATTCGCAAAAAAAGAGCTTAATTCGTACGAATTGACCAATTCGTATGAACTGGTAAAACTCCTACGAATTGACCTGTTTTCCCCGCACCGTCACTCCATTTCGTACGATTCAGCACTGTGGAAGACTGATGCACTTCTGTTCCTGCTTACAAGCTGACCCGACACTCTCCTCGCTCTCCTCCGCTCGTACTTAACCGTTTACGCCCCCACTATGAGTGTACTTGACCCCTTTTCGTTTTAATGCGCTTTTGGGTATTACATACGTTCTCTATTAAATGATCACAACACACAACTCTAAAACGTTTTCAAAATGCAAACCCACTATCGCATGACTATACGTGAAACACTTAACAACTATGTTTTAATTGTATGCCTTGAGATTTGCTAACCACCCTTAACATGACAACTGCTATAGGTTGAGCCGCCACCTGTTCATTCAGGGGTTGTTAAGGCTCGCTCTCGCTTTACTTTACTTTACTTGTCTCACTCGCGTTTGTGTTGGTTAGTCTATTTGGTGTAGGTAACATATATGTGTTCACATGACTACGTTAGTGCATGCTGGTTTCGTTAAAACGCTTATTACTATTATTATGCAAACCTGTGTACCCACCTTTACATGCTTGTATTGACTTTTATTTTGACGTATGTGACAGGTTGATGACTCTATGCTGCAATGGATTTAGGGATTTATCTTTAGAAACTCATAATAAAAACCTAGTTGTTGGTTCGTGTTTTGTTTGAGAATATTGAAATTCGCAATGACTATTGTATGAATATTTGTTGATTGTATGGGAAATTAACGTATTAAATATTGTCATCAGAAATAGCTGTTATGGATTCTATTGGACAATTTGATTCGCTTGGTGTCGCGCCTCGATGATTCCGCCATCGGTTGGGGTATGACACGGTGAGAGTACGAAGGACCTATTAAGCCAAAGCATGCCACACCAAACGTCGTGTCAACTAACCCCACTTTGAGTTATCACCGTGTCCACACCAAGATACTCTCCGACTTTCATACATTAAATTCACATTTCTCGATTTTCTCCGGATTTTAGTGTACGTTATCACGCTAACACATGCGAACCACACGAAAGCCCGATAATCATGGGGACCCACATAATTACAAAGGTGAATTATGGCGGCATGCAAGGCCCAATTACAAGGAAAGCCCAAACACTTTAAAAGTGTTGAATTATCATGAGTTATTGTTTTCTAATACACCCCAACAGTTTTCATTTTATCATACGTTATTATTTTTTGCATACCTGCTAGCAAATCCATCGCGCTGATTCTCGTAGAAGAGCCAAAGACAACCAGGACTGAATCATCCTCCGGTTTCGATACCAAACGAAAGCGTAAAGGTAAAAATTACGTCGTTGCCTCAACTAACCCAACTCTACAAGCCATACCTCTCCAAGCCATCCCAATCACCCAAGTGGATCCCAACCCAACTTACCCAAACAAGAAAACCCTACATTTGTCCTCACCCTCAATGCAACAACTACCACTATCACCACCAACCCACCGTTCCTTGCCGAATGCGTGCTAATTGTGGGTGTTATGGTCATTTGGGTAACACTTGTCACGCTCCTCAAAACCAAGCTCCACCTCTTGCACAGAACATGACCCAACCCTACTAGCAGCCGAACTACCCCATGGTACCCAATGTTAGAGCTTGCTTTAATTGTGAAGATCCTACCCATTTCAGAAACACGTGCCATAGACTGGTTAACATCATCAACACTCAAGCCCAAGCAAACCCAATTAACCAAGCGAACCAGGCAAACCCAACACCCCAACAAGCAAGGGGTAGAGCCTACAACATCAATGCAAACCCAGTTGAGGTCAACGACAACGGTACTAACGAGTAACCCAACTAGCCCTTTTTTCCGTCATGAAGACTCAAGACTCCACTCCAGTTATTTATTTTATTTTTATTTCCGCACCAAGCTTATATCAATTCCATTTCTTGTTTTGACTATTCAAGTTACCATTGTTTTCAATGTGGGTTGTAACTTTACAAGTTAACATTATTTCATATTACTTCCATCGTTGCAATTAATATTATCTACACTAATTGTTCTTCATTACATTTCATATCATGTCATTTTACATCGATTAAATTTCATGTCATCATACCTCATGGTGGACCTCCTCTCACAACTTAAGGAAAGTGGGTCACGTCTCACTTTTTCATAGGCTGACCACTTCCTTATAACGCAAGATAGAGGTACCGCCATCATTTAGTCTTGCTTTCTTCGGATTCGAGACTCAAGCATTGGTTTCTGTGTTTGGTTATGTTTGGTAGATTTTAGGACGAGTCACATAAAACTAATCATGATTTGATAACAAAGCCAATGAAAATTTGGCAAGGACATGGTGGATACGCCGCTGGTACTTCCTATCATGGTTGTAAAACAAGGTTTCCAAGGCCGAGTACTCCCCTAGTAGTCACTACAAGGTAGGCTGTCGAGGTGACTTTCTTCGACCCCGCCTAATTACTCGGGGTCGGTCAAACACGGTCAACCTAGGCCAGAATCGAATCTAGTAGGTCAACTCGGGCCTACTTTGACTTTAATAATAATAGAACATAATTTTTATGCCTATCATATTAAAAAATGAATATCATTTTCACGTATTTTGTTATAAATATTAGTAAATTTATGTTATTTGACATATATTTAATCTCCAAAAAGTAATTTCTTTATAATTTAACATGTCTGAGTACTCTCCGAGTACTCTCCGCCTATACCGAGTACTCTCAACTCTCCAGTCGACCGACTAGGGAGCGCCTAGCGACTTTTGCAACCATGCTTCCTATATATAAGTATTCTTGTCAAATGATCAAAAGCGTTGTTAGATTGTCATGAGAAGTTCTGTGTAAGGAGTGTCAATCACGATTCAGATAACCATGTGGTTAATGATTTCGTTTTGTAATTTCTTATGTAACTTTATCATTATGACACTTCGGTTTTCTCAAAATCCCTTATCAAGATACAATATTCAGTTAGACGTCATGAGTATAATTACAACCCAGTAGTAAATCTTTGTCACAAGCCATCTCCGTGTTATGACGCTTATCACTTCTACACCTCTGGCAACAAGGAGCGATTCCTCTACCAGGAACGTTACCGCCACAGTCGAACCTAAACCCTACTTTGATTCCATCCTAATGTATACTCCTAGGGAATATGCTAAAACAGTTATCGATCACGGTTTCCTCTTAATTTCGGGACGAAATTCCCAAAAGTAGGGGAGACTGTAACATCCGTCAAAAACAGGTCCTAGAACCCGGCCCGTTTTTGTAACCCGATTCGTTTTCATATTCCATGTAATTTTGTTTATTGTTTAAGCAATAAAATGTCTTGGATTCTATGTTTTGATCAGTCATGTTATCATATCTGGTGATTTATAGTCTTATGCATGTTTTAGACAAGTTTGTAAATTCATTTCCATGTATTTTGAAGCAACCATCTGTCTCTCAAGGTCTAAGACTAAGGTTTTCCTTAAGTTAATCAAAAACTTTGGAGACTTCGTGAACATACCTAACACATCATATCCTAACCTTCTTATCATCCAAACTCCATTATATACGTGCATTAAGATAGGATATTGTGTTTTGGAGGGTTTGGATGTAAATGATAGCAAGTAAGAAGCTCTACATGTTGTATTCTTAGTTTTGTCATAACATGACTTTCGGGTGACTTTCTTGCCAACTTTTCTCCATCCTTAAGCTATCATTCTGGTCCATTTAAAGCCCCAAGATATACTTGGTATACTAAGGATCAATTAGGTTCAGATGGTGCATAAAACAGAGCTCAAATGTAACGGGATTCACAAACACAAGTTTTAGAACATAACCCTCGACCCGCATCAAGATCCAAGGTTTATGCCTAATTCTCAACACCATGGATGTTGGATTACTCTCTTCCATATGATAGTACTCTAAAAATAATGAACATAGGCGAAAACCCTGCGCGAAACGGAGTTATAACGAAGCAGGAATCGCGAAAACAAGTTTGGGGTTTGTTGCAGATTTGCAAGACACCAAAACCATGTATTAAATCCATCCCACATCGCCCCAAATACTATTTTGTGCTCCCTTTCACACCTATAAATACCCTTGTTTGGTTCCTTATAGCTTGCAACACCTAGTTTGAGTATAAACAATTGGAATAACTAAAGTTGGTGGTTCCACAAGCGTAATACCCCTTTGGGTGTTGTGTGTAGTAGTTTTTATTTCCGCTCTCGACGAGGAGGTGCTGCTCTTCAAGCACTTCTCACTTTGTAAAGTTTTCTTCAAAGTAATCTTTATTTCTTTTTCGTTATTCATTTATATTGTTTTCTTAGTTTAATTAGATTAGTTTAGGTTCTTCATTAAGGAGCACTAGGCTCGTTTAGGTAGTCTAGTTTAGGCTCGCCTTTAGGCTTGGCGTAGCCTTGTAGAGGCTCGTTAGGCCCAACGAGTCCAACATATCATGTTCGTTCATTTAGCTATGCCTAGCATAACGTTTACCTTTTCCTTCTTGCATTCGTTTATCTAGGTTAAATCACGCTTGTCTTTTGGATTTTCTCCTTTTACTCGTTCCTTATTTTCACAAGGAATCGCAAACGCAACCACTGTGAATGAATCTTACAACTCCTCTTTTATTTTCTTTATATATGTTTTTGGGGTGTATCATGTGTCGTATATTTTTTCGCATTTTACAAGTTTAAATACATGCAATTACCATTATGTGAAGTATCTATGTTATGTGTTGTTTGGTTGTTTATCATTTGGTGCATTTTCATACATTTTGGACATCACATCATCATAGGCTCGTCTGTTCCACATTACCTATGAGCGGAACTTGACGTTGCCAACCATACAAGGAGAGCTCCGTTTGATTGAGCTTAGACCTTGCAACACACCATAATAACGTGCAACATACATTTATTCATTGGCACACCACAATACCGTGCAACATTCATTCATTCATTGGCACACCACAATACCATGCAACATACATTCATTCATTGGCACACCATAATACCGTGCAACATACATACATTTATTGAATCATTTCAGTTGGCTTGTTTATTGTTTAAAGTTGTGTTATGAGTTTGACATATAACATACAACATGATTACTTACATCGGTTAACGCACATTTTCTAAATAAATCAAATTTAAACACTTTTTAAATTTTCAAATAACATTAAGTTTCACTCGCCAACTTCTGTTGACCCCAAAACCATTTTTACACATGATACAGGTGAACAGGTATGAAGAGGAGATTGGACATAGGATGGGCCTTAGTTAACAAGAATGGATAATGTAGCTAGTGGTTCTGATCAATGTCTCATTTGTAATCATTTATGGGAATTATTTGTTATGTGAAACATATAGTTTGGATAAATGATTAATTAAAACTCGTAATAGCAAGTCATAAGTTCTTTGGATCAACCCAATCATGCCCCGATCATCTATTCTGCTGCGGGTCAGGGTGAGACATAAATTGTATTTTTGCACTTGGCAACGTTCCGGTAAAAAGGGGAAATTTATTGAAATACCTTAAAATCTATCTGCACACCTTTACTTTTTCAATACGGGTTGTATGGCTAATACGGGTTGTATTGGTGTAAAAGTCAAAAGTCATATCTGCATGTGTCAATTCTTGTCTGGTGGCTGGTTGGTCCAATACGTGTTGTATAGGCCTATGACCCGTATTGCTAAGGGTTTTTTTTACAAAAAGACATGTCGGGTACTTCTGTTAGTGGATTTTATGAGTCTAAGAGAAAATAAACACGATTTTAACACGATCTTTGTTTTATTCTATCTCTTAAAACCCACTAGTAGAAGAACCCGGCATGTGTTCTATGATGATTCGAATCATTCCGAATAACTACACGTATGGAGAACCATTTCTTAGTGCCTTTTACCTTTAATCTATTAGGACGATCCTTGTTTTGTCACGTACATGCGTTTAATCCCTACATCATTAGATGATCGCATTCGGTCATACAGTAATTTGTAATAAAACTTCAAGCATTTTAAAAACCCTAGCTGCAAACTACCCAACATACTCCGGATACTGAAAAACATCAGCAATCATACTCTCCGATCAAAGACAACTTAAGAACCAGATCTACAAATGCTAACACAAAGAACATGTTAGGGAGAATGTTCTGGAAATTGAAGAAAAGCAAGGTTGTAGCAATTTAAGATTAAATAGTAAATTTTCAGCTAGCAGAAAAACCCGACATGTGTTCTATGATGATTCGAAACATTCCGAATAACTACACGTATGGAGAACCATCTCTTAGTGCATTTTCTCTTTAATCTATTAGAATGATCCTTGTCTTGTCACGTACATGCGTTTAATTCCCAACATCATTAGATGATCATATTCGGTCATCCCAGTAGTTTGTAATAAAGCTTCAAGCATTCGGAACCCTAGATGCAAACTACCCAATTTCCTGAATTCGAGTTTAATTTAGAAGTAATTGGAAGACTGTTTGTCGGGCTTCCAATGCTCACACAAGGTGATAAACAACGCTGATATGGAATTAGACAGTCTCAGTCCATGGTTTGAGTAATGAGAGTTTTCCTTCTTTGAAAATTCAAATCAAACTTGTACGCATTACCTTCCATTAGTCCGTTTGCAACCCAGGAATCTTATGATGATTCGAAACATTTTCCGAATAACTACACCTATGGAGAACCGTCTCTTAGTGCCTTTTCTCTTTAATCTATTAGAATGATCCTTGTTTTGTCACGTACATGCGTTTAATTCCCAACATTATTAGATGATCGTATTCGATTGTACCAATAGTTTGTAATAAAACTTCAAGCATTTCGAACCCTATCTGCAAACTACCCAATTTCCTGAATTCGAGTTTAATTAAGAAGTAATTGCAAGACTGTTTGTCGGGCTTCCAATGCTCACACAGGTGATAAACAACATTGATCTGGAAATAGACAGTCTTAGTCCATGGTTTGAGTAATGAGAGTTTTCCTTCTTTGAAAATTCAAATCAAACTTGTACACATTACCTTCCATTAGTCTGTTTGCAACCCAGGAATCTTATGATGATTCGAAACATTTTCCGAATAACTACACGTATGGAGAACCGTCTCTTAGTGCCTTTTCTCTTTAATCTATTAGAACGATCCTTGTTTTGTCACGTACATGCGTTTAATTCCCAACATCATTAGATGATAGTATTCGATTGTACCAATAGTTTGTAATAAAACTTCAAGCATTTCGAACCCTAGCTGCAAACTACCCAATTTCCTGGATTCGAGTTTAATTAAGAAGTAACTGCAAGACTGTTTGTCGGGCTTCTAATGCTCACACAGGGTGATAAACAACACTGATCTGAATTAGACAGTATTAGTCCATGGTTTGAATAATGAGGGTTTTCCTTCTATGAAAATTCAATCAAACTTGTACGCATTACCTTCCATACGTCCGTTTGCAACCCAGAAATTTCTAAAACCACGTCCAAGATATAATCGTTTTTTTACCATTTTTGTTGAGCCGGATTCAAGAAGCTTCATAATTGATCAAGATTACTACTTTTGTATACGCTATCTTTGTTTTAACACGATCTTTGTTTTCAGAGTATTCTATTTTTGATGCAGTTGCATTGAACATAATGACACCAAACGTCGAACACCCTTCGTCTTTGAATACCAAAATGTTCGAAAACTTTAAACCATAATGCTCTGCAAACTCACCCCACCCATGGTTTGAGTAGCTATGGAAATGGTGGCTATGGAAACGGTGGCATTGCAGATGTGGTTTCTGTTGAAGATGCCATTGAGTTCATTAACTTAAATCTCTTAATGCCTTTTCTCTTTAATCTATTAGAACGATCCTTGTTTTGTCTCGTATTAGGAAGCAGATTCTACATTTAAGAAGTATGACTGCTGACTAATTACAAGACTGTTTGTTTAAAGTTATGACACATGATAAAAGCGCTTCTTTAGACAACCTGGGACTACGCTCCGAACACATGCCGACTGCATATGTAGATCTGGTTTTTAAGTTGTCTTTGATCGAGATTACAATTTTTTTTCTTTGTAATGATGTGAATTAAATGCTCCAGAATTTGTTGGGTTGTTTGCCTTTAATGCTTAGATTTTTAAGATATATTCGTGGGAGTGAGTTAGTACAAATAAATGGTAATTATTGCAAGAGTTCAAGCCCCTCATTACTCAAATATTTGGCGTCTAAACATACATCTGCTTCCTGAATTTGAATAGAAAACCCGCTTGGTGGTTTATGTACCCATCTCCGCGTTGATAGCTTTCGGAGTTTGAAAGAAATCCCATTGAGAGTATGAATGTTGATGTTTTTCAATATCCGGAGTTTGTTAGATTGTTTGCAGCTAGAGCTCAGAATGTTTGAAGTTTTATCAATCATATCAATACATGCATTTATTTCACATCATTACGAAGAAAAAAATTTTAATATGCTTCCTGAATCTGAAAGTTAACTTCGACATACCGATGTAGACGCGGAATTTGAAAAACTGAAACAACAAATCAATCCAGATCTGCTTCCTGAATCTGAATCAGAAAGTTCAGAGAGTATGATTGCTGATGTTTTTCAGTATCCAGAGTTTGTTGGGTTCAGAATGCATGTAAGGAAAAGCGTTAGGATTCAAGGGTTTAGACATCGTGGTTTGAGTATAGGCCTATACGACCCGTATAGGTCAAATGTAAAAAAAAACCTCAACCTATACTATACGGGTCTGTATAGGCCTATACGACTCGTATAGGTTAAGTCAAATAGACAAAATCTAACACATCAGTCTTTATTGGAAACTGAAAAAACCATACGACCCGTATTGAAAGTGTCGATTTAAGGATTAAAGGTTTGCCAATAGTAAGAAAAAAAAAATGAAACCACAATGGATAGGGAGTCCGGTTGAAAAACAAGTAGCCGTTCGCGACTTCTTTATTCACGCTTGGCAGCGTTCCCTCCGTTCCAATAAAAACTAGGGTTTCCACAGACATCAACACTACAGTAGTGTGCAATGTCGAACCTAAAGAGTGACGACGATGACAATTACAAGTTTCTTCGTATCATAGACGCCATGGCTTCAATCAATCAGAAAGTTAACCTCATCGGCGTCATCACTGAGATCAGCATATCCAAACAGAGCAGAGGCACTGGTGCGTATATTACACATCTTCACCATTCTTATTTGTTGATTCATTTCAGTTCGTAGTGAGATTTTTTCACCAATTGTCACTGTTATTTTTTAAAATACAATTTTGAACATATATTATTTGTTGATTAGTGGTGAAAATTGAGTTTGAACTGGCAATGATGAAAGAAAGGCCGGACTTACAGCTGCCACCACAGTGTTTGGCAGTAGATTGATGATAATTTCTGTATGGTTATTTCTGAGCTAGTGGTTAATTTTATAAATTTCTCATAGTGTGTAACTTCCCAATTTTATAGATAATAACAGTTAATTGTGAGTTTGTCAAGTGACCATATCTTGAATTTTATTGCTATTTATATATTTTGTTTCAACTGAGGTTTAGAAAACATCTGCTAAATTAGTTAAAAGTTTTGTATATTTGTTAATATTAGTTTTTAATTACTTATAATGTGAACCTTGCGAATTGCAGCTTTTTGTTTTTTTGTTTTGTTTTAATCAATGGTTCGTTGTAGATTGTTGCTGTACTATAAAGATTGTTGATGAATCAAATGCAAGCTCTGGGATCTCCATTAACTTTTTTGCTGAAAACTTTGAAAAGCTCCCGCATGTTGAGTCTGCTGGGGACATTATTCAGCTTGTGCGTGTCGTGGTATACTCATCTGTTGCCTTATGGACGCGTTCAAGTTAATTTTGTTTATAATTTTAAAGTTGTGGTGCGTGAATAAAGCCCGTGTTTGTCACTAGGAATTGAGGTACTAATTACATGGGTAATTATTGTTGTTGACTTGATTTTTTTTGTTTGTTGGTATTTCAGATGAAAAGTCATCGGTCGGGGGTTAATGTTCTTTTCGATAAAAAGTTTTCATCGTTTGCTATATATGAAGGAAGAGAAGGTTCAAAATTTGCACCTTATCAAGTTTCATCTAAGTTTCATGGTAGAGATCGAGACAAGAAGTTCATCGCAGGCTTGAGAAAGTGGACAGTCAGTCATCGACCTGAGACAGGTACATGTTGCTAATGTGAAGACTTTTGTAGGAATTTAGAAGAAATCCTTAGTGTTCTGCATAGAACCTTCCCCTATATATATATAGCGATTGTCACTAAAATGATCTGCAAAGTGAGAAATTGAAGGTTGATGTGATATGGTATCCTCATCTTTCATTAAGTATTCAATGGTTGGTTTCTCATTATAATTATGAGCATTCCTAGTTTGTAACTTATCGTGAATAATGTAATTAACAGCACCAAGTGATTCCTTGTCACTGAAAGATGTCAAGCAAGGACACCAATCCACCTTAATTTGTAAGGTAATTCAACACAAAATATTCTTTTAATGTGTTTGGTATAGGTTTATAGTAAATTATAATAGTCTTCCATCATTTGTGATGCTACTTTTTAATGGGCATTTTGCCATCTGTAGGTTCTTCATGTATGTGAAGTCAAAGATGGTGAGTGGATGCTTTTCGTATGGGACGGAACCGATGCTCCACCAGTAAATATTCACAAAAAGTGAGTGTTGTTTAACCTTTAGTGGTTAAGCTCACATGTTGACTGCGTGTTATTCATGCTTAATAACCACTTATACACATACGTGGAGTCTCTGCAGTTCTTTGTTGATTTTCGTTCTAAATCTTGTCGTTATTTACATCTGCAGGCTTGATGAAGAATTTGACAACCCTCTTCCGTTGCAGCTGGAATCAATACCTCTATCAAGAAACGTTTTGTGTAAATTCCCAACTGTCGGAACTGTTTTAAGGATAACTAATGGCAACTGCAACGAGAAGCTGGGCCTTCACTTACTGAAACCCGGCAAATGGGTTCAGTTTAAGAATATTAATTTTGAAGTTCGTTATGGTTTATGGTTTGGCATTCTGCTCTCAAAATCTAAGTTCAGTTTCTTGCCCGACGATGATGACCATGCAATACATTGTCGAAGGTTATGTATACACAATAAATTATTTGGACTGTTAAAATTGTGGAAAATTCTCACATTTTATTACGTGGTTCAGGACATATGAAGAACGGGTTGAAAGCAAATGGGAT
Organism: Scalesia atractyloides; assembly: GCA_947069175.1. NCBI lineage: Eukaryota > Viridiplantae > Streptophyta > Magnoliopsida > Asterales > Asteraceae > Scalesia > Scalesia atractyloides. The sequence continues at coordinate 63,125,798 of CAMTDV010000010.1, read as the reverse complement.
CGAAAGCCGTTCACGTGCCACCCCTGGCCTTCTAAAGTTACAGGTCCAGCCCTTACACTTTGTATATATGTTTTTAATTACCTTCATTTATACACAGTCACACGTTCTACTTTCTACATTTATATGCAGATACGGACCATCAAGATGTGCCATTTGTTACGCTAATGGACGTCCTCACCTATCCAGTGGTATGACAGTCTTCTTCCACTATCAAAGCATTTGTTATGTGATGATGAGTTAACATATGTTTCAGGTGATAGCCAAATTCAGATGTGTGGTTCGGGTAGTGGCGACACTGCCAGGTCATCCTAGGGACTTCAAAGCTCCTTGTGGTACTTACAGGATTAGACTCACCCTTGAAGATCCTACTGCCAGAGTTCATGCTTATATATATGCAGAAGACGGGGTTTGTATTTTCTATTTAAATATAGAGTAGCATAACTCTCTTTTGTTTCTAATCTTTATTGTGCTTGCTTTCTTTTTTTTATTAGGTGAAGTTTTTTAGGGGCTATCCCTCCATTGAAACGATGATTAAAATACATTACGCATTGCTTGGAGTTGAAGAAACAGATGATGCCGATTCGGATGAAAAGCCAAGAAATCCTCCATGGGTGGAATGCTGCTTATGCTCTTATAATATTGATGAAACTGACGTCTGGGGTAGCATAAGATATCGGATCTTTGATACCACACTTGTCGGTTGAGTGCCTAAGTTATGACCTACACATGTCCTGTAACTTGTACATACGCATCTTTTTTTGATCCCTCTTCCCTCCACAAGTGGTTTTGTGTATCTTGCCAAGATTTTTGCTCTCAATCAGCATATGGAGGGATATGGCAAAACATGAAAGCTATGGATGTTATTGCTAATATATTTGGAATTAGGATCAGATCAATATTTGATTTTGATTTGTTGGGACAATGCCTGGCAAAACGGACAGGTCGGGTCGGCAAGGAAACAGGTTTGGGTTAGGACAGGTTGTTTTAGAAAATGGTCATTTTGGTTCTGGTCAAGACCGGTGGTAAAAATAAAGCATCTCATCTAATACTTAAAAAACCAAATGTCAATTTCATAATGATTTGATATGCAAAAGCATGCAGCAGGAAGGAGTAAACACTTGAATTTCAGGATAATCGGCCAGTTGCTCTTCGATGCAAATCTTAACATTGAGCTCCAGCCGCTTCCCCCTTTAACTTCTTCCTGGCCGATGGGCGGCCTTGCACCTTCCTATAAACATCTGGTTCTTCTATAGTTTCCTGCTCCAAGGAGAAAGTTACCGGGAAGGACAAGCTTTAGGTTGCTCCTCAGTCCTCGCCCTTTGCTTACGAAATCATATCGTATTGAACCAGGCTAGACAAAACCATATAGAAGAGTTAGATCCATTGGAATTGGATTTAGTATCTTGTTTCTTAAGTCCATATATTTCTATAATGTATACGATGTTATAATAGATATAAAGAGAAAAAAAGTAATTTTACCAAATTTTAAGACTTTAAGATGGCTTTAGAGCAATTTTTTTTATCAGTCCACGGCTAAAGAAATGAAATTGAACTTCAATATTCAGAATAACAAGAAAGGTAACAAGCATATGGATGCCTATCTACGGGAATTGAAGTCTATGGTTGATGCCTTGGCTGCCATGAACTCTCTTCTATGTACCCAAAGTAGTTTTCACTACAAAGTCCTTTGAATATGAAGCTTTTGTTACAACCAACTCCAACTCTAAGACTGTTCCATCGTTTGAGGAGCTGCTAACTAAGGTCGTTAATCAAGAAGCGTGTCTTCATCGCATACAAGCCGCACAACACAGTGAGCAACAATCAGCCTTTGTGTCTTAGACTTCAGCCGCTTTGATAATCGTTCCTCTCGCTCCAACTACACTGGAGCTCGCAACTACAATGGGAGAAATCAATAACTATTATATCCTAACTACAATAACCTTTTCATATGTTAATATTCTTTTGTTTTTAAATAGGTAAAAACAAAGAATTTTATTCTCTTTAGTTTCAGTATGATATAGCTATACTTTGTAAATTTTTATATTAAATAAGTTACCTGTTTATCAATGCATGTGTTGACTCCACTTGCATATCAATATACAAATAAAAAGTCTTTATGAAGTTTAACTAATAGGAAACTAATCCTCTCTTTTTATATAAGTAGAAACCTTAAATTCACTTTGAAAAAAAAAGCAACAAACATCTTAATACATGTTTAATTACTAATACACGTTTAATTACTTTTTCTAATGACATATCAGTTGTTATCCAGCTTACTCTAAAAGGCGAGAATCACCGATAACTGGCCCGAACCTGACCCATTGTCATACCAATATCTGATCCGAACCCGACCCATTTGTACCCACTACCGTTAAATACCTGAATCCCATTGTGAACACTACTGGCTTCTCCAGCAAAATTCGAAACAACCCATCTTCATCATCTATGCTTCGAATCAACACTCAAAGAAACCTCATCAATGGCATTCACACAACCCACCTTAACAATCTCTTCAAACCCAGAAACCTTTCCTACAAACCCACCGAACAATCACCCACACATTTGCCCCCCAATCACCCCCCTCATCCTTCATCATCCTCCAAATCAGTCATTAGAACCGTATGCTCATTAGTCTGCCAATCATACTACCAACAGCAAACCCACTTCAAATCCACACCAACCCAACTCAACCTTTCAATAACCCCCGATTATTTGACCCCAGAACAAGCGATCACCGTCGTTGCCTCACTTTCCGACGAGGCTGGGTCAATGGTGGCGCTAAGTTTCTTCTATTGGGCAATTGGGTATCCGAAATTTAGATACTTTATGAGGTTTTATGTCGTTGCAGCCACTTGTTTGATTGAGAATTTGAATTTGGAGAGGGCCCATGAAGTGGTGAGGTGTATGGTGACGAATTTAGGGGAGATTGGGAGGTTGAAGGAGGCTGTTGGGATGGTTGTTGAGATGAGGAATCAAGGTTTGGAGGCGTCTACTCGAACGTTGAACTGTGTTGTTGGGGTTGCGATGGATATGGGTTCGGTTGATGTTGCACGCAAGGTGTTTGATGAAATGTGTGAGAGAGGTGCGGTTCCGGACTCTTTAACTTTCAAGATTTTAATCACTTCCTATTGTAAAGTTAATGACGTTTCGCTAGTTGATCAGTGGTTATGTGCAATGTTGGATAGAGGATTTGTTTTAGATAACGCAACATGTACGCTGGTTCTTTCTTGTTTTTGCGAGACGGGTGGGGTTAATCGAGCGCTATGGCTTTTTCGTAAAATGATTGGGATGGGGTTTAAACCAAACGTTATAAACTTTACTACGTTAATAAATGGTTTGTGTAAGAAGGGAAGTATTAAGCAGGCTTTCGAGTTGTTAGAGGAGATGGTTACGAAAGGCTGGAAACCAAACGTGTATACGCATACAATATTAATCGATGGCATGTGTAAAAAAGGGTGGACCGATAAAGCGTTTAGGTTGTTTCTAAAGCTTGTTAAAAGCGAATCTTATAAACCTAATGTCTACACTTACACTGCTATGATAAGCGGGTACTGCAAAGAGGGTAAAGTCAACCGTGCAGAGATGTTGTTGACCCGTATGCGTGAACAGGGGTTAGTTCCTAACGTGGATACTTATACTACTCTCGTTAGCGGGTACTGCAAAAGTGGAAATTTAACCCGTGCGTATGAGTTGATAAATGAGATGACGAAAGAAGGATCACCTCCGAATATGTGTACGTACAATGCAGTTATCGATGCACTGTATAAAAAAGGAAGAGTTCAAGAAGCTTATAAACAGTTAGACGTAGCGTTGAAAAACGGGCTGCAAGCTGACGAGGTTACATACACTATTCTCATAATGGAGAAATGCAAGCAATCAGATCTTAAACACGCCCTAATCATATTGAGTAAGATGATTAAAGTCGGGATCAAATATGATATACATCTTTACACCACTCTGATTTCAACGTTTTCTCGATTAAAACGAATGAGCGACTGCGAGAGACTTTTCGACGACGCAGTGAAACATGGTTTGATCCCGACTAAAGAAACTTACACTTCAATGATATGCGGATACTGTAGAGACGGAAATATGAATTCCGCTACAAAGATGTTTGAGAGAATGAGCGAACATGGTTGCGTGCCTGATAGTATTACCTACGGTGCTCTGATAAGTGGACTTTGTAAAAAGTCAAAGTTAAACGAGGCTCGATCTTATTACAATGCCATGTTGGACAAGGGACTTAACCCATGTGAGGTGACCCGTTTAACAATAGCTTACGAGCATTGTAAAGCAAACGACCCGCTTACCGCCATGAAGGTTGTAGATAGATTAGAAAAGAAGCTATGGGTTCGTACGGTAAACACTTTGATAAGAAAGCTATGCAGCGAGAAGAGAGTCGAGATTGCAGCTTCTTTTCTTCATAAACTTGTAGATAAAGACAAGAATTTGGATCAAGTAATGTATACAGCTTTTGTTACTGCGTGTTATGAAAGTGGCCATTATGTTATGGTTTCGGATATACAGGAAAAGATATCAAAAGGAATTGGTTAGCAGGCGAAAGACGGTCATTTAACAGTGTAATATTGTTGTCAGTATTGTTGTTGAGCAATTTAACGGTGTTTATGAACAGATGATTTGGAGAATTAGTGGATGTGATGTTCAATCTTTTGATCTGTTGCACAAGAAATGGGGAGAATTGCAATGTCGTTTTGATTTGTTTGAATGTTCAATCTTTTGATCTGATGTGGCATTATAATCTTTGCTGACCTGGCATCTTATTTTATGCTGACATGGCATCTAATGCTTGCTGACATAGCATCCTAATGTATGAAGTGCCATTCTAATGTTTCTATGGTGTCTATTTGAACCGCCTTCATTTGAACCGGTCAAATGGTGAACTAGATCAATTTATTTTAGTTTTCTTTTGTTTTTCTCCTTCCAAAATTTATTTACTACTTCAGTGTAATTTGTTTATTTAAGACTTTATATTTTATTAATGTATTATTTTTTAAACTTTCAATTTTTTTATGACGTCATCTAGTTTTTGAAATCGGTACAACGAGTGAATCAACCTATTAGACGGCTGGTTTAACGATTGATTCGATTATGAAAAGATTAGTATTTAACCATACCAAAATCTTTTTTTTCTTTTGTTAAACCTGACAACTGTATGCTATTGGCTCATCTCATTACTCTAAAATAAATGTTTGTAAAATAATAAGGTAAATACAATATCTATAAAGTTAGTTGGTACTAATTTTATACATCAAAAATTATAATTTCAAAATACTGAAACTTGTTATAAACCCAAATTACCTAGTGAAAATTGATTTAAAAGTTTGTTGTAGAATTTGATGTATGCATTCTCTATGACTGCTAGCCATTGGTTACCTTTTTTTTTGTCTTTTAATAAGTTTTGTTTTTGCGATATTAGATTTACATAACCTCAACTTTCACCAATTGGCCGATAACACTCCCAATTTTCGATTTATACACCAGCACTCCCAACTTTCAACTTATTGGCCGATAACACTCCCTAACTGACTGAACCCTAACCCAGTTAGCTGATGTCATCTGCCACGTCATCAAAAAATGCCATGTCAGTCGCCACATCAGTTGCCACGTCATTAGAAAATGCAATGTCAGCTGCCACATCATCTGCCACGTCATAAAAATGCCACGTCATAAGCCACGTCAGCAAAAAGGGCCACATCAGCAAAAACTAACTGAGTTAGGGTTTAGTCAGTTAGGGAGTGTTAACAGCCAATAAGTTGAAAGTTGGGAGTGCTGGTGTACAAATCGAAAGTTGGGAGTGTTATCGGCCAATTGGTGAAAGTTGAGGTTATTTAAATCTAATATCCCTTTGTTTTTTTAGCCTTATCCTTCAACATTTATAATTAACATTTACAACTCTTTAACTTTCTAAAAACTTTATAATTATTTTTTACGTGCTTTTAAATGAGTAGGATCAGATATAATATGTTCTTTTTTTTTTTTACGTTTTCAACAAATTTACATTTTGGTATAAACTTTGTTTTGCAACAAATTGTGTCAAATATAATATGTTTTCATTAGACCTTATAAATTCGGCCTACTTTACGTTTAGACGCTACCGCAACACGCGCGTACCATTTTTAACTTCAAAAGACTTAATTTTTTTCCTTATTTTTTTGTACGTGTCAGTATAGGTTCAGATTGGTGTTCGACGTAAATTTCTTTCGCAAATAAGTGGGGTCATATATAATACGTTTTCGTGCTTATTTTTATGTACATCTTCAGTTTATCTACGTTTTGACGTAACTCTTGTTTTGAAACGAAACATGTTTTTACAGTAAAATCTGAGTTACTTTACATTTAGACCCGTTGTAACGCGCACGGAAATTTACAAGTTTTTGCACATACATTAGATACTTTTTAAATTAAAAATACTTTTTATCCTTCTGGTTCTTTCCAAACATGAAGTGGACCCAAACAGTGACAGATGCTGAAAAATAACTGCCGTAAAAATAACCGCCACCAATTGAGAAAAAAAACGTGTTTTAAGTGAAGTGGAGGAACTACTTATCGAATTTTAAACCCACACAAAATTACTCATTTTGAATTTGATAAATATTTTTAATATGTTTTTGCATTTAATATTTCTTTTTCATAATATAACATCTTACTGTTAAGAAAAAAAATATACATAAGTATAATAATATGCTATACATTCTAAAATTACATTTGGAGGAATGATAATACCTCTACTTGGTTTGTGATTTTGAGAATTTGATCTTGATTAAATTATTTTAGCCGTGGATTATTCTCAAACTAACTCAGCTTTATTTATAGGAAACATAACATTAACAGCAAATAAAAAAAAATTATTTCAATTAAGATGCTTTTGTTTCTTAATAGCTATTACTTAAATATCACGTAATTTTTCACTTGCAATGATTTACACCACTTTTGTGGGAAGCAAGCACCCGATGTGTGTCGCGGTTTCCCGCAAGCCCTGCACATACACAACGTGGTGGTCACGAAGGAGAACATGTATTATTTTTATTATTTAGTATAGTGATACAAGTATTTTATTCTAATTATGAGTAGTTCATTTAAAGTGTATATTGGTAGTTATTTTAAGTAGTGGGTTATGAAGCTATAATAGCTCACATATATTTGATGATTATGAATGAAATTAAATAAAAAAGTCTCTTTCAAATGATTTGTAATACCTCCTCTTTGTTTCACTTGGATTTTTTTTTATTTAGACATATTATTAACCGGAGTTGATGTTGATAAATGTAATATGAACATTTAAATAAACCATTAAAGTTGTGCATTGCTCATCAATAATAACAATAGAATCATAGGGATTAAAAAAAAAATACATCAAAGCACATAAATAAGCCTAGTCAGTAATCGCCAAGGTCCAGAGAATAAGAAAAATCAAACTTAGGCATGTTTACTCGTAGAAAACATCAAAGAAAGTATTTCTTGACTTGTGGCTTCTTTGCGTCTTTAATCATGGTTACAACATATGTCTCCCGATATATGCATAACGCATGGAATAGTGAAATGTGATACCACTTACTTTACTTTACACCCATCAAAGAAAAAAATTGCAGTATCATTATTATTACTGATAACTGATAATAGTTAAAGACACCACATGTTGTAACAATGTCGACACCAATCCGACCACCATCCCTACACTGCATTCATTCACCATTCTTGGACCAGCAACACCCTCATCCCATCAACACCGTTCAAGGCTACCCACATTGTCACACTATCCTATTGTTTTAATGTTTGTAGTCAATCCAATCAATTAAGAAAATCACATTGACCATGTGAATCAAATATCCCAAATAGACCCTAACGAGATCTATATATTTGTCTTTGTGAATCTATTCCAACTTTAAATAGCCATAGTTTATGAGCTTAAGTATATTGATTATAATCAAATTAAAAAAAAAGTCAAGAATCATATATCTATTAATACCAGTGTAGGAAAATGAAATAAAATATTGGTTTGGTTGTCATATGTCAATATCACACACAATGTTTTCACAAATAAAACCAAACACAATGTATATAAAAATCCCAAAGTCCTCACAAAAAATGCACACCTCTACCCCCAAAATCGAAGCCATCTCTATCTAAACCCAAACCTGTAGGAGAAGAGAGTTAGAGGAGTGGATGCATCGTTTTTAAGAATGATTTTGATGGCGGAGGGAAGTGAAGTGGTTGTGGTGGCGAAGATGTTGGTGATGGAGAAATACCGAGATGAATAAATATGTGTCTTTGCAATACCTTTGGACTTTGATACGTTTTATGGTTGTTTATGATGGTTGTTCTATAACACTTATGTGTAGCCATCCAATATGCACTTTTCCACATATGATTGTTAGGGCCTAAGTTTTCTTTGTTATATATCCAATATCCCGAGGCATATTCTGGATCAATTATCCTTAATGTGTATTATGGGACCTCATAGGATCAAGGATCCTTAATGTTTACTATGGTTACTAATAATCGTTCTCGATATTCTTTTATGTTTATATGCAAGTCAATTAATAGGTGGACTGAGTCTAAGCTGAAAGAAGTCGTTAAGTGGCTGCACGTGCTTATTCCACAATGGTTATGGAAAGAAGACGTGGATAAACCGTTATCGGAAGAAGACATGGGTTTAGCATGATTATCGCATTTTTTGTTATTCCTATTCTAAAAGGGATTGATCAAGTTACACACACACGTACGCACACAGAACACACTCAGCATCCACTACTCATCACTCTCGGCTAACACACACTCTTCATTGTATCAAGCCTGATCAATTTCCGAAGTTGTACTAGATTTTACTCGTTAATATAATTGGTGGTTGATAGTTTTCACCACCAGAGGTTTTTGTCGGCGATCTACTAGTGATCAAGGGCTTTTCCTCGTATAAATCATCGTGTTCGTTTACATTTCAATTCTTGCAGTCATCTTGTTCATATAAGCACTCTACCTTACAAAACAAATTTGGCTAGATTATCCTTAAACTGGTTTTGACCAAAATAATGATGACCTTCACAGACACCCATTCCTAATGAGGTGTATCAAGAAAATGAGTGCAATGTTTCCTTCTAGTGTAACACCTTACTTCTGATTTATAAGATATGCTTTCCACTACTATAATCTTATCCTATTTTAGAAAGAATTCCAAACTCTAGTGGCATATATAATTTCCCTTTAAATTTGAATAAAGAAATTCTGAATTCGATAATTGACGCCAAACACCTATTTAATCATGTCCTTCGAAGCCATACACATCATTACCTTGTATTAGTCCTACTTCATCATAGAACTTCATTAATCCTTGAGTTTATTGTTGAACATTCTAGTTTTTATGTTTTGGGGTTTTTGTATATAAATTTGCAAAAGTGAGTTTATAGACCCTACCTTTGAAATATGCTTCGGATGAGCCGATTTAGTGGCTGACTAATGAAACCAACAAGCTTCTCTGTACAAGTCATCTACAATACTAGGCAAGGAGAGATCCAAATGGTGCCAACCTTCAACCCCAGAATTTAATATGAACGAGTGAACTAAATACATGATGTAGCTGTCGTGGTCTAATCAAAAACCTATTTAAACTACGTAGATAGTGTAAGTAAGGTATCGTATCCACGGGGAATTTATGGTTAGTGTAGAGATTTTAACTAAAAACTAAATTATCTAACTTTGGGGGTTTGGTGAATTTAACTGTAAAAACACAAAAACTAACTAAAAGAGTTGTGATCAAGATGAGAAGAAGTAACCTCCACCCGGAATCCCAATTACCCGTTTAACATAAAAACCTGTTTACTGATTTAAAAACACCATATAGACATGGCCTCGGAATTAATGGATTTGATTAGTTAGTAGGGATAGTTTTTAAGATTCACTATGCAACCTAAGAACCCGTTTGATTGAGGATTTGAAATATTTGTTTTTGATAAATATTTTTAATATGTTTTTGCATTTAATATTTCTTTTTCATAATATAACATCTTACTGTTAAGAAAGAAAAAAAATACATAAGTATAATAATATGCTATACATTCTAAAAATACATTTGGAGGAATGATAATACCTCTACTTGGTTTGTGATTTTGAGAATTTGATCTTGATTAAATTATTTTAGCCGTGGATTATTCTCAAACTAACTCAGCTTTATTTATAGGAAACATAACATTAACAGCAAATAAAAAAAAATTATTTCAATTAAGATGCTTTTGTTTCTTAATAGCTATTACTTAAATATCACGTAATTTTTCACTTGCAATGATTTACACCACTTTTGTGGGAAGCAAGCACCCGATGTGTGTCACGGTTTCCCGCAAGCCCTGCACATACACAACGTGGTGGTCACGAAGGAGAACATGTATTATTTTTATTATTTAGTATAGTGATACAAGTATTTTATTCTAATTATGAGTAGTTCATTTAAAGTGTATATTGGTAGTTATTTTAAGTAGTGGGTTATGAAGCTATAATAGCTCACATATATTTGATGATTATGAATGAAATTAAATAAAAAAGTCTCTTTCAAATGATTTGTAATACCTCCTCTTTGTTTCACTTGGATTTTTTTTTTTTATTTAGACATATTATTAACCGGAGTTGATGTTGATAAATGTAATATGAACATATTATTAGCAGTGGATTATTCTCAAATAAAAAAATATTCTAATTAAAATGCTTTTGTTTCTTAATAGCGATTACTTAAATATCACATAATTTTACACTTGCAATGATTTACACTTACACAAGTTTTATAGAAAGCAAGGATCTGATGTGTGCCACTGTTTCCCGCAAGCCCTGCACATACACAACGTGGTGGTCATGATGGAGAACATATATTATTCCTTTTATTATTTAGTATAGTATTGCAAGTATTTTATTCTAATTAGAGTAAATTAAACAAAACATCCTTTATGTTTACTCAAACTTGCAGGTTCCAGCCTTAATATTTAAAAGTTGCTAAAAACAACCTTTAAGTTTATTTTTGTTGCGGGTTCAATCCTTTACAGCTAACCACGTTATTTTCTTCAGTTAAGTTTCCTCACATGATCAACCAAAATGACGAATATACCCTCACATGTTATGCATGTGAGGGAACTTAACTGAAGAAAATAACGTGGTTAGCTGTAAAGGATTGAACCCGCAACAAAAATAAACTTAAAGGATGTTTTTAGCAACTTTTAAACATTAAGGCTGGAACCTGCAAGTTTGAGGAAACATAAAGGATGCTTTGTGCAATTTACTCTTCTAATTATTAGTAGTTCATTTAAAGTGTATTTATTTTGAGTAGTGGGTTATGAAGCTATAATAACTCACATATATTTGATGATTATGAATGAAATTAAATAAAAAGTCTCTTTCAAAAAGCTCTAAGTTCTCTCAAGTTTCTATCTATTTTTTGTATCATTTGATTATGATTCGGTTCATATTAGCACCATATCATTAAGGTCATGGGTCATTAAAATGATTTATAATACCTCCTCTTTGTTTCACTTGGATTTTTTTATTTAGACCTACTATTAACCGGAGTTGATGTTGATAAATGTAATGTGAACATTTAAATAAACCATTAAAGTTGTGCATTTCTCGTCAATAATAACAATAGAATCATAAAGGATTGAAAAAAAAATACATCAAAGCACCAAAAACAAGCCTAATCAGTAATCGCCAAAGGCCCAGAGAATAAGAAAAATCAAACGTGGGCATGTTTACTCGTAGAAAACATCAAAGAAAGTATATCATGACTTGTGGCTTCTTTGTGTCTTTAATCATGGTTACAACATATGGCTCCCGATATATGCATACTGCATGGAAGAATGCAATGTGATACCACTTACTTTACTTTACACCCATAAAAAAATTTGCAGTATCATTATTATTACTGATAATTGATAATAGTTAAAGACACCAGCTGTTGTAACATTATCGGCACCACATCCGACCACCATCCCAACACTGCATTCATTCACCATTCTTAGACCAGCACCACCCTCATACCATCAACACCGTTCAGGGCTACCCTCATTGTCACACTATCTTGTTGTTTTAATGTTTGTAGTCAATCCAATCAACTAAGAAAATCACATTGACTATGTGAATCAAATATCCCAAATAGACCCTAACGAGATCTGTATATTTGTCTTTGTGAATCTATACCAACTTCAAATAGCCATAGTTTATGTGCTTAAGTATATTGATTATAATCAAATTAAAAAAAAAAAGTCAAGAATCATATATCTATTAATACCAATGCAGGAAAATGAAATAAAATGTTGGTTTGTGTAACACCTCGACCGCGTAAAAACAACAAACCGCGGCGGAAACGTCAGAGAGTCACGTTAACAGATTTTTTCAACAACACATGGTATTTGAAGTTTCGTTTTATTGAATATTGGAAATTAAAACAACTATTGTCTTTCATATTTTAAGGCACTAAAGTCCGTGTCCAATCCTATGTGAGCATGCATCGATATCAAACTTGGTTTCCTGAAACATATGTGAAAACGAGTAAGCAAAAATATGCCGGCGAGTACATAGGTTTTTGTGAGTGTGTCAAATGCATGGCCTTGAATATGTAATGCAATACCTCGTCAGACTACTAGAGTCATTAATTGAAAACCTTGTTATCAAAAAGTATTTGGTATTGCAATGATAACTAACCAACTAAACAAGTTAGTTATAGTTTATAAAAGACTTATAGCCATGAATCTTGACCAAAACATTTGTTTTGTAAATTCGAGTAGTAAATCGTCTTGAAGAAACCTTGTATGGTTTATATCTTTAATTGAAAATCGTTGCGTGTTATTTGTTTGAAAACCTTTGTTTCAAGTGATTTGAATAACGCCACGTATGTAATACGATAAAAACACTTATATATAGGAAGTACCAACGGCGTATCCACCATGCTTTTATCACATTACATACGTCACGTTATCTAAATCACTTACCAAAAACCAATCGTTCATTGTTCGTGTCACAAACCAATCGACCATTGTTCGTGTCATAAACCAATTGTTCATCGTCCGCGTAAACAAATCGTCCTTGTTTTAATTGTGAAAACTTTTGGTCGTTTTGGTGAATACATTCAAACCTGTGTTGACTCGCCTATACCACCAAAGGGTATCTTTAAATTGTAATAACAAACCGCCAATGGGTTTGTTAAAGTAAACAGTTTCGGTCGTTCCCCAAACTTCCCCACAAACACCGGGAACCTTGGTAACGGGATTGTCAGTCCTATGGTACCATAACTTACTACTGGTCGGCTTGGCCAAAGCTAATGAATGTCATTATTGTCATGTATACAACGAAGTTTAATATAAACCATAGCATTTGTAATTTGAAAATTTGAAAACAATTTGCACATGTGTTTCACCCCCAAAAAATTACGAAAGCGTAAAAGAGGGGAACTATGTACTCACTTGGGGTTGCAAAGTAACCTTGAATAAAAGATCAAACAAGCTCAAAAGTCCGAGAAATCAAACGTGTCCTAAAATCGGATAACTATGTAAATATTGGTACTTTTAATCGGCGGATCGGATAGAATGAGGCCTTGTAAACCAAATAAGTGTTGTTACTCATATGAAATGGTTTAACAAAGTTAACATTTTGATTTGGATAGATTCCTAAGTGCTTTTGACCCGTTATGACTCGTTAAGGTAGTTTAAGCCACTTTAACGAGCCATTTGCGTAAATACGTGTTCAGATGGTTAGATATGTGTTATGATAAGTCTTATATGCCAAAATAAGTTTAATATAGTTGCAACATCGGTTTATATGTCAAAACATTGGTCACATATGCTTAAAGTTGATTTATGCGCAAAAAGGGCATTTTGGTCATTTATAACGGCATAACTAGCGACTTAACATAATACTAACCAAACAACGTGACCATAAGGTATAACCTCAGAGGGTTATTCCCTATACAACTATGGTCACAAATATGTGTTTGGTCAGATCCTAAACAGGTCGGATTCGAAAGTCAAAGTGGTGGTCAAGACCGCTCGACTTACGACCCTAAATAAGCACAAAACTAAAAGTGACGAGTTAAACATGTTTAACTAAGTTAGAAAACTGATTTTATATCAAAACAAAGTGTTTTGATACCTAAAAATGTTTTCGTCGTAAAATGCACATAATACGCACTTTTGACCGAAACTTTGACTCGTCACTTTGACTAGTAACATGGTAAATCAGTAGGTATGATCGCTAAGGAACATAACCATCGTGATTACGATCGTGTTGCAAAGTTCAATTGAACTTTGTCTTGACCAATTAATGGTCAAAGCTGAAAGTCAAACACTGTTTGACTTTTAGTTTGAAATAGCTAAAAGCAATGAAAAAGACTAAGGATGAGATCTTACTTGTGTTTAGGAACACCAAAGTCTCAAAGAACTTAGTAGGAGGCTTCCTTTTGATCAGGAAACAAACTTCAAGAGTGTGGGAGGTGAAAAGAAAGAAATGATCAAGTGTGAAGGTTGAATGATGGACCTATTTATAGTTGAGGATGATCAAGGAGATCATTACAGGTGTTAAGGCTTGTTCTAGGATCATTCCAGGTGTTTAGGGAGGTGTCAAGACTAGGGGAAGTGTGACAATTTTGAAAGATTAGTGTCCAAGGAAGTAAAAAAGAAGCTGCCAAGTTTCTGCTGAGCTGAAGGGTCTTTACGGACCGTAAGGGCTATAGGCTTACGATCCGTAAGCCCTTTAGCTGGCAACACCTTTTGAAAATTGGCAGAACATGCCCTTGAACTCGTTTCGTCGCGTTTTAGCACTTATGACACCCGTTAACCACATTTTTAAGCTCTATAAGGACGTTAAAGCATAGGGAAATTGAAATATGTCCAAAAATGTCCCGGGTGTCAGTTCGCTCGGTCGTACGATTGCGGTTTTTGGTTCATTACGACGAAAATCGTAACGAACGCGCAAATGACCGTAAACGCGTAACAAATAATATTTTTGCATCCCAATCATTAAAAAACTAGATTTTAATGACTACAAAATTTTTTGAATTTGCGTACATGTTCCGGATAACGATATACGCGAATCGGCATAGTTTCGCAGAATTTGCAAAATAGCCCTTGAGCTTGCATAAGCGCGTTTGTGCGATACCGAAGCCCTCAAAATTTATTTCTAAGTTATGTAAAGGGTATTTAGGGTATGTTTAGCTTATGTCATTGTTCCAGAGTGTACGTCACGATAAACTGATTACGTTTGCGTAATAGTTTGCGATTTCACTTCCAGAAGTTGTTCGTTTTGGAATTTGCTACACGATCGAATCACCACAAATGTCGCAGTTTGGTTGTCATATGTCAATATCACAGAAAATGTTTTCACAAATAAAACCAAACCCAATGTATATAAAAATCCCAAAGTCCTCACAAAAAATGCACACCTCCACCCCAAAATGGAAGCCATCTCTATCTTAAGCCAAACCTATAGGAGAAGAGAGTTAGGGGAGTGGATGCATTGGTTTTAAGAATGATTTTGATGGTGGAGGGAAGTGAAGTGGTTGTGGTGGCGAAGATGTTGGTGATGGAGAAATACTGAGATGAATAAATATGTGTGTTTGCAATACCTTTGGACTTAATACGTTTTATGGTTGTTTATGATGGCTGTTCCATAACACTTGTGTGTCGCCATCCAATATGCACTTTTCCACATATGATTGTTAGGGCCTAAGTTTTATTTGTTATATATCCAATATCCCGAGGCATATTCTGGATCAATTATCCTTAATGTGTATTATGGGACCTCATAGGATCAAGGATCCTTAATGTTTACTATGGTTACTAATAATCGTTCTCGATATTCTTTTATGTTTATATGCAAGTCAATTAATAGGTGGACTAAGTCTAAGCTGAAATCTCCTTGGAAGTCGTTAAGTGGCTGCACGTGCTTATTCCACAATGGTTATGGGAAGAAGACGTGGATAAACCATTATCGGAAGAAGACATGGGTTTAGCATGATTATCGCATTTTTTTTTATTCCTATTCTAAAAGGGATTGATCAAGTTACACACACACGCAGGCACACAGAACACACTCAGCATGCACTACTCATCACTCTCGGCTAACACACACTCTTCATTGTATCAAGCCTGATCAATTTCCGAAGTTGTACTAGATTTTACTCGTTAATATTGTTGGTGGTTGATAGTTTTCACCACCAGAGGTTTTTATGTCGGCGATCTACTAGTGATCAAGGGCTTTTCCTCGTATAAATCATTGTGTTTCGTTTACATTTCAAGTCTTGCAATCATCTTGTTCATATAAGCACACTACCTTACAAAACAAATTTGGCTAGATTATCCTTAAACCGGTTTTGACAAAAATAATGATGACCTTTCTTCTTGGATGCACAGACACCCATTCCTAATGAGGTGTATTAAGAAAATGAATGCAATGTTTCCTTCTAGTGTAACACCTTACTTTTGATTTATAAGATATGCTTTCAACTACTATAATCTTATCCTATTTTAGGAAGAATTCCAAAGTCTAGTGGTATAGATAGTTTCTCTTTAAATTTCAAAAAAGAAATTCTGAATTTGATAATTGACGCCAAACACCCATTTAATCATGTCCTTCAAAGCCAGACACATCATTATCTTGTATTAGTTCTATTTCATCATAGAACTTTACTAATCCTTGTTGAACATTCTAGTTTTATGTGTGAGGTTTTTGTATATAAACTTTCAAAAGTGAGTTTATAGACCCTACCTTTGAAATATGCCTCGGATGAGTTGATTTAGTGGCTGGCTAATGAAACCAACGAGCTTCTCTATACAAGTCATCTATAATACTAGGCAAGGAGAGATCCAAATGGTGCCAACCTTCAACCTCGGAATTTAATATGAACGAGTGAATTAAATACACCATTCTTTATTTCATTTTTAAATTGCAAGCAAATGTAAGGGAAAACATTTTGAAACTAATTCAAGACACTTCTACAGTTTGCACTGGTGTGCATGGGTGGAGGATAATGGAGGCCCGGGGTGCCTCGGCGCCTACCGATTTATTCACACGTAGTGTTTATTTTACTGAAAATTTCATTTTTTGTAGTGTAAAATTTTGAATTTTTAAAAGTTCGGTCCTACAAATTTGGAATTTTAGACTCTGGCCCCCATCGAGTTTTTGTTCAAACTCCACCACTGCTGGTGTGTGCTCAAGCAAAACCCGTTTTGTCAATCAGCTAGTTTCAAATCAAGTCAATAAACTATGTTTTTACATATGTATGTTGAAACAATATCACCTGTAACCTACTCCTGTTTCTTCGAATAACAGTTTTTTTGAAGTTTAATGAATATTTCTTAAAATAAGCACAATACCTAAAATGAAAAAAAAAATGTGAAATTAAATACGAAACTATAACAACTAAAAATTAATACTGGCTAATTACATTATGTGACACGAATTTGGCCCATAAATCTCGATATTAAGTTCATACTTGATGTAGGTTAAGTGTTAGAAAATGTGAATACATATATATATATATTAAGCGTAGTATGGTATGACTTGCATTTTGATTATTTTAGAATTGAGTATGGTACTCTGAAGTACCTCCAAACCTCTCCTTGAGTGAGGACCACATGTCCTTCATCGCTGACAGTTTTTTGAATTCGCACATGATGTTGTCGTTCACGCTGTTGAACTACATAACACAATCTTTCTTTGAGGAATTGTCCCCTTACAATCTTTCTTGTGTCAGAGTTGTAGTTCATGCCTTAAGTTGGTGCATGATGGCTTTAACCTGTTAAGAATCTCATTCTCTTCATACATGTATTGCATTTTCATGCTTGATTTGGAAATCACAACTATCACCTTTGAGCCTTTGTAACTTCTTTCATGAGTTAGATACAATGTTATGCTAATTAGTTCGCGCGTTAGACAATAAAAGGTAACATGTTAATCTTAGACATACATAACAGTTTTTCTTATCTATTCCAATAATCATGTAGACGAGGATGTGCCAGACCATATATATATATATATATATATATATATATATGTATGTATATTAACCGTGAGCATGAAAAACTCAAACACTCTTCACTCCATACTTGAACTTAACAGTTTTTTATTATGTATTGCAAGTTGAATCCTACAAAAAAGAGGTGCATTTAGTAGCTTAGGGAACATGTATACTTAACACATGCTTTTGTTATCATATGCATCAACTCCATGAGGCCTAATAAACAAAAACAGTACAAACGACACAATTAGTTAGTTAAGGGATAAGCAACAGGCTAGTTTGGATACTAATAGAGGAACTAAACCTACAAAGACATAATGTGAATTCTTTAACAAATCTACTATGAGTGAATTTTGCATTAAACACAATCTAAAATGTAAGAACTATAATCTAGAGAGAGTAAGGGTGAAACTAGCTATGTAAACTTTGAAATGTGTTTATAAATTAGAAATTTCACTTTTAACACGAAGTTAAAAGTAGAACTCCCTCGTCATTGAAGTATACCAAGTAGCATCACAAAGTTTATAGTGAACCACGAGGTTTAGTGTTCTAATATTTGAACCACTATTGTTAATGGAAATTTAAGTCCGAGCCGAATATCAAATCCAATAACACACTATGAATTTGGTTTGAACAAGTCTAAATCTTTTCAGTCAGAAAACATATCTGAAAAACTTATTACAATTCTTAAACTATAACTTGGTTTCTCTCTTAATTAACTCAACTTGATTTATATAGACTAACTCTAACTTGCTAACCAAGAAATTACCATACTAATATAACTCAATAAGGGAACTTAACCAATTTAACCAACTTGTCAAATTTGGTCCATCAAGTTCACCAACTTGTTGCTTGCTTAAATCCATATAATTACCGGGTTGATCCCCTTGCTCGGGCCAAACTACATTGACCGAGCAATCACCCCCTAACTATTGAATCCGAAAGAGTCGGGTTTTTGTCTCCAAGATTTCATCTTTGTCTTGATCCTTCCAAGGCTCTTCTTGATCTCTTACTATGTAGTTTGGGCTCCACTTAGCTTGAACAAACACTTGCTTCTTGTGATCATTACACACCCTTCCTTGAGCTTGAATACCTTTCTTAACATTTACTTTGAATTATTGATCATTCTTCTTTGGACTTTGAATTTTTGGTTTAACAATAACACTTGGATCTTTGAGTGGATTCTGACATGTACTAGGCTTATCATTTTTTCCTCAAACTCGTTGTAGATCCCTACCCGCAAAATTCTTCATTCCAATTAAGCTAGAATTTGTACCGGGACTCTCTACTATGAGGTTGATCTTGTACAAATGATTCTTATTCCTTGTCGCCTTCATCATAAACTTATCCATCACGCGATTTGATGCTCCATTGTCGAGATACCAAGTGTCATATTTCCATTGGCTCGGTCTCGTATTGCTTCGGAATTACGTCTTCTTTATTGAGATAAACTGTCTCTTGATCACATCTCATCATAATCAAAGAAGGATCCAAATCATCGGTTTCAACTAAGTTAGTTTCTTCCTGTTTCTTCAATCACTCTGGATGCACTGACGCGGAGTGACTGAATTTATTACAGTGGTAACACTGAACCTTTGATCTATCCTTCCTTCCACTTTGACGATCATTGGTTCTTCTTTGACCTATATGCTTTTACCCATGATCTTGACCATCTCGGCTTGACTTCCATCTTGGTCCTTATCATCCCGGTCTTGACCTCTACCTCGGTCCCATCCTTTCCCTTTATATGAATTACAATTCTAATTATTAAGTGAGAACTCAACATTATTAAATATCAAATTACATTGGTTGTTCTTTTGAGTCTCCTCGCCTTTTATCCATTTTTCTCATGCTTTTAAATGACCAACAACATCATCAAACGTAATCGTATTAAGATCAACTACCTGTTCAATCAAAGCCACTATGTGAATAAATAGTCTCGGTAGCCCGTTTAGAAACTTCATGACTAGTTTAGGCTCATCAATCGTAAAACCCAAAGAAGCTGGCTCTGAAGTGAACCTAAATAACATTCTAGCAAACGCATCAACCGAACTCTTATATTTCGTTCTTAGATTTTCAAACTCGGACATTGAAGTTTGTAACTTCGCTTCGCTTCACTAACCCGATTAGCCTCGAGATGTCTTTTCTTTAAAGCGTCCCCCGTCTCTTAGTCGTATCATATTACCAACTTGCAAAATCTATTTTTTTGGTATCGACTGAAAAACAACACAATCGCCATGTTCTTCTTAGAATCCAATCTCATTCCATGTTCAACTTGAACCCAGACTTTGCAAACATTAAAAATCGCCATCATTCGCATTCCCCATATTATATAATTTGTCTACAAGAACATGGAATACACGAGACTAGCCGAATTGTGTTCTTTAACCCTTACAATTGGTCGATCACTATCCGCCATCTTATCTCGTCTCTTGTAAGATCGCATCGTAGAACCTCTTTGCTCCAGTCTGTTGGAACTAACACAAATCGATCACTCCTGAACCACTTTTTAGAAACCAAACCCGTTTACTCATAGAAACCCGGTGATGAATACATCTCGAAAAACCGAATCGCTGAACCACCTTTTAGAACCGACCCGTTTACTCATAGAAACCCGGTCACGAATACCTCTCGAAAAACCGAATTGTTGTTTAATAAACTTTAAGGATTCAATTATATTATGTTATATGTTTATTTTTTATTTTTTTGTAAATGTTTATTTTTTATTTTTTTTTGTAACCCGTGTTCAACATTTGAGTTATCCAAAAAATAAAACAAGCACTTTTAACTTTTTGAGACCTTCCTCCTCTTTCTTAATTTATTGCTTGTGAAAGAAAACCGTTTTCTTTTAATCCTAGTCCTCGAAAACAACAATCCAAAAGAAATTCTTTCATACTTTGCACCAAAAGGAAAACCCTACTTCAACAAAAACCCAATCTGAACCCCACTGTTATCGAGTTCGCCGGTGTTCTTGTTTTACAACCACATTCCTGCGAGCGATAGTTCACCCTTTCCATCTAAATTCAATTTTCAAAGCCTTTAATATAACATGTGAACTTGGCTCTGATACCATTTCAAGTCCCAAATGAATATCAAACCATATAACACAATGAATGTGAATTGAATAATTCTTAGGGGCTGTTTGTTTAGTTCTTAATGGCGCTCTTACTGGTTCGGAGCTCTTACTGGTTCAACACTTAATGGTTCAGACTGTTTGTTTCGTGAGTAGATGTCTGAATGGTCCAGGCATTTGCCTCTGAATGGTTAAGACCTCTAATCCTAATTGGTCAGACATTTGTCTCCGAACGATTAAGCATTATGTTGGCTATTAATGGTTCAGAACTCTTACTGATTCAACACTTAATGATTCAGACCTCTTATTGGTTCAGCACTTAACCATTAAGAAGTTAACAACGCCCATTATTTTTATTATACAGAAAATGTAACTCAAAACTGATTATAACTCTCAAACCATAAATCAGTTTCTCTCTTAAAATGCCAAAGCCTAACTTGGTTTATGTAGACTAACCTAACTTGCTAGCCAAAACATTACAATACTAATTGTAACCAAATTAGGAAAGTTGACCAATTTAACCGACTTGCCAAATTTTGTCCCTCAAGTTGGTGAAGTTTAACCTCCTTAAACCCATTTAATTACCGAGTTGGTCCCCACTCGGGCCAAAAACCAATTGAACCAACATGCTATGTATGTATACGTTTTTTCTCAGTCAAAAATACATCCAACCTTCTTTCATCTTAATAGCTAAGGGAGTTTGATTAGAAATCTAAATAATCCAATTGTAATACTGGTTTGTAAAGTTAACGGAACCCGATTGCTTATCAAACAACAACCGTATAATATAATATGTGATAGAACTTAGTTTGAAGTCCAACAACTGAGTCTGAAACTGGGTGATAGAAGACTTTTTTTATTGTTAATATTTTAGCATATAGAACCATGTTCTTTACTATCAATTGGGTTCTATTTAGTTTATTAAGCAAATTTACAAAAAAGATTGCAATTTCTGGAATAACAATGTTTTGTTCAATTAATCAACAAATGAGGCTAAAAGTGTATTATACATACTACTTTTGTATTCAAAGCAAAACTTAATCTGTCCTTTCAAATAACAAAACTAAATTAACTAAGATTATACCACTTTTGGATTAACAGTTCTTGAAATAAACGGATTTATAGAACAAGGTTTGATGAAAGTATCCGTGTTCAAGTTAATGGAATTGGCCGAACTTGTACGTAGAGTGCCTGAACATGTTATATAACCCGACGTTTTTCTTTAAGAAAACAAGAATGTATCAATAGATATATATATGTGCCTTTTCGTATAGGGCAATTTACTAGAAACATCTAGCAAACAAGACGATGTTATCTTTTTATATAATGAGGCAATTAAATCTGAATCAAAGAAAGAGGTGAAAATGAAGTATCCTATAAATGAAGTGTGATTATACTATTTTCAGGAAGGTTAGTAGTTTTACTTATTTAGGACCATATATGACAGTGAATGTTAAATATGTGACACATGCTAGCCATCAATGTATGTTGCTTATCTATGTTCTAAGTTCATTTCATGTCACTTTTGCTCTTTACTACAACTCAATTCACTGCCAGTTATATTTGACATCCCCAGTCACCATCTTTCTGATGTGATGTCGAGACGTTACATGTTACATTTGTACAATTTAATTAATTAAAAGTATGCCATTTCCATGAAGCTTAAAGCTGTCAATACAAATAATTAATCTCTTGAACCTACTTCCATCTGTATAACTTTCTGGTTATAATAGCTTATCTATAATAAATATACAAGTTTTAGATCTTATTAACAACGAGATTCGACAGTGCGATTGATTTTATGAGATTTGTTTCGCCGTACTGAACGAAATCTTAATCAAGAGTACACATGACATTCCTTCCACCATCTTTAATTTTGATATGTAATGTTAAGAAATAAATCTTGACACAGATAAACAATTAACATAAACCGTTCATGTATTAAATAAAAAGTTTAAGGAAAGTAGGCACAAGAATAAAATACTAATCCGCATGAGAAGCATTTACAAAAAGTGGAAGATTAAATCAAAAGTTGAAAGCGATGATTCAAATCTAATTAATAAATGCAACAAATATATTAATTTGAGAGGTAATAAAAAGTTAGTTGAGGAAATCAATAAGAAAATTAAACAATGAAAGATTAAAAAAAAAGTGAAAGACAAATCGAAGAAACATGAACGATCAAGTTATAGTACTTACTTGGATTGATTGGTCATTTCACATGAGATCTACCATTGCCAAACAAGAAAGAAAGCCCATTCCAAACAATCATGAAAGGATTCTTTGTATGATAAACTGTTGGTAATGAGTAATTGAAGCTGCAACCATGACCTGATTAACCTTTCTTTACCCTACCCATAAACACACACACTAGATACACCATGAAAACACACACACACACTAGAACACCCCACAAGACACAGTTAATCTACATACACACTAGAAACCATCACACAAACACACATAGGCAAATCAGTTTGGCAATATCAGATCATGCTGGCAGCTTCAATCTCTCATACAAACATAAACTGAAGAAAGATAGATAGAGAAGAACAAAAATAGAGAATTTATGGCTGGAAATAGCACTCTCTACTCTTGTAAAGCTTATATATCTCTCTTGTAAACAGTATCTTCTTATATAGAGAGAGTCTCAACAGTAATGAGGTTTTGTGCCTTTCTTCCAGCTAAAAGTTGACCTATTCCTCTCTCTCTCTCTAGCTATACTCTCTCTCTCTCTATAAGTATATATGTGTATATATTAATTAAAGAAACAAGAAGCATATGTACAGATTTTTGTATGATCCATCTCTGTTAATGTTTATAAGATATGATAAAAAAAGGGACCACTAATCAGAGGTATCAGTTTCTCAAACTAATTTCCTTACATTTCTCTATCTCTTGTACCCTAACTTTCTTTTATTGCCCCCACATATGAAATTATGACTTCAATACAATCTTCCCCATGAAAATAAATAATCAAATATATATATATATATATATATATATATTTACATATATACTACTCTCGATGTTAAGATTAATACACTTTCTTTAATGACACACATCCGTTGAACATTATTCATATTTTCATGGTTCATAGTTTTGTTAGGTACATCAATTTGTCGTGTTTTTATTGGATATACATATTAACAGATAAAAATAATAATTTATGTATGTATGGTTATGAAAATATGTATGTACAAATTGTCAAGGCAAGAAACAGATCCCAATGGGAGATAATAAAACTTTTGCATGCTTCACTCTCGATCACATGGCCAATGTTCCAAACGTCTCTACATTTTCAGAGGTCTTAATTAAATTGTCGGGGCCTTAGTCATAATAATACAATCACAACTTGACATAATTGCACTTAATGACAATTTTATTATTATATCAATTAATGCACAGTTTTAGTTTTATTTTTATTTTTAGTTTTATTTTCCTTAGTTGTTAATAGAACTTAAGGGACACTATTTTCTTGTAATTCGATTTATGTAAGTAAAACTTGGAACTTTTATTATTATTATTATTATTATTATTATTATTATTATTATTATTATTATTATTATTATTATTATTATTCATCTAGAGAAGAAATAGGGCTAATTTGAAACCGAACAAGAAGATGTAGGGACGAATTCAAGGTTTAGAGAATTAACGGCCTGATCAATGGTAGGAGCATTAGGTAGGAATTGGAGATGAACATGGTGATGATAGCATGCTTTTAGATTACAGCGAACTCCACCTTGTTTCCACCAGTATCACTCTCAATTATGTACTTGTTTCCTGTTCTTGATGACTCGGTACCTATTGATTAATCTTGTAAAACTAAACATGAATCAGCACCAGTTGCTTGAACGACAAACGATTCATTTACATGCTATTATGTTAGGGTTCTTTTAGAATCCATGTGAAATCCCAAGGTTAACCCTCTAGTGTCTTAAAACTTTGGAGAACTTGTAATTCTACCCCCTATCAAATGGCTTTAAGCACCTTGTACATGCTCTTTTAAAATAATACGCGTGGCAAAATTACCATCTTAGTTAGGTTTGCTTTATATATTATTATTATTATTATTATTATTATTATTACTATTATTATTATTATTATTATTATTATTATTATTATTATTATTATTATTATTATTATTATTATTATTATTATTATTATTATTATGTAAATGTAAATTTGAATATTTTCTGGTTCCTTATTGATTTAGGCCTATAAATTTCTAATTTTCTTTTATAGATAAAGCAATCAATTATCATTATTTCCCTGGGACAACTAAGCTAGCAAAAAAAAAGATATTACATAATTGTTTGATAAGAATAACAGGGATACGGATCTACCAAGTGACTACCTATGTTTGAATCATTTTTTACATTTTATATTATATCCGATACCTGTTTTTCTTGTAGATATACCAAAACATAGATATCATGCATACAAAAATTTCATGAACTGGTCACTGGATCAAACATTCAACTTAATTGTAACCTATGCGAATTCGTAAGTACGAAAAATCAGTAACACCATTTAACGTGTATGCATGTAAGAAACTTCACCACTTGAAATTAAGTCACTCTGTGACCATGTTTTCAAATGCCCCAACGCGTTGAGTGAACTGAAATTTCCAAATACTACCAATAATATTATTATTTAAGCGGATATGTTGTTTGAAATGCTACTAGATTGGTGAAATGACCAATGTTATTGAAGAAATTACGGAAAATGAAGAAGTGAAATGTGGCTGCTTGGTTATGCAACATGACATAAAGCATTGTAAAATCAGCTATATAATACAAATCACTTCGAGATTCATGTGATGACATTATTTAAAAGCAGTTTCATAAATTAACAATTGGTGTAGTAATACTATAATATGAAACATTTCTTATTAAAACACCCATAATAGGTATCTAATTGATGAACATGGTATTACCCATAGACACCCGCGGATGTTATTTCTATTGCCGAATGCCGACTATAACCCTTGGATTTCTTTAGTAATCATAAATATGGTATGTATATATATATTGTAGGGTTCATGTGAGAACCACCTTTATTTCGAGAACCATGAGAACCAATATGAACACAACAAAATAAGCCCACTACACCACCACCCAAGGGCGTAGCTTTGTTGGAGCGGGAGGAGGCGGCTGACCACCTGAACTTTTTTAGGTATATACGTTTTTGACCCCCCGGTTTTATAGAAATTTTTGGTATATATGTTTTCGAACCCCGGTCAGAAATCTCTGTAGGATCGAGTTCCTCTGATAGCAACGGTACCTAAGTTTATCAAGTCCATATATGCGGAATTTATATGAAATAGCGACAAATACACAAGATTAACAGTTTAATAGTCAGTTTATTGATTGTTCAAGTGTACATTCGAGTTCCAAACTGCCAGAGCTCCGCCGTCAACTTTGCAAAAAACTGTTACAAATGAGAAACCAAGACAACTATTTATAGGGAAACAAGTTCGCACCAAAAGGTCATGGATCAACTTCGCACGAAGTGGACTTCGCGCGAACTTGTCCATTACTCAACAAGTTCGTGCGAACTTGCCCTTTACATACATAAATTATTTCAATTTCTAACATTTTAATCCCTATTACATACAGACTCGATCTAAAACTTAGACATTAGACATCATGTGCCAACCATCTTAAGCTTCGCCACGGCCACTACCCAAAACCTAACATTCACCCCACTCAACCACCACCCAAAAACCTAAGCCCCCCACCCCAAAAAAGCTAACCTCCCCCCCCCCCCCCAAAAAAAAAAACCCTAGAAATTTGGTTATGTTCACATTGGTTAGCGCGGTTCTTGCAATAAACGATGGTTCATAACGGATCCTTCTCCTATAATATATATAGGAGAAGGATCCGTTAGGAACCACCCTTTATTGCGAGAACCGCGATAATCAATGTGAAAACAACCAAAAATACCTAATATCTAAAAACAACCAATTTTTTTTTTGGAAAAATCGCTATATTTCGTCAACAATAAAAAATAATTTTTCAAAAAAAAAAAAACGAGTACCAGTTATCCATACACATGTGCATATGTATCATTTCTTTGACAAATTTCGTAATACATTACCAATATTATACAATTGCACTTTCATTTACACTGCTACACGTAATACACTACTTTTTACATTAAAAATACTAGAAATGCACATGTGCATCTATATGTAGCAACATGATATAAGGTGTTTTGGTACACTACTTTGAATATACTTTCCCTTTCATCTATCATACCATTCATAATACACTACTATTACCTCCTATCATCCATAATACAATACCATTACCAATATCTTCACTTTATTACATGTATATCAACACTCTTTATACCATCCAATCAACATATTATATCATAACGTGACAAATATAACTAAATCATTAACCACTAGATATAACTAACCAAAAAACATCTATATTGGCCTACTTTATCATTCAAAATCACAAACTTTTTTATCAAAACACGTCGTATCATGGTTATACATAATGATGCACATGTGCATTTTTAATATTGGTAATGTAAAAGTAGTGTATTTATTGTAAATGAAAGTACAATTGTCTACTACTAATAATGTATTACGAATTTGTCGAAGTAATGATACATATGCACATGTGCATCGATAATTAATTGTTACTCAAAAAAAAGTTTTTTTTTGTAACAAAATATAGCGATTTTATTAAAAAAATATTAAATAAATAAAACTTTTGAGTGTTTTTTTGATTTTTTTGTGTACACATTGGTTCTCGTAATAAAGATAGTTCTCGCATGAACCCTGCCCTATATATATGTATGTGTATATATATAATTAAACCGATAGAGAAAATGATTTGTATAAACAGTGACTGACCCATGATTTTTCGTCAGGGGGTGCCAAAAATGGATTACGTTATTGGATATTTAGATATTGTTAGACCGATATCAAAACGATTTGGGTCAAAATAAAAATTGCATTAGATCTTATCAAACTCCATACTTTGTATACATGGTTTTAAATAATAATATAAGCAATCAAATCACACAATATTAGACGCACATAAGTTTAAATTTTTCAATGGTCTTAACTAGTAAGTCTTGATGAGAAGATGCAAATAGACTAACTCACATCCCAATTCTTTTAGTCACTAACAATTGTTACTAAACAATACCAAGTACCAACTACAATTTGAACAAATAACAAAGAGAAAGACGCAATAATTAACACATCAACGTAAAAAATATGTTATCTTTCAGGTTTTATTCAACATATTGTTTAGCTTACAAGACTAAAAAAACACATATTTTAGATTATTAGTGTCAACTAGATAGAACTAAACTTTTGTCATTAAATAAAATATAATTTTTTAATATACTATTTTGCCCAATTTATTCTATATCCACCCTTTAATGTATAAGTAATTTATTCTGTATCTACCATTCATTGTATATGTTAGAGTAGATATGGAATATAACTTATAAGAAAATTTTAATGAAACTGTAAATGAAAATATATGGATCTAAACGAATATTTATATTTATATAAGTTATTATTATTATAATTCATAGCGAATATCATATTTTTAATAAGTTATTATTTATTAGAATTCATAGGAAATATCATATTTTTAATTTAAGTCACTAAATTAAATAAAGGTACAAAAGTACTTCATTGACTTTGGTAACATTAACTTTGGTAACAGCCTTTTTTATAGAGTAAATACGTAAATTATAAAATATATATTCTCTCACATCTCATCTTCTTCAAAACAATTTCTTCTTCAACCAAGAAATAAAGAATTACTGGACACACACAAAAAAAATTGGGCCTTAAGGTGCCTTCCATAAGTTAGTTACAGGTGCCTCTTTAATTTTTCTGTGAATTGAAGCCTCCTTTTAGTGTAATTAGCATATTTCCAGCCGGTGTCTATGCACCTCCTAGAGATCAAGTAAATCCGCCCCTGTGTATAAACATTAATGTAAAAAAGTAAACTTGTTTAAAACATATATGGATAAGTACATGGAAAAAATTAAAAACCTATGTAACATAACCTGATTTCAATAATGCACTTATTTCATTGTTAAAATAATATGATATTAGATTTTATGATCAATGGTAATTCAAGGTTTTTAAAAGAACTAGCTTTATAGTGATCCTAAAATGGGTAGAGGCAGTAAAATGTATATACAGGTTAATTTAACTCTTTTAATTTGTACGTATGTATACACATACATCATAACATCCTAATCCAAAGTTTAGGGAAAACAAGATATGCTTCTTTTATAACTATACAATTTCACTATATTATGAACAGTTTGTATAATATATATATATATATATATATATATATAGGAAGGATACACTAAAAAATGAATTTTACTTAAATAGTCTAAGAAGGATTGTGATGAGAACATGTGGCACTCCTTGTAACTAGGAAGGAAGGACATTTTGGTACTAAAATATTTTATTCTTTATAAGTAGGAGTGTGAAAAAGACATGTGGCACCTCTTTTGTTTTTTTTAATACAACAAAAATCTAGTACAAAAAAATATAGCACAAAAAAATCTAGTATAAAAAAATATAGAATAAAAAATCTAGTACAAAAAATATAGCACAAAAAAATTTAGTACAAAAAATCCAGCACAAAAAATTCAGAAAAAAATTGAAGATAAAAATTTTCAACACAAAAATATAGCACAAAAATGTAGTAAAAAATCCAGCACAAAAAATGTTATACAACATAGAAATACAACACATTTTTCTGGGTTTTTTAGTCGACATATTTTATATAGCAATATGGTACTCATATTAAAGATAAAAACACGCTCGATTTTTTGGTGAAATTTTTATGAAAAAATAACGTCGTATAAAAAAGTTATTAACTTGTAAAAAATGGGGGTGGAATATGCATGTGTCATGTATGTGGAAAGAGAAAGTCAATAAATAAGATTTTTTCAAGATATCCTTATAACTCTCTTTTTCCTACATTTTCATCTTAACCATTGATTTGAAAACTGAATGGTTAAGATTCTTTCTCATCCTACTTAGGCAAACTCATCTTTTTATTTGATCTTACCCCTATATATATATATATATATATATATATATATATATATATATATGGCAATTATAGGAAGAAAACCTATATTAGTTAAGAAAACTAAGAAACCCAAATGAATGGACCTCCTTTTGTCATGTGCTACGTGTAACAGCTTTTACTTTTTCAGAAAAAGCTGAAAGTCTGCAAAAAGATGTAACACATGACAAAATAAGGTCCATTCATTTGAGTTTCTTAGTTTTCTCAACTAATATGGGTTTTCTTTCTATCCCCCCCCCCCCCCCCCCCTCTCTCTCTCTCTCTCTCTCTCTATATATATATATATATATATATATATATATATAGTAAATTGTCATTTTCGCCCCTGAGGTTTTGGCACATTTGCCATTTTCGTCCAAAATGACACTTTGGTACCATTTTGCCCCCAACGTTTGTAACTTTTTGCCATTTTCGTCCAAATGCCTAACCTAGTTACTTTATAATGTTAGATGGGTTATTTTTTAAAGAGTAAATTGCCATTTTCGTCCCTGAGGTTTGGGCACATTTGCCATTTTCGTCCAAAATGACACTTGTAACTCCGTCTCCGGCACAACCTGCAACTCCGACACAGCCTGCTACTCCGGCACCACCTACAACTCCAGCACAACTTGCAACTCCGGCACAAACCTGCAACTCCGGCACTGTCTCCGGCACAACCTGCTACTCCGGCACCACCTACAACTCCGACACAACCTGCAACTCCGGCACAAACCTGCAAGTCCGGCACCGTCTCCGGCGCCACCTGCAACTCCGGCAGTTGCAGGTTTGTGCCGGAGTTGCAGGTTGTGCCGGAGACGGTGCCGGACTTGCAGGTTTGTGCCGGAGTTGCAGGTTGTGCCGGACTTGCAGGTTGTGCCGGAGTTGCAGGTGGTGCCGGAGTAGCAGGTTGTGTCGGAGACGGTGCTGGAGTTGCAGCTGGTGCCGGAGACGGTGCCGGAGTTGCAGGTTGTTCCGGAGATGGTGCCGGAGTTACAAGTGTCGTTTTGGATGAAAATGGCAAATGTGCCCAAACCTCAGGAACAAAAATGGCAATTTACTCATTCAAAAATAACCCATCTAACGTTATAAAGTAACTAGGTTATGCATTTGGACGAAAATGGCAAAAAGTTACAAACGTTGGGGGCAAAATGGTTCCAAAGTGCCATTTTGGACGAAAATGGCAAATGTGCCCAAACCTCAGGTACGAAAATGACAATTTACTCTATATATATATATATATATATATATATATATATATATATATATATTTAGTCAGTAAATTTTATATGTATTAATATGTCTTTATATTTATAACTGTAATTTATGGTAACTTAATTGTGTTAATATGATATTTAAAGGATTTAGTATACTTAAGATGAGTTAATATTTATCAGTTACACAAAAAAAGTTATATATACAGTTGAATAAAAATGTTTTAAAAATTAACTTGGCTGGATTTATTAATGTCACGTAAAAGTTCAATTGTTTAAAGACATGTCTTGGCGATCGTATCTGTTAGCATATGATATTATATTTATTCAATCCGTCTAATACATAGTATTATCACCTCGTGCAATATATATACATGTTTTTTAAGGCATAATTTTATTAAATTATGAAGTATAAAACATTACATTTATTAAACCCATATAATAAACGAGTTCTAATTAATATTATATTATTTGGTAGAGAAGAAAAATATATATATTTGGTGCAAAGTCTTTACAGAAATCACTCTTAAAGTACAATGAGTTAATCTTAACAACTAATTTTGTTGGTAGGCTAAGTAACACCATCCTAATGCAATGCATTTAAGATGTATTTGATGAGTTAGAGATGATGTGAAGGTGAGAGGAGATAGAAAGAGAGTATAAATGTTCTTAGCTAAGTGCATGTATTTGTAGAGAGAGAATGTTGTTTGTGAGTAGTGGTGTATTAAATGAAGAAAGAGAAAGAGAAAAGAGAGTCAATAGTGAGATGATGTGGCAAATGTTTTTGTAAAAATTTTGATATTGCTTTGTAGATGGTCTAATGAGTTTCAAAGACCGGAATACAAATAATTTTAATGGAATGGTATTCCTTGTTTATTAATATATTTGTCAATTTATAATTTTTATTGATGATATTAGAAAGAATTGCAAGGATGATTTTTGTGATTCACAATTAACAAATTTGATTCATAAGAAAGAGAAATTTAACTTTAGGGTGTGCAAGGTGGGTAAAAATCGAAAACTCAAAAGATTCGAAAACTGAATCGTATCGTAATTGAAAAAACCAACCTGAATTGCAAATTTGGATTTCGGTTTGGATATTAACCGAACCTGAATCGGAATGGATATTAGATATGCAACCTTTTGAATTCAATTAGTTTGGTTTAACGAATTTAACCGGTAACAATTTATCAAATTCAGTAAATATAACTAAATATAACTTTTTTAATGTTTAGCCCAATAATTAAGCAAATAACAAATCTAAATGAGCTTATATTTTTCTAACAAAAGACCTTAATCAATATTCCATCTCTGTTCTCTCTCGCTCTTGCAAATGTGCACAGCGAGTTGCGACTCCCTTCAGCCGCTGCAAACAAAAGACATAAATTGATTCTTCAGGTAACTCATGGTTAACATCTTGTCAATTTTATAGTTTTAATTCATGGAAGACACAAATCGAGCTACATGAGTTTTAGTTTGTACTTCTTGATCTTACATAATAATAGTCGGACCCTCGAGATTCTCCAATTCAGTGGTACATAGAAAGAGATAGAGGAACTTTCATACGCCAACTTCATATTCTCGCCACTCATATGTTTGTTTGTGTTCGGTTCTATTCATGAGCCCTTGTTTGTGTTCATGAATGTTTGATTGTGTTTGTTTGCGTTCATTTGCGGTCATTTGTATTTGTTACCAAAATTGTAGAACAAACACAAACAAGTTCATTCCTTAATGAATGAACACGAGTAAAAAATCTCGCTTAGTAAGTGTTCGTGAACATGTGTAATTCTTTAACGGACGTACATGAACAAGGTCATGTTCGTGTTCGTTCGGTTCATTTGCAGCCCTAGTTGAATATGTTTAATTTAATATCTTAACATGTAATTGTCTTGCATGTTGGTTGATTGAAGTGAAAAGTACCAATAACAACATATAAGACTATGTGTTGCGAGAGCTCTATTGGGACTTTATGTGAAAAACGTGATGCCATGAAGACACCACATGGGCACATTTTGTTACCTTCACACCACTAAGTTGTGTTGTGAGGTGCATTATTGGGCTTTATGTGAAAATATGATATTGAGTTGAGGTGACTCTACATGATTGGTTTGTATATGAATTAATTAATAATAAAACTTATTTTTTTTACAAAACTCACCTCTACACCTACGACTCTAGTCAAGCCCTCACTCTGTGCCCCTCTATCACTGCTTTGTGACGGTACTATTCACTTCCCACGCCCTCCTGAGGTTAAAAGGTGGACACCCCCAACCAAACCCGCAACACATAACCTAAAACTGAGTAATTGGTGTGTAAGAAACCAGGTTATTCATTATACATGGTTATTAGCACTATTAGAAGTGTTTAGATTGACTAATTTATGTTTTGTAATGAAAATACGAAGAATTTACAAATTGGTGAAATTGTCAGTTTGATCATTGTTGACCTAAAGTATGATTTTGATGAACTAGATGGTCAATTTGGTAATTATATATAGTGTAAAATATATGTTTTATGAAGTTGGTAGGAACCCACAATTTGGTAATTATCTTTAGTGTATAATATATGTTTTATGAAATTGGTAGGAACCCATAAACGAGTTGAAAACTTAAATATCTAGTCAAGTTAATACCTGACATATATATCAATATAGTAACACGTTGCAAATGAGTTGTAGCTTAATTGGCATTGGAGGGGAAGTGAATATTCGGGGTAAAGGCCACTAGTCCTAAGTTCAAATCCGATCCCAACCGAGTTTTAATGTATTGGTCCTTCAGATAGCGGGTTTTCCCTGGAACTGGAGATGGTGGGCTTGGGCTAGCACCCAATGTTGATGCATATGTCTGTTGCCTATGTCATCGTATAATATCGAGTCTGTATTTATGAGCGAAATGTCGAAGTTTATATATGTCTAGAGACAAGTTCGCCCGAACTTGTATAGTGAAGGACAAGTTCTCCCGAAGTTAACTTCGGGCGAAGTTGGCCATGTCACTTTCAAGCGAACTTGTCATTCCTATAAATAAGAGTGTTGTGATTTCATTTGTAACATTCAGAGATTTTGTAACCTGAACGGCGAAGCTCTGTCCAAGTGTTTCCAGGAGCTGTAACGTTTACTAATCAATGAAACAGTGATTAAACAGTAACAAACTTGTCTACAATGTCGCCTATACAAACAGATTTCGCACGTTTACCTTAGGTTTGCCAAATTAGGACCTGAACGATCGGTACAACGGACCTACAAGTGGTATCAGAGCTGGAGAGGACTAATTTGAAGACATTGGACTTAAAAAATCTCATCTTCTACTCATTTCTTTCTATTTTAACTTTTCTTGGACATTTCACAGACAAAATGGACTGATTTTCAAGTATAATACATAAATCCATAACAGTAAAACCCTTGAAAGTTTCAGACCTTTAAAACAAACGAATTAATGTCGAAATTTGCAAAAAACCAAGGCATGAAAATCCCGTAAAACGTCTCGGACATTATATATCATTAGATTCGTATCGACGAGACGATTTTAAAACTATAATCGGGTAAAAAACAGTTTTCGGAAAAAAAAATTTAAACGTTTTTAACGAACCGATATGTTAATATTCTCGATTAAAAAGTCAAATTTTGCATAAAGTCTTTGAAACCAAATATTGTCGGAAATGAAAGATATTGATTTTGAAAAAATGAATGAATTGGAAGAGTTGTCTTCTGGTTTGGATCTTTATGATATTTGGTATAAAAGATTTCAAATGTTTAAATGCAAAAAGGATGAATCTGTAATTGAGCTCGTAAAACGTTTTAATGTCATGATGAAACATTTAAATTGAGGTAATTACTGGTTTAAAATCAGTATTGAAGATCAGTTTATGAAATTGGAAGAGACATTACCATTAGAATGGGATGATTTTTTGACAGAATTAAAAAAGGAACCTAGATTTGACATCAATCATCTTTATGAATTTATGCACAAAATTTGCGATCACATTCCTGTAATTGAAAACCTGAATGTTTTAAAACTAAAGAAGGAAAGTGAGTCTGAAATTACATTTGAAAATGAAAATGCTTGTCAAAGTTTTAATAATCCTGAAGTTTATCATTCTTTTCCAGGTCTAGTTAGTGATCAAGGAAACAATGTGGAAGCACAAAGTTTAAGTGATCGGATTAAGAGACATAGAAGTATATTGGCGAAGAACTGTAAAGAACAAGTTTCAAGTACATCTACAAATGAGTCTTCAAGTTCTAAACCAATCTGCCCAATCTATGATGAAAATTTGAGTGATTATCTGGCAGTTAATGCCAAACTCTTGACCACCCTGGAGAGTTTGACATTAGAAAATAAAAAGTTAAAAGAAAATGAAAAGAATTTTGAAAATAAAATAAAATTTTTAGAAAATGAAAAATCTGTTTTTGAAAAAATTAATAATGAAAATCAAAAAGCAATAAATTCTTATCTTGCGAAAATAACTCAACTTGAAAATGAAGTTGAGAATGCTAAAAATAGAGTTGCTAATTTAGAAAAGAAGTTGAAAGGTTTTGTGACTTCATCATTAATTTTAGATCATATAAGTCCAAAACCGATTAATGAGAATAAAAAAGAAATTCCAATAAGTGACAATGTCGCAAATTATGACAATGTCATAATTGAGGATTGTGATGATGATATCGATGATGAAAGTGATAAAAATGAAATATTTTTAAAAATAAAAAAAAATTTCAAGAAACTGTTCTACAATCTACTGGAAAAGGTGAATGCGCAACGCAAAAACCTTCTAAGCAAAATGGAGAACGAAAACAAAATGAAAAACAAAGTTTTAAAAATTTTAAAACATTTCAAAAGAAAAATAAAAGCTCATCGGTACATCATCCAATTATTATAAAAATTCAAAAATAATTTGAAAATCAAAACTTACAAAAATTTGAAAATAAGTGGTATAGGTTAGACCACAGTGCTTCAAAGTCAAATCAAGTTTATAGAAGAAACGTGAAAGATAGCTACCACACTTCAAATCAATGTATGATTTGAGTGTATGGTTTGATAAAAAGGATCGACATAATAAAATGGTGTGTCACAACTGTGAAGTAAATGGACACATTGCTAGAAAATGTCTACAAAATAATCTTAAACTTGTTCATATTGATAAGAAAAATTCCGAGGATTTGAAAGTATCAACTCAGGTTTAGAAACAATGTATAGAAACTACAAACAAGGTGAAACCAGTTATTAATAAGTTTTCAAATTTTGAAACTGGTGAATCCTCGAGTTGTAATGAACAAAAAGTTTCTACATTGTATTTCAAGAAAGCTTTAATGAAAAATCAAACATGGTTGGTGAAAGAAAAAGAAGTTACACAATCAGTGAAAATTTAAAGTTTAAAGGACTTTCAGAAACTTGAGAAAGTTCAAAATAAGCTTGATTGTTAAAAGAAAATTAAAATTGAGGTTGAAGAAACAACGCCTAAGACTGAAAAGGCTTGGGTGTCACTATTCAACTACTTGTTTGAATTTTCGTGCAGGAACTGCTAAGATGAAAGCAAATTACTGAGAATGGAGTTCCGTGGCGCACATTGAAGAAGGGTCGGGTTAACAAATTATATATAAAGGCTATTTTACAAAAAAAATTGACATTCAAATAACGTTTACTTTACATTTTTTTGAAAATTTCTGGAGAAAATTTTTCTAAAAACACATTCCAATAACGTTTAATGTAAAATTTTACAAATTTTTAAAGAAAATTTGAAAAATTTCATAGAATCCTCACTGTTGAACAGACAAAAACTCATGGATATAAATATTTTCTAAACTCAAAAAGTGTCACAGTTTTTGTTATTATGAGGGGGAGAGTGCTTAAAAAGAAAATTGTGAAGTAGTAATGGATGACGAACTAAAGTGATTCTCATCGGTTGGTCAATATTTTTCAATAAATAAAAAATTCCAAAAATATGTTTTTGAATTTTAGGGGGAGAAAAAAATTTGAAAATCCAAAAACATCTAAAAATTTCAAACGTACAAAAACATTGAAAAAGACAAAAAGAGTTTTGTGTCACAAAGGAAATGATAGTACATCAGTGGACTATCACAGTATGATAAAGATTTGCAGAGTTTAAAAAAAGGTTTAAACAAGTCTTACTGTGGATGTGTCGATAGGCTTTACACGTTCACTAGATTGTTTCCGGGATATAAACTAAATTTTACAACTGCTTAATTTGTGGATTAACATCTCTCGGATATATGGACTTAGTACTCCGAAATTTTGTTTGAGAGATTGCCTGATTCTGACATACGAGGTCTTTATAGATGATTGATATCTGGGGTATTATACAAGTTCTTTTGATTTTGCGTAAGCAATGGCCTAGAACTACTATAATACTTTTGCTAAAAACCCCTAAACTGCAGCAAAATTGAAAGAAATCGAAAGATCTAATCAATTGCAGTCAAAAGATTCCATAATTGGAACAACACCTTAAAGTCGAGCCTTCATCTCTCTGTCGATACGGTAGTATTAACCTGAGCTCTCAAGGCTTCGCATAACCTAGTTACAGATATCAATTACGCTATACTCACTTGTAAGATTAAATCTAGGGAATCTTGATACGGGAGAATATTCTGAGATGAGAACCATAGTTAAGTCAGGTTTCTTAAATTCTAACTAACATATCTTGGAACAATTGAGAAATGTGTCGAAGTTTAAATGGACAAATATATCGACAATCTAGGTAAACAAGTTTAAAACTTGAAGTCATCAAAAGGTCAACGGTATCGGTGATATGTCTCAAACAACTGATATGATCCTTAGACACGAACTCAACAAAAATATGTCTGTAAATATTTTTGTACAAAGTTAGAGTTCGATATTCATTACATAAAAACAAAAAGATTATATTATCTTTTAGTTTCGACCACTGATAGTGAAAAGGTGATTTTCAAAGTCTAAAATTACTAAAAAATCTAAAAATTTGAAATTGATCTCAAAAGTTTAAAAGTTCATTAATTTGAAACTTACATTTGAGTAATCGCATTAGTTTGTATAAAAATGTTTAATCAAGATCATTAAGTTGAACTTGATACATAAATCAGATATTCAAGTTCATTAACTTGGACTTGATTATCTGAGAGGGTTTAAAACTGATGAGAAGATTAAAATTTGAAATAGTTGTATTTAGAGGTTTCAAAGTTTGAATATGAAATGTTTATTTGAAAGTTTGAGGAACTTTGAAACAGAAAATAGATTTTAAAGGGGAGCTGGATAAAACACGATTGATTAAAGATAACATAAAGCTCAAAGGGGGAACATGGTGATTAAAGTTTTATCAAGAAAAACTCAAGAAAAGAGAATAGAATTGACGAAGATATGAAGATCATCGATGTTAAAGTTATTCAAGCAATAAAGATCAAGAGAATTTTAAAGACTCTGGAACTTAATTGAAGACTGGTGACTAGGCAACATCCAAGGGGGAGTCTGTTGATACATATGTCTGTTGCCTACGTCATCGTATAATATCGAGTCTGTATTTAGGAGTGAAATGTCAAAGTTTACATATGTCTAGGAACAAGTTTGCCCGAACTTGTATAGTGAAGGACAAGTTCGCCCGAAGTTAACTTCGGGCGAAGTTGGCTATGTCACTTTCAAGCGAACTTGTCATTCCTATAAATAGGAGTGTTGTCATTTCATTTGAAACATTCAGAGATTTTGTAACCTGGACGGCGAAGCTCTGTCCAAGTGTTTCCAGGAGCTGTAATATTTACTAATTAATGAAACAGTGATTAACAGTAACAAACTTGTCTACAATGTCGCCTATGCAAACGGATTCCGCACGTTTACCTTAGGTTTGCCAAATTAGGATCTGAACGATCCGTACAACGGACCTACACCCAACACTGTCTGTAATCGCATGCGTATGGAGTCACATTTTGCCTTGAGTTACCCCAGATAGCCGACCTTTTATTCGTTGTTCGTTAAAGAAAAAGTAACACATCAACCTATGAAAAAGAAGTAGACGATGGATAGGTTAATTTCATTATGCGTGGTCTCATATAATGGAGAATGGTTGATATGTGAAGTATGCAAATTAACCAACACCTCAAAACATGTTTTTGATTAAATATAAAAAATGATTAACGGTTTTATTAAATTTATGTTCAATTTGGTGAAAACAATCATGTTTTGTTACTGGTGTAGCAAATGCGTATGTATATAACTTACAAGTCCTATGTAGCGTATTTGGTGAAACATTAATATAAATGAAGCTAAAAGAATTGTGTATAATTTGGAATTGAAACTAGGCAACTATCCCAAAAGCAATTTAGGAGAAAATTAACACATATTTGGTCACTGGCATATAGTATATGCATTATTTAAGTAGCCAAATACTATGCAAAGTAATTGGTGAAACAATTTAGTTTAATGTTAATTGAAATACACACAAATTGCTAAGTAGCCTATACTCTTGAGTAGCGTATACTCTTGAAGATTAAAGGAACTTAATTTAATGAAAACATAACTTTTATTAATAAGTAATGAATACTATAAAAGCTTAAATTGATGAAACACTTGCAAGTTTGAAAACTTCTTGTTAAGTAGGTAAGGACATATAAAAAGAAATCTATGCGTTAGAAGTTGAAGACTGTTTGTAAAGAATAAGAAGAATTAATAAACTTTCGTAACTAAGATAATTTTATTTTTTAAAAATATATCACGGAGGGAAGGACCACCATGATGATGTAATTTGATATAAGATTTATATTAGGTGGAAGGACCACTATTAAGACTTTATTTGACAAAGGTGCTTGTATAATGGGTGGAAGGACCACTTTAATGAATCCTAAATGTGTGAAAGAAACAGATTTGGAAATGTAAATGATGTGTGCATCCATATGTGAATAATATATTAGGATTAAATGTTTTTTTTATTAGTTATATGTTTTAAGATTAAGAATCAATTTCGTGTTAAAATTGGCATGGAAGTATTGCATCGTGGGTTAGTGGGTAAGTTAGCATTGATATGTTAGTTATATAATTTCCTTCTTTATATATTTGATGTTTGTATTATTTTGACATCATGAATGAAAAATTAGAGATTATCTCAGAGTCTGTTTCTTACTATTTTCTTTTGAGCTTTACCCACTCAACGAGTTATTTATCACAAATCCGATTGGTACATATCAGTTCCAGTGAAAATTTGAGAAATTAAAGATGACTTACCACAATTTGAATGAGTGAAAGAAACATATTTGGAAATGTAAACTCAAGTGAAAATTGAGAAATTTAAGATGTTGACTGACTACAATTTGATATGGGTCGCGTGTAGCTCATAGTAAATTTGAAATGCATATGTATGCGCAATATGTTAAATTAAAAGTAGCAAACTCATTCCAAGTTAACCACATCACATGAAATGTGAATAATGATGTCAAGGCATAACTAGGTGCAAAATTTTTTGATAAAAAGGTATCCGGGTTTTCCTAATTGGTCTTAAACTCGTGAGGGGTGTGGTATCAGGGTTTTCCCGCATTGTTCTGAGTTTCAAAGAAAGGCAAAGTCATATTTTTTTCTTAATTCAAGTTGTTTGGGTTTTGGTTAGGAGATAGTTGGCCGACAGCGTACCAACCTTGTGTTTTGAACTAATGTTTCTAACTTTTAGGTAAACACGGTCGGCTTTCATGTCTTCAATTATCCTTTGAAACCTTAAAATACATGTGGTTATGTCTATGTAACCTTTCAATTCGGTAAATCAATCCAGGTTATAATAGTTTATAACCAGAAACCTAAGAGGTGATTATTTTTAATAAATGTTTTCAGATCAACTAAAGTTTGTTTGCGAATTGCAAACTGTTTCACCAAACCAAACCAAAGCTCAAATCTTCCTTTTCCATGTATAGTTTGATTGGTAGTTTAAATAATAAGACTTGCTAGTAATTCTCTATGGTTCGACACTCTACTAGCCATCATTAGTTATAGGTAGCTAGGGGCACTAGGTTTTATCTTGCTTTTTGTTGAACCTTCGACATAAATATGTATCTAACAAACTTGAGCATGTTAGGCTTGGCTTGGTAGGTCCATGTTTTAAAACACATATCTATTTATTTGTTGGGATGTAAATAAAGATTAATAAGTTTGATGGGCATGATTTTGGATGCTGGAAACGTATTTTAGAAATTGTCTTTATTAGTAGAAGTTACGTATGTCATTGATGGTAGTGAAACCATAAAAGGTGTCTAATGTAGACTAGGATCTTCTGGAACGACATAGATTGGATGATCAAACTATTATTTGCGAATAATGTGGCTTATAACATCGTCAACATAAAGACCACATCTGGATTGTTTTTAATTTAGTAGTTAGTCAATGCTTGAACGAAACAAGATGCATCTATTACATCTCATATCAATGATTTTAATACA
The DNA here is from genome assembly GCA_947069175.1 of Scalesia atractyloides. Taxonomy (NCBI): domain Eukaryota; kingdom Viridiplantae; phylum Streptophyta; class Magnoliopsida; order Asterales; family Asteraceae; genus Scalesia; species Scalesia atractyloides. Next base: position 63,084,040 of record CAMTDV010000010.1, on the reverse strand, counting down.
ATCATATCTCATTTGTTATAGGTTACATTAAATTCAATGATGAGATTCAAACACTTCTTTTGTTTTCTTCTTCACCTGAGCATTGGTAAGGGACAATTACAAAGTTAGCAGTTCATCCGGAATTGATAGGTTTATGTTTGTAGGGGATTCATGACCCGATTATTGAAGAAGATATAAGACACATAAGCTTAGGTGAATCTCAAACCCCTTGTTGAGTATAGAAGAAAGAGGAAAATTTTTTTGAACAAGTAAGCAGTGAGGGTAGGAAGTGAGGTCAATCAAAACACCAAAATTTTATACATATTACGTGTTGGAATTGAAGAGGGACATGCCACTTCAGAAATTCATACACAATGTGAAAAGAAATAAGAAAAAGGCAAAGTTTGAAAAAGAAGACTCAGATGAGACATTAATCTATTGCATTGAGGGCTTAGTAGAATCTTGGGTTATCGATTCAGGATCATCCCACCATGTTATACATAGCATGGAGATGATGAAAAAAGTTAAACATGGAAATTTTGGAAAGGTACGACCCACAAATGATAAGACTCTAGATATCATGGGCATAGGAGACATTGCATTGAATACCTCTCCAAAATGTAGTTAGACACTAAAGGATGTCAGACTTATTCCAAACTTGAAGAGAATGTTTTTCTCTAACAGTTCGTTGGATGATCAGGGATGTCAGGTTGTGTTCGGGAATGGTAATCTAAAGGTAGTTAAAGAAAAGCTTCGTCGTTGCTTTCATTATGAAATGAGAGACTTTATACATGGTTGAGGTAAAATCAGAAGAAGATATTGCAATCACAGCTAAACCAAGTTTTCTTTGTATGAAGATGCCAACAACAAAGGATAGAGTTCCAGATCTGAGGAAAGTGGAAGTTGTGTTAGGTGGACCTTTGTAGGCAAAACAATGTTACCTTCCAAATTCAATGGTTAAGAAAGAACTAATAAGGAAGGCACAAGTTGTAGTTAAAAGATAGGCCAGTAAAAAATGGAAGTTTAAAAGTTATCTCTAAAAGTGGGAAAGGTCAAAGATGGTTCAACTCAAATTTCGTTTGCATCGTCGCCCAGGTCAGATGATCTAATGAATCAGAGGGTTAGGGGATCTAGTAGATTTCATAGGATTAGGAGATCTAGTAAAGTGGAAGTTGTGTTAGGTGGACCTTTGTAGGCAAAACAATGTTGTCACACCCCAACCGATGGCGGAAACATCAGGATGAGACGAACAAATCGTTCATAGCATCATAACACTAATTGTGACAATATGATTAAAATCCAAAATTTCATAAATTGCTAATATTCAAGTACAAGGTTCAAAACAAAATAACATAAACAAGAGTATGTTTTATTTGGATGAGTATCTAAAGTCCATACTAACTTGTTTTCTTCATCTTGCATCTATCAACCAGCAACACGTATCAAAATATGTCAACAAATAATGTTGGCAAGCATACAAGTTTAATACATAGCATACATAGATGAAAAATAGATTAACTCATATCCATAATGATAACTTCGAGACAATTGAGTACATGCTAAGGCACACTATATGTCGAACTTCAATGATGATGTAAATCAACCCCTATTAATTAGTGGAAGGTTAATGCTTGATACAACACCCTAAAGTGGGTGTTGTCTTACTCTTAGGCCATAGGAGCGTAATATCGTTCAAATCGTTCAAATATCATTCAACAAAGTTAACGAACATATAACCAAAGCATCAAACACACAAATTGTCAAGTATATCACATAGCATGGATAGAGCATGCACGAGTGTAAAAGCATTTGTGTAATTTTGATAGAGATACGTGTTACACCCCAAAGTGTATAAACTAAAAAGGGTACGAGTATGCTCACCTTAGGTTGCGTTTGATTATCTAGATTCGCACGAGTAAAATTTGATGAATCAAACGAGAGTGATGTAACCTAGAACAATATGATGAATTTGTTAATTATAGGTTTGATTCGTATTAAATTATTTAAGATGCGATATAGGGCTATATTCGAACTTGTAGATGATTTTAAATAAGTTGGGTATGTTAACATGCTTATATAGTAACAAATAATAATTGTGTAATAATTTTGTATTATTTGTTAGATAATAACAAGATTACTAATTTTAATAAGATTCGTTATGATAAAATTTAGAAATACAAGTTTAGAATATACTACTAGTAATAGTAATGATTTGTGATGATAGTTTAACAAAATAATAATAGTATAGTTAAATAAAAAGAATGCTGGTAATGAAAATAATAATAATAATGTTAATAAACTTTATAAAAAAAATTACCGGTAATAATAGTAATAATATAATAATTTGATTAGGTGAATTATAATAGTAATTTTAGTATTTATAACAATAATCAGTAATAATATTAATTAGCTAATCTAGCAATTTATAAAAGTTTATAAAGTTAAATATGTAGCTAATCAAGACTTGTTGATTATTGTGTTTTATATGTTTTAAAATGCAAACGGACCATCTTCTTCTTCCTTTTGAATCAAAAACACATCACAGTTGGTTTTAATAAACAATGAATTCTTTTATTGAATTAACAAGAACTTGAAAAAAATTAAAAGGGAGATCATATACCAAAACAGAGGATAGTATGTTAGCGGGTTCCGGTCGACTCGAAATCTCCGACGACTTCCAAACTCCGGCGAGGTCTCTCGTTTTCTCCAGCGAACGTTGGTTACTCCGGTGGCGTCTCGTGTTTCCGGAGAAGCAGCGAAACAGAAAGAGAGAGCAAGAGAGGGTGTGAGCTTGGAAATGATGATGGAGTGTCGGGTGTATATATAGCGTTTCGGGTGACGTAACGAGTCGTGTTTTGGGTTTAGGTTCATGATTGAGGATAAAATGGAAGGTATCAATCAATATAATATCCGACAAATCAGCGATTATAAAAAAAAAAAAAAAGAAACATGCTAGCTGTTGGTGATGATGGTTGCCGCTGGTTCCTTGGCGGCAAAATTGAAAACATATGCGATCTCAAGTTGTGTATTTATTTTAAACTGTTTCCACTTATAACCGAATGATTCCCATGGCAGACTGGTTAGTGCGTGTGTTGGTTGACGGTTGAGCCCAGGTTCGATTCCCGGGTCACCCCTTTTGTTGTTTTTGTTTTTAATTAAGTTCCAAAAGTGACAAAACAGCCCCTGAAGTTAAGTTTGGCAAAAATGCATAAATGGCTCTTTACTTAATTAACTTAAAGCTTAACTAAGTTAGCTGGTATTGTAGTTTAGTTTACTTATTTAACTTAAAACTTAACAAGGTTAATTAAAGAAATAAACCTCAAATTTAAATTATAAATCTCAATTCCAAAGAATGATATAAGTAATTTAATGAATAAATCGTTATTTATTTTAAACAAACATAAGAATAAATGATTAAATATTTGTTAAAGGATTTCAAATAAACATTAAACCAATGAGTAATTATTAATCAATGTGTATTTGAATAAATAATGAATAAATAAATAATTCAATAAACGCGAAAAAAACGGAGCGTTACAAATGTTACCTTCACAAATTCAATGGTTAAGAAAGAACTAATAAGGAAGGCACAAGTTGTAGTTAAAAGATAGGTCAGTAAAAAAATGGAAGTTTAGAAGTTATCTCTAAAAGTGGGAAAGGTTGAAGATGGTTCAACTCAAATTTCGTTTGCATCGTCGCCGAGGTCCTCTGATCTAATGAATCAGAGGGTTAGGGGATCTAGTAGATTTCATAGGATTAGGAGATCTAGTATACATCAGAGGGTTAAAGGATCCAACAGAGAGATGATTAGGAGACTTACAAAAGTACAGTGGGTCAGGAGATCCAACAAAGAAAACGGAGAACCCAAGTTTTGTTCAGAAGCCGTTAAGAGTAAAAGATTTATTACAATGGGAGCATGTTATGAAAGAAGAGAAAGGGTCACAAGAAAAGAGAAGAACTGTGGTTCTAGCTAGCATAGTCGGCGACAATTAGTGAAAAAGGAGATTACAGAAATACAAGACAAGACACAGTGTAGTTTGATGCTTGTCAAAGCCTTAAGTGGGAAATTGTTGGGTGTGGAGGTTTTGCAAAAGGTCAACAGACCCTAATTGTAACCAAATGATGGGGTAAATGGCAGGTTGTCATATTTAAGTTTCCGTGTCTAGAAAGTGCATAATTCTAATCTTAGTATTGCATGTAGATGTCTAGGTACCGGTAATTCTCCATCACTTCCAAAGTAATAATATTGAGTTTCCAGTTTAGCTAGCTGTGGGTAGCTTTTACGTTTATTATAAGTTTTCTGATATGTTAGTAGTCGTGATAACCTAACAAAGGCCTAACATAGGCTTAGTCTGTGGAAAAATTGGTGGGTGTGTACTTAATCTCATACTAGGAATAAGAAGATATCAAAGTCAATATACAAGTTCGGTGGACTCCTCCATACATTATGAAGTAGTTTTAGAATGAAACCTTATGTGTTATACTGTGCAAGACTTTATGAAAAATACTAAATTAATATACTACATGATTTTATTAGACCATTAGGATCTCTTGATGTCATGATCTCTATACAGTTCCCGATAATGCCAAACCTTAAATGAGTTAAACATAGTGATTCGTCCGACCCAAATCATAAATGAAAACAATATTTATACTAATTAAATGGATGCCCTGTTTTTTGTTGGGCTAAAAGCTTAGATGTTTTACATGCATAAATGGTTACCTTGGTAATACAAACTACTATCCAATAAGGACACCTGGTGTGGTCTTACGCCCTTGCCAACTCACCTTCTATAGCGCCCCTCCCACCATTTCCTAGACGCTATGGATCAATTCGTTGTCTGCTTTGCGAGCGCTAACGATTCTTTTGTGAGCCCTTTAAAAAACAACCGATAGAAAACATTAAAAAAACCTTATTAATTTTTTCTTTATACACTATATATATCCCACTTTTTTTTTACCAAAACCACACCAATCTATACAATATTTTCTATTCTACTTTTATACAAACTCACACCATGTTTCCCAACAACAACCAAAACGCGTGGGACCCCAACAATTATGTTTGGGCTAGTTTTGTAGACAATGAGCAACAAGATCGGTACCAAACATACTCCCGAATGGGTGAGATCGGGTATTGGCCGATACCCCCTTCCACGCCAACATCCCCTCATCCGTCGCCACCACCACTTCCTAGCTTTTTTGGATACTATTCCGGTCCAAATCAACCACCTCCAAATTTTCAACAAACCCACAACATATCCCAAACCTAAAACATAACCGAAACTCAAAACATACTCAAAACCCAAAACATACCTGAAACCTAACCTACTTTCTCAAGAGGTGGACGCGTAAGAAGGAACTATAAGAAGACCGAGCAAGTCGAACGTACTCCCAAAACGGTCGAGAGGTGGGAGCCTAGCTAAGAACTAGCATTGGCACATCATGGCTCGACAAGTTGTAGGATTCAATTATTTGTAATTTTTTCTCCATTAAATTTATATCTATTTTTTTACCAAGCTAATTTGTATTTTTATATTGTTGCTACGAATTATTTTTTTTTCAAATTCTAGTAACCGACCAAGATATAGTCGTCTTTTGGAGGCGTATACGTGAGAAGATTTTCGCTACAATGGGTTGTGGTGAATATCGTTAGCCCGATTTGTTTTAGGAAAAGTGGTCCGCAATGCGTGGGAAGATCAACAACTTCAACAACATATGCAATAACCTCACAAACAATCACACAAGAAGACGCGGTAAAAACGATGTCGATATCATGACTGCCACTCACACCGAATATAAATCCATCTTGGCTCGGTGTTTACGATGATACCTTTTTGGGAGCTTTTTCGCAAATCTCCAAAGTGGCATCTTGTACCACCGTTTGACCCAACGACCCATAGGTCAAGACGGTCCAAATCAACAACGCCTAGCGAACGATCCTTGTCTATGCTCAGTCTACTTTTAACAATTAAACGAGGACTTTGATGAATAAAATTTGAGGAACCCAATAGCTACCATGACCAATGGGTAGGGATAGAGCAAGGTAGCAACACGAGCACGAGGCACCTCCTCGACAACACCATCAGATGACCAATCAAGGTTAGACGAGTTTGGCGATAGACTCACTTGGCTTCTCTCGATCAAGGAAAAGGAAAATAAACTGAAATTGGAGAAACAAATCGAGAAAGATATGAAATTTCTCGAGAAAGACTTTTCCCACCTACCGGGGAGGATCGGACCATTTTAGAAGCTCGTAAGGTAAAAATCCAAGCAAAATATATGTAGTTTTTAGTTGGTTTTTATTTTTATTTTTATTTTTAAGTAAGCTGGTTGTTTATTTTTAAATTAAACAAGTAGTTTTTTTTAAATAATATTTTAAGTAGTTTGTAATTTTTTATTAATTTTAATGAAATTATGTTTGTTATATTTTTTTAATTTTGTTTTAAATAAAAAAGGTATAAGAATTTAAAAAACAAAAATAAAAAAATAAATAATTAGGTAATCATGATAGAGTCTTAAACCATTGCATGCAAGTTAAGGGGAGAAGCTTTAAAGCGACCTATATGACATAGATCCTACGTGACGTTGACGTGGCATTACAAAGCCCCTAGAGGCTTTATACCACACCACCCAGCCTAAGACCATGCATAATGGTTAATGCCCTTTAACATACATTTTCGCCACATCATCATTATAATGCCAATTCGAAAAATATGTAATGAGTAATGTCACTTAATGCCCATTTTCTTCTTTGCTTTCCATTTTTTTCTTCTCTTTGGGCATTATTTAGAAATGTACCTCCCTCTTCATGCTTCTTTAATACCCAAGAGGATGGTATTAAGGGCGTTATCAAACTTTTTTCACGCCCCTATAATATTTATTACGCATGGCCTAATAGAAGTTTTCTTAGTAAGCTTTCGATACTTTTGGGTTCCTGGCACCAGAGGCTATGGACCTTCTTAGCCGAGTTCAAATGGTCATGCATAGTAATGTTATGACCCCGAGATCTATGGACGTAGTCTTCAAAAGACTTAGTTTTGCTATTCAAAAACTGGTAGCGGCGTAGCTTGTTGCTCGTTTACCATCTATCTCGATGCAAATTGAGTAAAGTACAATTTCAGTCCCTAAGGTTAACACCCGCTCATAGTAGAGGTGTACAAATCGGTTATTTTCAAAAACCGGTTTCGGTTGTTAACCGAACCGGGTTTTTTCACCAAAAACAAAAAACCAGTTTTTTATAACCGGTTCTGGTTACTAACCGGTTTTTTCAACTCAAAACTATAACTGGTCTAACCGGTTTATCAAAAAAACGGTTTTTACCGGTTTAAACCGGTTTTTTTGTAACCGGTTTTGGTTTTAAACCGGTTTCGAAGGCAAAAATCCAGAACAGGTCTACAACCGCCGGTTCGGTTTCGGTTACTAACCGGTTATAAAAAACTGGTTAAAAAAACCGGTTTCGTTTTTTTTTCCTGTTTCGGTTCTAAAACCGGTTTTTTTGTACACCTCTAGCTCATAGGTTCAGTCCCTATTTCAATAAAATCAACACTCTAGTCCCTGACATATTCAATTGCTCACAATTAACGCCCTGGCACGAATTGAACTTTTGTATTTATGTCAAAAGACCAAAATACCCCTAATGTTTACTTACAGTTTCAGTCCCTGCTGGTTGATTTCTTAATTTCCCTCCATTTTCAAATGTTTTTCCTAATCTAGTAACAATCCACATGTAACTAGAAAATTAAATAACAATATCGAGGTACTAACACAACAACAACAAGAGATCAACAAATGTAACTAGAATTAGAATGCAGCTTATAAGTTGAACTGGGTTTGACTTTTTGGAGTTAGGTTGGGTTTGACTTTCACTTGGTCAAATAGTTCATGTATGCTCCCTGTGCAAGTGATGCAGCTGGATTTACCAAATAGTTCTTGTTGGGTTGGGTTCAAGTGATAGACTATGTTTTACGCAACGAGATTTACTTGAATTGGAATGCAACCTAATTTCCCTTCATTTTTAATTAGAATGCATCTTATCTGGTCAAGTGATTGACAAATCCTGCTATGCATAAAATAGTCTATCAGCCTTACAACTTATAAGCAAGTTCAATTGTGCATTCCATTTCCAAAAGCTTATGTGCATTCAATACTTAATGTGCAATAACTATTCAACTGAATGTAGTATGCATTAGTCATATGCTCCCTGCACCTTTATCAAACAAACAATACCATCAATTAAATTATCCTATAAACCTGCCAAAGCCTTATGTGTAGCAAACATCCTAAGCACATCAAACAATACGACTATGATTCTAATGTGCAGCACTGCAGCTGTGAATTAATCCTTAATGTGCAGCAGTGTAGCTGTGAATTGACCTGGTATTGGATCAGGACAAGGCATCTGGTGACCTGAACCCTAATTCCAACTACAAATCCATGAAAGAAATACGAAATTACAGATTATATACGATGCACACAACACGAAATTCAACGATTTGGAGTAAAATTAACACAATGCCATACCAATAACATGGAAAGTGAACAAAATTATAGCGTATTGGCGCATGTTGGTGATGATTACACCTGGATTGCCGGAGTAGGCGGACTTACTGAAAATATGGTGGGTGTCGGGGAGACTTTGGGAGAGAGGGGGAGTGTATTGTAGCTTGTAAAGGAAGATGGAGAGTTAAAAAGAAGTAAAAGTAGTCAACTTTGGATGAAATGACCATATTGCCCTTCTGATCGTTAAATAAATAAACGGTCAACTAACGGCTGTTAGTGCCAGGGTTTTAATTGTGAGAAATTGAATACGTCAGGGACGGGAGTGTTGATTTTTTTTAAATAGGCACTGAACCTCCGAGCGGGTGTTAACTTGCGAGACTGAAAGTGTACTTTACTTGTATGCATTATCCATTAATATTAAAATTCTTAATTGGACATGAAATTTATCTTTCTCCAAAGTAACCAACTTTATTTCTGTACAATTAGAAGTTGTCACATAGCCTATAGCCTATGTCAATTAATATCGCTAAGATTTAATCTACACTTTTGAGAGGCTTAGCCCTCATTTTTGGGTGACGACTAAGGCTTATTCCGCGTTTTTTGAGGACACCTGAAACTGATGGCAATTTTTGAAAAAAAAGTTGGTCAACTAGACTAATGTGGTAAATTTTCCTTAATTATATCTTGCTTTATTCGTATGAAGGTGATGAGAGTAAGGGATTCTCCCATAAATAGCGACTTGTTTTTTTTAATTATTATATTTTGTATATTTATTATTATTATTAATTTAGAATATCGTGTTTTATAAAGTTTTAGGTATGGCGTAGCGATCTGCGAATTTTTATATTTTAATGATATAAATTTTATATGAAACGAAGTTGTTAATAATAAGGTATAAGTTATACAAGCACAACCATACATATTATCACATTTTGCTCATAGTATTTTTTATTATATAATAATAAAGTGACATCTTTCACCATTTTTGTTATTCGAATAATATAACATAATCGTTATAAAATTCTAAATTTACCATTGCGACGTGTTTATATTTATCTACCTTTTCATTAAAACTTATCCAAAATAAAACGGTAACAGATAATAATTTTTTATGTTCTTTTTTATGACGAACCGATATCCACCATCGTAAAACTAAAACACCAACGTCATATCCGTTGTTACGATTTTCTCGACGTTTTAGTATAATTTTTTTTTGAAAACGCCGTTTTATTTGCAATAGAGTATATTTTTGGCATCATAATACCGTATTGGTATCGTGTCCGCACAACATCAGTACCGGTAACAATATCCATTCGTATGGTAGTTATCAGTCGATGTAAAAAATGTGTCAACATCTTCTTTGGCATATCTCTTTCGGTTGTTGAACCGAGTGCCGACATTATATACCGTTATTGTAACGAACCGAACAAATACGAACTGAAAGCCCACCGTGTTAAATTTTACTTATTTGGTTGTTTTTTAGATCTTTATATTTCCTTTATAAAAGTTTTTCTTTTGTTTTTTTAATGGTTAATCTTGCACACTATGAGAATTCAACCCATGACCTCTCTTATCCTAAGATTCATCTAACTCATCAACATTGCTGGGCTATTCCCAAGTGGATTTTATTTTAGTGTTTTAGATACCAAACACATCATTGCCACATAAAATATGTGCCGGTATCCTTGTGGACTTTTAAGTTTTATCTTTTGATTGCTCTAACGAGTGCTTGTACCATAATCAACTAAACTGATACTCACCGAATTTCTGTTGAAGAGCGTGAAGGATTCCACTAGTTTTAATACATTCAATGAACAATGACTAATTATATGGTGTTCGGTTTGGAAATAAAATAAAAAAGTGTATGCATTTAAAGAGGAATATATATTTAGTGACCCCATAAGATAACATGCATCGTTCTTATAATTAATTAGGTTAAAACATAAGATATGAATACATGTGTGTGTATCGAATGGGGGGCCGCAGGAAATATGATATAATTGTAATGTAATGGCATAGCTGGTGGAATCGGTTGAGAGCTGCCTTTTGTTTTTAGCTTTGGGTGCTTGTTCTGTCTCTGAAAGGATGGTTGACAAACAATGGCATACAGACAAATTAGTGTCTAATGGGCGAAGGACCACACAAACCATATTCTTTTTTTTCTTCTTTCTTTTTCTCTAAACTATAATCTTTTTTATTATATATAAAGCTATGAGATACAACCTCACATGCATCTTCCCATTATTTTAATATACGTACAAATGAAAACCCTCGAGGTTAGCAATTACTTTTGTTTATAATCACCGAAATAGTTATTTTTATAGAACTTAATCATGTCAACTGGTGTCAGTCTGGCGGACTTGGAATTCTTTTTAGTTGTTTCACCCCTCGAAATGTTTGATAAATCAGTCTCACTTGATTTTGAACAAGAACGCTAAATATTGTAATAATTATTAGAATAAATGAAAAAACCACGATAACTTGGTCAAAAACAATTCAGATTCAAAATTTCGTTTTACATTTATCATTATTATTTGAATATAATAATAGAAATTAAATTTACACGTTGTGCAAAAAAATTTATCAAGAGCGATTTTAAAAGGTGAGATAAATTATTTAAAGAGTAAATTCTTTTTCTAATATTTTATTTTAATTACAATGATATTTCCATTAAAAAATTTATTTTAATTGATTTTTTATTCGTTGTCACGGTTCTCGCAATATTTAGTATTCTTAAGATAAACCTATTCTATACAAAAGGATATACTGGTGTCACATGACGATGGTTCGTCCTTACGTTAACCCATTTATTTTGTAAAGGTGTTAATTTTTGTAAGTTTAAATACGATAGATGCACAAGAAAATGACAAGTACATTGGTTGAAGCAATTGAATATGGTTGATTATATAAAGGTTGGCAATGTGGTGGTTGAGACATACCTAAAGTTTGCTTTCATCATCACATAGGAAAATATTATACAATCTCTTCCACTTAAATTAAGTTTGAGTCCCACTAAAACCAATTATTTTCAAATTGTTTGGTGTAACTTTTGAACTAAACGTTGTTAGTAGTTGTTTGTAACTTTATAAGTTTTTTTTTATATTACTTTAGGTGTGTTCTGTCGGATTGTCTGTATGTGCGTGCATACGTTTTGAGCAAATTTATATAGGTTTTAATAGCATACGAGCATATCTTTTGGATATATATATATATATATATATATATATATATATATATATATATATATATATATATATATATATATATATATATTCATAAAATAGACGTGAAAATCCTATTTTACCCTTGTACACATTTTGCTACTTTGTTATTGTTATTCTCTGATGTAACACTAATCATTATTATCGTACCACTCGTATATTTTATAAACGAATTCTATAATACATTAATAACATTTATTTGTTATCCACGAAACGAAAAATATTCAAGTAAAATACGTAACGAAATTGTTAAAAGAGTTCACATATTTGCTTCACTAAACGAGCATCACACAACGAGATATAAGTTGAAACATTGTTATAGTTCGGATGAAGATCTACAACAACAAATATAAAAGTGAATTGTTAAACTAACTACATGAGAATCCATCATTCTTAATTTCTTGACTTGAGGTAGGTACTTTGCGTCGATGCATGGGCAGAGGTAAATGGTTGGACCAGGGGTGCCCTGGCAATCATCGATTTTTCGCTCGTAGTATTATTTTTACCAAAAATTTCCGGAAAAAAAATTGTAGGGTAGAATATTGTATTTCTAAGAGTCCGGCCCTCAACGATTTAGGTTTTGAGAGAGGGCCCCACTGAGTGTTCATTTATGCTCCACCACTACGTCGTTATATATATCACATACACATATTAGAAATGTTATAATGAGTACATGAGATTTTAAATGGGGCAGGTATACTCAAAAACACTAGGAAATTGAAAGGCAATGTAGCACGCTACAATTTTGTGCCTTCCGCCTTTCGCTGCGATGGTCCACCGTAGACTCACGATAATTTTGGAAATCAGTATGTGTAATATTGACGATCAAAGTAATTTTGATCAATGGTTGGATGGTTACCATTCATACACGTATACTCATACAACTCAATTGCATTACGAGAATCATAGTTTACTCTCAACACTTTGTAGTTACTAATCATTAAAAATCAGTTGTGAAGATGAATATTTTAAACACATCTTTTCAGATTACCTATGTGAGGTTCATAGACTTCATAGTAGAGGTCATTGCCTTGAAATACGAAATTAAGGTTCATTGAAATGTTCTTGCCATCATTACTATACTATTAAAACTCACCATTTTAGTAATTTAAGTGTAGATTTAAATCCTGATAAATGGTAATAATGTGACATTATTAATATTATATTTACTTGGTTTCTAACTAAATACACCCATAGAGAAAACCCTTCGTACCTAAGATATCTTGCGGATTTTTACATAACACAGGCAAATGATAATTTCGACCATACTTTTTTCCTAAGGAGAAGCTCCAAATACATAGTCGTGTTGATGTTTGCTATGATTTCTATATTAATATGGTGCACCTAAGAGATATCGTCTATCTCGTGTTGATATTTGCTTTGATGATTTCCATATTAATATCGAGCATCTCATTGAGTGCAAGTTGACATGTGTGAGTGATGTATACCCATAGGTGTCAACAAGGTGGAAACTAGAAGCTAGCAAAGGAAATGAGAGATATATGTGTTAGAAAGAAGTAGTATGTAGTCCAAGATTGTATACGGTAGAAGGAAACGATAAAATTTGGGGACCATATGTACCATGTGTATCCTTCTTTAGTTTGCGCAACCCTTTTGAACAATGTTTTATATAGTTAAAGATATGTGTGAGTCTTACTTTTCTTAAAATAAGATATAAAGGTGTTATTTTATATAGGGTTTTATTGTATATAAAATATTAATGTACTTTCTTATTTATTCTGAATGAAATAATATTTTAGTTTTTTTGTGTCTCAATGTCATTAGAAGACGACTAATAATCCTATTTAATTATATCATGTGGCAACTTGAAAATCGAAAATAGGTAAAATGTCAAACTGCTAAGCTCATATGGTGATATGTCATTTTTTTATTAGTTGACATTTTGTTATTAAAATGTTGATATTTAAACGAGACAGGGCAAGGTTATTGTATAAATAATCTTTAACTTGTTAAACGTGAGAAGTGAGAGAAGACTTATATTTATTATTCTTTATTTTTTCTATATTTAATCAAACATGCATTTTATGCTTATAATCTGAAAATAAAAAAATTATAGTTATTATATAATTACTTTAGAGCAATTGTTGTATATAACTACTCTACTAGAGTAGTTATACAATAAAAATTATTTTTAACGACTATGGGGTATGGGGCGAGGGTTTGGGCGTGGGTTGGCGGGCAACGCCCAAGTCACCACCTCGGAGGGGCTTGGCTTATGGCGTGGTCCGTTGGACGATACTCTGGCACCCGGCGTTGGGCGGGGCTAGGTGGGTGAGGTGGCGGTTGGTGATTGGCGGGTCAACTAGCCATTTTAAAATTTAAAAACAAACCGTTTGGCTTGGCCAAACGGCTAACCCGAGCGGTTATAAATAATCCCCCCGCTAACCCAACTTCAAACCGCTGATCATGGCCTCGTGGACAAACGAAGAAGAGCTTGCACTTGTCTCGTGCGTTGTCGACGCGATGAAGGCTCGCGAAGCCGGTGAAACCCTTTTCTGGCCGGAGGCTTTCGCAAGCTTTCGGCATAACGTCGGGAACGATCGGCACAACCTAAACACTTGCCAACACAAGTGGCGCGACCTACGACCGAAACTCGAGCGGTTCAAGGCCTACTACCAATGTGTCCCGGGAGGGGATATAAGCCACGACGACCGGGTCGAGGTGGCCAACATCAAAAACCGGTCCAAGGAGAGGCAGGTGTTCGACAAGCTCGCCCTCTTCGAGATATACTTAATGATTTAGGGTTTTTCTATATGTAATGTTTAATAAGTATTTTTTTGTAATGTTTTAGGTATGTTTAATAAGTATTCTTTTTTGTAATGATTTAGGATTGTTTAAAAATATTTTAGGTTTTTTTAATTAAAATATTGTGTGTATTAAAAAAAATCCACGTGGCCTAGCCAACGCCCCAAACCCCCGTCGCACCATACCCACCGCTGAGCCCATTCATGGGCGGGACCCCTCTTTTTCCACGTGTCACCCAACGCCCCAAATCCCCACCCCACCATACCCCACAGCCTAAAATTATATTTAATAGACAGAAAAAAAAATCTTAATTCATTTATCACGTTTATACGATAAAATACATTTGTATTTGATTTTTATGCTATATTATTAATGAGAATTTGAAGTAAAAAAAAATATAACATAAGCATTATCAAACAACTAAAAGTATAAACGATAAATAATAAACACTTTGATACATTTTAGTGAATTACCTTTCAAACTCAACTTTTAACTTTTGAGAATATTGAATCACCAACAAGAAAACAATATACAAAGTCTTATTTTAGCGACCATACAAAAATAAAATAATTCAAGCTTGGTTTATAGCGATCATATATGGGTGATACGGCCGGGCCGGACCTATAGTATTAGTAATTCAAGCTTTGGCCAGCGACTCTAAAAAATAGTCCCCATTTAAAAGAAAACTAAAAGGGTTGACTATTAATATTAGTGCAAATTTATTGTTTTAGATTTGTTTGATTACTTATACAAGTAAGCCACTCTTTGTTATAGTTGTGTTAGATTTTTGTTTGCTTCCAAACACGGATATAAGTGTATCATTATAACATCCAAAGAAGAAAAAAGGGCTGCAAAATTTCGCCTTGGGCCTCAAAATGGTTGGAAATCCCTGATGGTTGAATCCAACTTCGAACGACAACTGTTTTTTATATGTTGCAGATTTATGCAGTGTTGTTTTTTTAACTATGGTGGAGCTTAGAAATGATTTAACCAGTTGTACCGGGTTATGCTGGAAGATTCAACCGGTTAACTAGTTACTCCAATAATTTCATAAAAATATTATTTAACTGAAAAAAAAAGATACTCTAAAAGTACATAATTCCATAATAAAAAATAAAGTTTCCTACAAAGTTCTATTAAATAGAATTGTTTATGATAGGTTTATAGCATTGGAGAGTTGAATACATCAAATTCACAATCACTTACAAGATTAAATTTATTATCATAGACATCCTTGTAACTTTGAATATTAAACCTTCATTTTAATCTTAAATAGATGTTAACAAACCATTCATCTTTTTTATCATATAAGTTGTCTTTGGATACACTGATACACATTATCAATATGTGATGATCAAAACGAAAAAAATATCATTTTTAACGAACAATGTAACTGTAACAATTAACAAACTTAATACAAACTATTTGCAATGTTTCATGTTAAAGTATGTAAGTTGTTGTACTTATACATGTTGAATTTAGTCTAAACAATGACTAGGCATGATGAGTCACGATTGCTTTACAATTTTTATTTTTATTTTTATGGTATAACATTATGCTTTAGAACTTGTTTGCAGATGCAATATTGCGATAACGAAACTGGTTAGCCGATTATACCGGAAAAAACGTCGATTCAATCCAAGACAGGATACCCCATTTAAACCAGGTCTTGTGGTACTGGACTCACCACTGTTACATGGTTGAACCGATTATACCGGTCAGTGCAAACAAGTTTTTAGATGTAAGTTAGATAAGTAGATATGAAACGGTAGAAAACATTAAATTCAGTGAATGGAAAAAATACCGTACTACATTATTTTGTTTTATAAGTAGTTGATTATGGAAGACGTAATACAAATGCAAATCGTAAATAGTTATATGTACTTCATCAGGTATTTATTTTCTCCTCATTATTTATCAAATATTATATATATTTTTGAGTATTTTAATTAGGTAGTGGAATTGGTAGGCAAATGGGTCTACTTAGTGGTGGCAAAGTGAGCAAGTTGGGTGGGTTTGGGTAATGGGTTAAGATGGGTTTAGTTTAGAATGTATATAGGTCAGGATGGGTATTTTAAAAAAAATGTCAGATGCGTAATGGGTCAAGATGTGTTTGGGTTAAGATAAGTGTAGGTTAATATAGGTTTGGGTAAAGATGGGATGAAAAAATAAATAAAAAGTAAAAAATATAAAAAAATAATAAAAATATAAAAAAATAATAAAATAAAAATTCTAAAAAATAAAAAATATCTTAAAAAATTGAAAAAAATAAAAAGTAAAAAAATGCTAAAAGTTCAAAAAAAATAAAAAAATTCAAAAAAAATCCTAAAAATCCAAAAAATCCAAAAAATCAAAAAAATCCCAAAATTTTTAAAAAAGCAAAAAAATCTAAAAATCATAAAAATTCCAAAATTTCAAAAAAAATCTAAAAAATCGAAAAAATTCTAAATATAAAAAAATCTTAAAATTCAAAAAAATCTAAAAAATAAAAAAAAATTCAAAAAAATCCAAAAAATTCAAAAAAAATCTAAAAAATAAAAAATTGAAATATTCTTAAAAATCCTAAAAATTCAAAAAAACCAGAAAAAATAAAAAAAATCAAGAATTCTAAAATTCAAAAAAATTCTAAAAAACAAAAAAAAATCTAAAAAGTTAAAAAATCCTAAAAAATTCTAAAAATTAAATAATTATTAAAAATTAATAAAATTTTAAAAAAATACCAAAAAATTCTAAAAATTTTAAAAAAATAAAAAATTCTAAAAATCCCAAAAAATTTTAAAAAGCAAAAAAAATCAAAAATATTCCAAAAATTCAAAAAAAAATCTAAAAATATCCTAAAAATTCAAAAAAAAAAAATCCAAAAATAAAAAAAATCTAAAAATGGCAAACATTCACAAAAACCCAAAAATTCAACAAAAAATAAAAAATTAAAAAATTGAAACATTCTTAAAAATCCGAAAAATTCAAAAAAATCCGAAAAAATCCAAAAAATTCCAAAAATTCAAAAAAAATCTAAAAAGTTAAAAAATCCTGATAATTCTAAAAAATTTTAAAAATTAAAAATTATAAAAAATTTTAAAGGTCAAAAAAATCTAAAAAACCAAAAAAAATCCAAAAATTCAAAAAAAATCAAAACAGTTCAAAAAAACACTAAAAATTCAAAAACATCCTAAAAAATATAAAAAAATTTACAAATTCAAAAAATTTCTAAAAAATAAAAAAAATTCAAAAAAAATATAAAAACACTAATTTTGATTTTTTTAATAATTTTAGGATTTTTAAGAATTTTCTTGATTTTTAGATTTTTTTAAAATTTTTATGAGGTTTTAGAATTTTTTTTATTTTTTAGAATTTTTTATTCTTTTTTTTTGTATTTTTAGGATTTTTTTGATTTTTCAGGATTTTTTAGAATTTTAGGATTTTTTTATTTTTTAGAATTTTTTCGATTTTTTAAAGAATTTTTTAGATTTTTTAGCATTTTTTTGAAAATTTATGTTTATTTAGATTTTTCTTATTTTTTGTATTTTTTGATTTTTTAAATTTTAAGGAGTTTTCAGATTTATTTTTTTTTGATATTTTAGATTTTTTTTTGATTTGTTTGAACATTTAGGATTTTTTTAGAATTTTTAGGATTTTTAGAAATTTTTCAATTTTTTAGGATTTTATTGACTTTTTTGATTTTTTTTCGATTTTTTTTAAATTTTTTTCGAATTTTTAGAATTTTTTTGAAATTTTATGATTTTTTAGATTTTTTTGTTTTTTGTATTTTTTTGATTTTTTAGAATTATTTTTGATTTTTTAGATTTTTTAGGATTTTTGTGAATTTTAAGATTTTTTTAATTTTTTAGATTTTTTTATTTTTAAGTAATTTTAGGATTTTTTACATTTTTGAATTTTTAGGATATTTTTTAATATTTTGATTTTTTTTTTAGTTTTTTAAACGATAAACGATAAGAGAGTAACACGGCGGCGATTGGTGAAGTTATATTTGTGAAGAGATATCTACGAATATTAATTAGTTTGGTGATTTTATCTTATACCCATCCTGACCTACTTTTCTTTTTTTATCCACCACTTCATAAACCATCCTAACCTAGTGATTAATTTTGTTTGACCCATCTTAAAATTTAAAACATCCATATCAACCCAAAATGAAATAGATGGGCTTGTTTTGCCAGGTCTACCGTCTACTATTTTGTTTTCTATGTTTTTATATGTATATACAAGTCTTAGAACTACGTGTACAAGCCTCTATTACATATAAACATTTTTGTTTTCTTCCATTAGACTATAACTACTATATAACCGTAAAAATCTTCTCTTAAAATATTAATACAACTATTATATAACCCTTATTGTTTACTTTTAGTTTTTGAAAACCCGTACTTTAGAAACTTATTTAACTATTAGCAGTATTATTTTATAAATTCAAATCCGAATGACTTGTGAGTTAACAAACCACAACGCGTATGCATTGTTCAACATTTTTACATCTAATTTTTGTTCGGTTTAATGGTATTGCCACAACGTTCTTAACTTTTTTGCATAACATTTCAAGTATTGTCAACGTCTTTGCTATGACGCATAATTCT
Organism: Scalesia atractyloides; assembly: GCA_947069175.1. Classification (NCBI taxonomy): domain Eukaryota; kingdom Viridiplantae; phylum Streptophyta; class Magnoliopsida; order Asterales; family Asteraceae; genus Scalesia; species Scalesia atractyloides. Next base: position 63,064,980 of record CAMTDV010000010.1, on the reverse strand, counting down.
TTTTTCATTTTACGTTTAAGTATAAATTTTACGATTCAACGTTTTTACGTCTATTTTTTTATTTGGTATAATGGCATCGCCGTAATACACGGGTCCTAACTACTAGGTTAAAATACATAATAGGCTAATAGCTTAGGAAATCGATAGTGCGAGATGCCGTATATTTATAGATTTAAGTTGGTATCGACTTTTTTTCAATAACATAAATATCTAAGAGAATGTTTACAAAATTATGAGACAAACTATACATCAAAATCTTACAATACAAAAGTTGAGAAGCTTATAATACTCCATCTAGTTTTATAAATATTAATATTATGATAATCACTTCACTCTATTCTAGTAAAGTAGAATTTAAGCCAATTAGTAGTAACACTTTGGATCTACTCTTAGTCCTTTTTTAGGCAAAGGATTCTATGTAATTAGATTTAATAAATGTTGTTATAAAATTGATCTAGTAAACTTCAATTATATATATCTTAGATTTATAGGCCAGGTTTATTTATATTATTGCGACATAAGTTTTATTTGTATTTTAAATTTACAAATAAACACTTGTATATTTATTTAGTAGTGACTCAAAAGTTCTAAAATTTATAAGTTTTAACACTAGTAATTTTTGTTAAAGATTGTAACAATATAAGATTTGATTCGTAACTCCTAATATTATTCACATAAATTATTAATTTACAAATTTTAAGTAATTATATAATGTAATTATTATACCTATTAAACTACAAAATATTTGTAAGGGTTTCAACAATATAAATTTTTTAATTTTGATTACTAAATTTATTGAATTTATTATTATTATTATTATTATTATTTGTAAATATGCATATTATCATTTTAATATATCTATACTAAAATGTATTTTAAAGAGCCCATGACAGTATAATCTAGTGGTATTTTAGGAGTGAGATAATGCTTTTGGACATTGCGGTGGTCGAGTAGTCGGCCTTTGGACATAACTCTGAAAGGGTGGGTTTACACATCGAAAGAATTTAGTCGTTCAAAAAAAAGGCTTATGACCATTAGCTCATGGGTCCAATTCCCCACAATTGAGTTTTCTTCTGAATTGGTGTATAGGCGTTATCGCCTAGTGCAGATGGATATGATCAGGTGGTTACGTTGGTGGTATGATTATACTCCAGTGATCCGTCATTTATTGGGTTTTCTTCTAAATTGGTGTATAGGCATTATTGTCTAGTGGAGATGGATATGATCAGGTGGTTACGCTGGTGGTATGATTGGACTCCAGTGGTCTATCAGTGATCTAATTTTGCTATTAAAAAATAATTTATTTTAAAGAAAATATTTATTCAATCCATGTCTAATTATATTATATATAAAATTATAAATACAAAACAATTCATACATACAAATAGAGATGGGCATAATCGGGTTTTATTATTACCCGGAACCGGTTCCAACCCGGAACCGGTTCTGCTTGGATGTCATTGGAACCGGGTATGGTGTGGAACCGGGTCCAGTTCCTACCCGGGTTCACACCCAAGAATATGGAACCGTGTAGAACCGGGTACGGGTATTATGGAACCGGGTATGGTGTGGAACCGGGTATGGTGTGGAACCGGTTCCTGACAGTCGAAAACCCGACTTTTTTACTGTTCAGAACCGGTTCCTGACAGTCGAAAACCGGACTTTTACTGTTCAGAACCGGTTCCTGACAGTAAACCTGACTTTTTACTGTTCAGAACCGGTTCCTGACAGTCGAAAACTTGACTTTTTACTGTTCAGAACCGGTTTCTGAAAGTAAACCCTGACTTTTTACTGTTCAGAACCGGTTCCTGACAGTCGAAAACTTGACTTTTTACTGTTCAGAATCGGTTCCTGATAAATGTTACCGTTGGGAACCGGTTCCTGACAGTCGAAATCGGTTTTTTTTATATAAACCCCTCCCTACTTACCATTTCAAAACTTAACACTCACCATCATCAACTTACAAAATCAATCTTCTTCTAAATTCTTGCAAAATACCTATGGCATGCAACGAGGAAGTTGTTACAGTCTTAGAGACGAAAAGGAACCCAGCTATATGGAAAAATTTTGATCTCTGTTTAATGTCCGACAGCCACGAGATGGTTAGATGCAAAGCTTGCGGAAAATTTATGAAGGCCGCAGCCAACTCAACCCTTAAGAAACACACTGAGCGGCATTGCCCAGTGACGAAGGCAAAGAAAAATGAGACGGGAGAAGGTTCCGGCACCGGTTCTTCAAATGTTTGATGTAACCCGTTTGGTTTGGTGTTTTAATAAAGTTTGTGTAATGTTTCTTTCTATTGTGTTTGTTATTTTTGATTTTTATTATTAGTTACATTGATAAATAAAAATAGTAACAGTAATCGGTTAAAATTAAAAAACAAAAAATTAACCGGTTACAAAAAAAAAATTACTCAGAACCGGTTCCAGTAAGATTTTATTTCTTTGATCGTTTACTAGTGGCAGGTGCAACACTTTCCGATGAGTTTCTCTTAGGTGCAGGTACCTCGGTACAATCGTCGTCCGAATCGTTAGTCTCCACTTCTTCGGCTATAACCGGTTTCAACGGTAACATTTTAACGGGTATAACCGGTTCCTTCTAGAACTGCATTTCCGGGTACTGATGGAACCGGGTACTAGTGAAACCGGGTACGGGTAGGAACCGGGTACGGTTTGGAACCGGTTACTACCCGATTCAAATGGTAAAATTGTGGAACCGGGTTGGAACCAACGGGTATTTTGAACCCGGAACCGGTTCTACTTAATGTAGGGTAGGAACTGGAACCGGTTCCAGTTCGGTTCTACCGGTTCGGGTTTGAAACCGGTTTTTATGGCCATCTCTACATACAAAGTAAAAACAGCAGAGATGGGCTTTAATATCATTATAAGCCTAGATTGGAGCTGCCCCTAAGCCCAAAACAGGTTTCAAACTTTAAGCTGAAACACATGAAATTCAACGTGCATAGATTCAAATTCGGGTTTCAAATATTTGTGAAACTAGGTTATAACCCCGTTTATTATACGGGTTAAATAAATAAAAAACCAAACAGTTAATAACGAAGCTTTAAGGATTATAAAACGATATTTTTAGAACGCTTTTCTGATATCCAAACAAAATTTTCAAGATTTAATAATTATAAAACGATATTTTTAAAACGCTTTTCTGATATCCAAACAAAATTTTCTATTATGTATGATCAAAACTTGTGATGTTTGTCAAGTCTATAAATATAAAATCATTTGAACCATCTATTAGAAGACAAACTATATCATGACTTTTTCACGAGTTTTAACAGTCATGTGAACATACATTTAATAACCCAAGTTTTATTTAAATAATAGTGATCTTAATTTATTAGTTTTAAAAAAATAGTTGAAATGTCCAGATTAGTCATATAGCAATTAGCCAATTAGATAAACTTATAGCTATAAAATAATATTTAAATTAATTAGATAAGTATAAATTATCGGTAATTATTAAATTATATAACTTTGAAATTTAAATATATGTACGTGAGTTGCACATTAAAAGGATGGTTGTTTTTGGATAATTTTATTAGTATGATAAATGTAGTTATTATTCTTCTTACATTTTAAATATATTAAATAAACAAATAATTTGTTAAGTAAGAAAATCGTTTCCTTAACTCTCGTTATGAAAATCATGCATGATCAAAACTTGTGATGTTTGCCAAGTTTATAAAATATAAAAGCATTTGAACCATCTATTAGAAGACAAGTTGTATCATCGACCTTCTCACGAGTTTAACAGTCATATGAACATACATCTAATAGCCCAAGTTTTATTTAAATAATAGTGGTCTTAATTTATTAGCTCTAAAAAAATAGTTGAAATGTCCAGATTAATCATATAACAAACTTATAGCTACAAAATAATATTTAAATTAATTAGATAAATATAAATTATCGGTAATTATTAAATTATATAACTTTAAAATTTAAATATCTGGACGCGAGTTGCATATTAAAACGATGGTTGTTTTTGGATAAATTTATTAGTATGATAAATGTCGTTATTATTCTTCTTACATTTTAAATATATTAAATTAATAAATAATTTTTTAAGCAAGGAAATCGTTTCCTTTACCCTCGGTATGAAAATCATGCATGATCAAAACTTGTTATGTTTGCCAAGTTTATAAATATAAAAGCATTAGAACCATCTATTAGAAGACAAGTTGTATCATCGACCTTCTCACAAGTTTTAACAGTCATATGAACATATATCTAATAACCCAAGTTTTATTTAAATAATGGTGTCTTAATTTATTAGTTCTAAAAATAGTTGAAATGTCAAGATTAGTCATATAGCAATTAGCCAATTAGATGAACTTATAGCTACAAAATAATATTTAAATTAATTAGATAAATATAAACTATCGGTAATCATTAAATTATATAACTTTAAAATTTAAATATATGGACGTGACTTGCATATTAAAAGGATGGTTATATTTGGATAAATTTATTAGTATGATAAATGAAGTTATTATTCTTCTTACATTTTAAAATATAAAATAAATAAATAATTTGTTAAGCAAGAAAATCGTTTCCTTCACCCTCGTTATGAAAATGCTCGATAGTTGTTTCAATTATTAAGATAGAATTTCTAACCTAGTAATTAATATAAATAAATAATATGATATTTTATGGAACTTTATCCATAATTTTTTTAAATGTTTGAAACATATCTTAAATTTAATAGTTTAAGTTTAATAATAATTATCTACAATTAAGAAATTAAGATATAATTTCTAAACTAGTAATTAATATAATAAATAATAAGATATTTTATGTAACTGTATCCGTAATTTCTTAAATGTATTAAACATATATTAAATTTAATAATTTAAATAAAATAATAATTATCTATAATTAAAGATGGTCTAGAATAATGACAAGTATCCATTTATTAGTTTCTTTATTATATAGTATAGATATAGATTCAACGTGCATAGATTCAAATTCGGGTTTTAAATATTTGAGCACTATGTTTGTATTGAATTTCAAATTCAAGTATATGGGTTAAGATCCAAATATTCAAATTTAAATTATATATTTTCATGTTCTTGTATATAAAATACTATTTTTTTACATACTAGGTTATTTAAATCAACTCGAATTCGTACCGAACTTGAATTTTTGATTTCGATTTGGGATTTTATTTCAAAAATTTCAAATTAAAAACCTCAAGAACCGACCCGATGAACGTTTCTACGATTTTACTTTGAGTCGGCTCCATCGACCAACTCACAACTATTACAAACCTAATAGTTAGCCTACATGTATTTCCACAAACCACTTGACAAGCGGTAGCCCCATGGCTTTCCTTATGGGGAGTCATGGTTGACCACATAATAGAAATACAATACAATATAAAAGTATTGTTATTAAAATTAAAAAAACACAATATGAAGATGATTGTCTTTACGAATTAAAAAAAACTACCTCTAGTTGATCCTTTAGTTTTCATCTATTGAAAATATTCCATTACATGTTCGACTTAAATTTGTTGAAAGAACATTTTTTCAACGTAACAAATGAAAGAATTGTTCATGTATCCATCACCTATCCTATTACGCAATTCCTTATTCACATGCTTCATTGAAGAAAAAAAACTTCTTTCAAAATTTATCATTGCAACCGGTAAAAGTAAAAGTAAAACTAGTGATAATTTTATTTAACGATAAACCAAAGTCAATCAATGTGTTTTCTTGTTTCCACCATGTTTTGCTAAGATCACTTACCTCATTCATGTTGGCAAAGCGCATATCTTCTTTCACATTAATAATATAGTGGTTGAGTTACCACTTAAGTTTGCCATTTTCATCAAAATTAAAATTATGATCAAGATCAAAATCAAAATCATATGGATACATCTTGGCCAACTTTAGCCAATTTGGTTTTTTAAAGGCACTAAATCACTAGCTCAAAGAATGTTGGTGCACTTTATGTTCGTCACTTGTCGAATAGACTAGATAGAGCGCGTGTTGAGTATTGTATAGGTTAGAATTGAACACACGTCCGAAATACGGAGTTTTCAGTGTAAAATGTAACAAGTTCGCTTGAACTTGACATGTGAAGGTCGAGTTCGCTCATAATGGTAATGTTGATGTCAAGTTCGGCCGAACTTAGATGCTTACTAGCGAACTTCTTACCCTATAAATAGGTGGTGTGTGTTCATTTGTCATTTAAGTTTTTGGCATCCCTACGGGGAGGTGCTGCCGGATTCTCTCCAGGAACTCCGGCAGCTGGACTTATAAAGATGTATACTCTTTCGGTATGAATGAAGACTTCCGCTGCATTCTGTTTCTACTCTTTTCTGTAATAACATTCTACCGAATCGGTTTACGTTTATCCACTAACTTCCGTCTAGAACCGCATGATCACGGACCTTCAATTGGTATCAGAGCTACGGTTATCACGTACGCTCATGAATTTGGATATTTATGGACATTAGGAGGGGTTTTGGACGTAAATCATGAAATAAACCTACAATCCACGAACAAAATCTAAAATTGAACGGATAGGATTGTTAGAAAACCAATTTCGACCAGATCTATGGTGAAATCATCTCGAAATTCAAAGAAATAAGGATTTTGGATCGAAAAATGTGAAAAACGGCTGATTTGGGAGACCAAGTTCGCCCCAACTTGACCTGTCGAGGTCAAGTTCGCCCGAACTTAACATGGTTTTTTCAAGACTTTTCATGAAGTTCGCCCGAACTTGAGAAAGTTTTTCATGAATTTTCATCAAGTTCGGGCTGATTTTCATTGAAATTAAGCACAAGTTCGCCCGAACTTGTCTATTTCATGCAAGTTCGCCCAAACTTGGTGGTGGCCAACCAAGTTCGCCCGGACTTGTTACAATTTGACTAAGTTCGCCCGAACTTGTCTCACTAGCATATACAAGTTCGCCCGAACTTGTCAGGATGCCTAAGAAAAAAAGGCATTGAAAAAAATTTATTGCTCGGTTGGATGAGACGGGTGTCTAGAAAAAATTTGGTGATAGAAATTTTTTTGAAGTTTTAACGTCCGATATTGACTATTCGGGGACACCGTCGGAGGCCTTAGAGAGAGGCTGAGATGATGAGGTTAGAGATGGTTGAAGATGAGAGCGTAGTTATTGATACCAAAGCAATTTGGTGATCATTAAGTTGAAGACTACCGATGGGCCTAAAGTTAAATTACGCATTTGATGAAAACTGAAAATTCCGGATTTGAGGGGGAATTTCAGTGAAAATTTCAGTATAGTCAAAATTTGCAAAAATGAGGGGAATAAAAAGTTTTCAATATTTGAAGATTCCGGCATTTTTGAAATTTGTGACTACTGCAACAGTATCCAGGTGGTTACAGATTGCAGATTTTCGGGAAATGCATAGAATTGAGATTCATTGAGATTTTGTGATCACAGGAAGTTCCGATTTATCACGATTGATGCTTAAGGGTTAGAGTCCTGATCTCCGGTTAAGGAACAGTTAGCTGGATTAGCAGTCGTTAGTACCGATGAAGGAACTGAGGACATTCAAAACGTTCAGTGATGATCTTAGGATAATGACTAGCTCCGAAGACGGATGGTTTCAAAATTACCAAGGAGATCTGAAGTTATCCATATACGCTAACTGATGATAGCCTTTGGTGGCCATTATTTTTAGTCTTCAAGCAGATGAGTCATTCTTTTCTTTGGATTAACCGCCATTGGATGATGATGTTTGTTGATTAAGTGGCGCTGGTCTACCGGAGATAGCTATATATCTGGCATTATGACTGAAGAGTAAAAATGTGATTTGATGATGGACGAGTGATTCTCAGATTCGAAGCATTACCAGATTATCTGTTTCCGATGAAGATTTGCTGATCTGGAGTGATTACGGAAATCGGGATTTCAGATTAATGCAGGTAAACATTGATTTGAAGTTTACCAGTGTGGTAATTCGAAGTTTCTATCTATTGCCGGTTGAGTCTTGAAGATCGGAAGATCGAGCATGGGAGATATGCGCTAAACTGAACGCGGATGTGGTTAAAGTTGAAATGGAGAAGCTACATTGATGAGCTTCAAATTGGTGTCTATTCAAGATAATTTGTCGGTCAAGCAAATCAGAGGAGGTTGGAAACTGTGCAACAAATATCTGAACTGGAGATTTCAGGGGAATTAGATGTTGATAATGCAAACCCGGATCATCAATTAAGGGGAATTTGTTGACGTGTTTCGACGACAACGGCAGATACCTTGATTGAAGTTGCAGAATATTCAAACATGGCTCACGTTTGAAGACCAAGATTCGACAGTAACGAACAAGGGGGAATCTGTTGGTGCACTTTGTGTTCGTCACTTGTCGAATAGACTAGATAGAGCGTGTGTTGAGTATTGTATAGGTTAGAATTGAACAAACGACCGAAATACGGAGTTTTCAGTGTAAAATGTAACAAGTTCGCTCGAACTTGACCTGTGGAGGTCAAGTTCGCTCGAACTTGACCTGTGGAGGTCAAGTTCGCTCATAATGGTAATGTTGAACTAGGTCAAGTTTGCCCGAACTTTGATGCTTACCAGCGAACTTCTTACCCTATAAATAGGTGGTGTGTGTTCATTTCTCATTTAAGTTTTTAGCATCTCTACGGGGAGGAGCTGTCGGATTCTCTCCAGGAACTCCAGCAGCTGGACTTATAAAGATGTATACTCTTTCGGTATGAATGAAGACTTCCGCTGCATTCTGTTTCTACTCCTTTCTGTAATAACATTCTAACGAATCGGTTTACGTTTATCCACTAACTTCCGTCTAGAACCGCATGATCAGACCTTCATAGAACTCATATACGTAAGCAACTCAGTGGTTATCTTGTTAAAATAGTTTCCAAGCTCTTAAATTTGCATATCGAGAACCGTGTTGAAATTATTAACCTCATATTGATGATAATTGGTGATTTAGTCTTCAGTCTTTGATGTTTTGTGTCAACATAGTCGTCTTTAACGTTAACCATTTCGATCTCATATTTTCACAAAAGAATGTGACGTCTTTCAAAAGTGAGTCAAAACATTCCGGTTGATATCTTTGTAATTCTAATTGGGTTAACCTAGCTCAGCTGCATTCAATGCATCTTAATATTTTTTTTGAAGAGTTTCAAATAATATGTTAGTAACTCTTAAGATGTGCTTTATCAAATGTAAATAGAAAAAACAAAACTAAAAGTTTCCATGTATATTTTTGAAATACATTTGCTTAAATTTGGCGAGCATCATTAACCCCGAGGTTTCTATATATTAAAGCACATCTAATATGTTAGTAATACCTCTAGAAAGCTCTTCAACGACAAAGGTAGAAATTTAGAAGAACCAACTATGTACCGGAAAATTGTCAGTAGTCATATTTATCAAATCTCACGCGACCCGACATAGCTATCATGGTGGGTGCACGCAACTAGTATATGCAAAGGCCTTGAAACCTCATCAAGATCTGATACGAAGACTTTTGAGGAACATGAAATCGACACTTGGGTATGGCCGGTATTAAGTTTCACAAATGAAAGAATCTTTAATGAGTTGTTTATTGTGAAATGAACTACATGGGATATTTGGATGCTAGGAGGTCGACAACCGATTACGTTTTCTTGTAGGGGCAAAGTGTAGTAGTGTGGTGTAGTAAGAGGCAACCTACGGTATCATTATCGACTACTGAAGTAGAATATAGGGCAGCCACGATGGCAACTCAAGAGTTGATATGGCTCAAGTTATTAATCAAGGATTTGTAATAGGATGTGGCAGAAAAAGTGACGACGTTATACCAGGATAATATTTCATCAATTCACTTGGCAAACAATCCTATGTTCCATGCTAGGTCAAAGCACATCGAAGTCCATTGCCATTTTATAAGATAGAAAGTGCTAGAAGGTTAAATAGAAAGCAAGATCGACAGGGGCTTGGTTTGTCACAGTTTTTTCTCTGAATGGCCGGGGGCATGCCTTAGGGCAATGCCTAGGGTTCACTTGGACCATTGTCCTTTGGTTTTGTCTTGTATGGATAAAAACTTTGGTCCCAAACCATTTATAATTTTCAACTCTTGGTTGGAGAGAAAGGATTTTGACAAGGTGGTTCATAAGGCATTAGATAATTTTGTCGGGGTGGGAGAGGCAGAGTTGGTTTTTTAATGCAAAAATCCAAAGGGAACAGGGAAAGTATTAATAAAATGGAAAAAGGATGTTTTATCCAAAGAAGGGGAAAAAGAAATGTGGCTAAAGGAAGATTTGGAAAAACTGGATGAATTGGCGGAAGGTAAAAAGTTGCCTAAAGAGGAGGAGTGGTCCAAATTGGAATGTTTGAACGATTTAAAGGAGCTGGAGGCTTATAGAATCAAAGATCTCAAACAAAGAGCTAGGATTAGATGAGATATGGAAGGAGACGAAAACTCGGCTTTCTTTCATGGGTTCATAAACAGTAGACACGCGATCAATAATATCCTCAGACTGATGATTGATGGGGTATGAACGTCAAAACCATCCTTGGTTTAAAAAGAGATAATGGGCTTCTTCAAAAAGGCGTTCCAAGAAAAAGTTGATAATAGACCAAAACTTAATTGTCATTATATCAGAAGGCTTTCAGAGGTGGAGGCGGGATCCCTGACGGTCCCTTTCAGGGTGGAAGAGATTAAGAGTGCGGTGTTCGAGTTCGGTGGAGGCGTGATCCCAGACGGTTTTAATTTCAAATTCATTAAAAGGTATTGGAATTTCTTTGAAAACGATTTTTCTAAAACATTAGTAGCCTTTTACAGCAAAGGCACCATATCGACTGGGTGTAGCTCTTCGTTCATAACTCTTATCCCTAAGAACAAAGATCCGATGGGGCTGAAAGACTATAGACCTATAAATCTGATCGTGGTGATAAGCAAAACTATTTCTAAGACTCTTGCTAATCGCCTCAGGAAGGTTATCGGGTCTATAATCTAGAAAATCAGATGGCGTTTCTTAAAGGGAGGTACATTCTTGACAATCCTTTAATGTTAAATGAGTTAATTGTTTGGATTAAAAAAGTTAATAAAAGGACTCTCATTTTAAAAACTGATTTCGAAAAGGCTTACGATAATGTTAACTGGAAGTTTCTTTTGGATATCACGGGACAAATGGGATTCCCTATTGATTGGTGCAAGTGGGTTAAAGGGGTATTAATGTCGGCAAGTTCTTCGGTCTTAGTTAATGGGTCTCCTACTTTTGAATTTAAGTGCTCCAAAGGTATTAGACAAGGAGACCCTTTGTCCCTTTTTCTGTTCCTCTTGGTTATGGAAGCTCTATCTAGCTTTTTATGTAAAAGCTTTGTGGAAGGGTTGTTTAAAGGAATTAAAACACCTAATAACGGCCATGAAATCTCTCATCTTTTTTACGCTGATGATGCTCTCATTTTGGGGGATTGGGATAGGGCGAACGTAGCTAATGTGGCTCGGTTCTTGAGAATCTTTTATCTGTGTTCTGGCTTAAAAATTAATCTTCATAAAACAAACTTATACGGGTTGGCTGTGGAAAATGATGATATCACTGAGATGGCTTAGTGATTGGGTGTAAAACCGATAATATTCCGCTATCTTATTTGGGAATTACGGTGGGGGCTAATATGAATAGAATTAATAAATGGGATCCTATAATTGATATTTTTCGATAAAAGGTTGTCGGTTTGGAAAGCTAAAACAATTTTGATAGGGGGGGGGGTTACTCTGATTAACTCTGTGTTGGAGAGTCTCCCTATTTATTTTTTCCCTATAAAAGGCCCCTGCCGGAGCTATTAAGATCCTTGAAGCTAAAATGAGAAAATTCCTTTGGGCGGGTTCTAGTGATTCTAACAAAATCAATTAGGTAGCTTGGGGCTGGATCACTTGGCCTAATAAAAAAGGGGGATTGGGTATTAACAGACTTAAAGAGGTGAATGAGGCTCTCTTAATTAAATGGGGTTGGAGGTATAGGGTGGAGATTTGTAACCTATGGAGGAAGGCGGTGGAAGCTTGTCATTTAAAAAACAATCAAAGGAACTTCCTTCCGCTTAACGGTAACATCGCGGGGTGTTGGAAAAATATTGTTAATATGATCTGTAAAATAAAGATTAACGGGAAAGGTGTAAATCGTTTGATATTGGGTAAGGTGGGGAATGGGTATGAGATGTGGTTTTGGATTGAAACCTGGGTGGGTGACATCCCTTTCATGGATAGATGGCCACATCTGTGTGGTTTGGAAATGTTTAAATATTGTAGGGTGGCAGATAGAATCGGTATGATTCAGGAAATGGAGATTCTTCATGGAACTGGTTTAGACAGCTCGAGTCAGATGCGTAGCTTTTGGAATGGCAGGAATGTCAAGATGTTCTCAACTCAGTTTCGCTTTCCAACGATAAGGATTCTTGGTACTGGGATGGTGGCGACCAGGGTGTTTTCTCGGTGAAGGCAGTTAAAAAGGCTCTAATTGGTGATAGAGGGGCAAGTCCCCTCCCTTTTTTCGTTTGGTGTAAATGGGTGCCTCTTAAATGCAATATTATGGCATAGAGAGGTAATTTGGATAGGTTAGCTACGAGAGCTAATTTAAGAAGAAAGAATTTTGACATCACATCAGTAATGTGTCCTTTTTGCGATAAGTACGAGGAAATGATTGAACACTTATTTACTGCTTGCTCGGTGACTTATAGGTCTGGTGCGGATTCAGTGTGTGGTGCAACATTCCCCCTATTTATGCTTTCGACTTCAAATACATTTTAGAGATTCATAACTACTCTCAATTGGGTAAAAAACGAAGAAGATCATATACGGATTAGTGATTATCTCTTGCTGATGTATTTGGAAAGATTGAAATGAGCTGATATTCAAACAGATTAATCGAAGCCCGCAAGATATTATAGGGGAGATTAAATCGAGGGGTTTCGGATGGGTTAAAAATAGAACTTCGTGTAATTATATTAGTTGGGCGGAATGGTGTAAGTATCCTCTGTATATGTTGTAAATGTTTGCTCTTTGCCCGGTTTGGGTCGCGGTTTTGTTTTGTTTGGCCTTTTGCCCGGTTAGGTCGGAGGCGTGTTTTAATGAAGTTGTCTTATAAAAAAAGATAATGATTAGAGTTTGAATTTGTTTCAATTCTTTATGTGTAGGACAAGTTTATAGTCTTTAAATACTTGTTATTCTCTTTGTAATTTTCGAATCTTTGAAATCAATAAAAGAGAGTTGCTAATTGTTCTTGAGTTGAGCAAATTGTTAATAGAAACCAAAACTCCTAACGGGCTTATTTTGGAAATTATGGTTGAGTACTTGACTTTGAAGTCTTATAAATAACTAGGTGACATAAAAAAAATAGTTTACAGTTTCAAAATATTATTTCATTGAAAAATCTGGATGCAATTGTTGAAATAAGAAACTTGACGGAAGCTGAGCAAAAACTAAACCTGGATTCAAAAAAAAATAATCGCTGAATTAAATGATAAAAAGCTGGTGGATCTAAGGCAAAAAGCGAGGGTTCGATGGGCTTCTTTGGGAGATGAAAATGCTTCGTATTTTCATGGGTGCATCAACAGTCGTATCGGGCGCAGTAGGATTAATGGGCTGATTATTAATAAGGAGTGGTGCATCAACCCAAAAACTATAAAAAATGAAGCTATGGAGTTTTTTGCGAAACAGTTCATGGAACCAACTGAAAACAGGCCTCAGTTTCAATGTAAGCATCTAAAAACCTGGTCAGAAGAGAATATGGAATTCCTAATTGGGCCGTTCACAAATCTGGAAGTGAAAAACGCTGTTTGGGACTGCAGAGATGACCGGGCTCCGGGCCCGGACGGCTTCAACTTCAGATTTATTAATTTTTTTGGGATGATGTGGGTGAAGACTTCTACAAGGTGCTGCAAGAATTTCATGATTCCGGCATCATAAACCATGGATGCTCATCCTCCTTTATCACACTTATTCCAAAGTCCAGCAATGCAACAAGTTTAATGAGTTTCGGCCAATAAATCTCATCGGATGCATTAGTAAAGTTATATCCAAAGTGTTGGCCAATAGGCTAGAACTGGTTATTCACTCGATTATATCGGAAGAACAATCTGCTTTCCTAAGAAATTGCAACATTCTCGACGGGCCGATGATCATCAACGAAATTCTAGCATGGGTTAAACAATCAAAGACCAGGGCGATGCTTTTTAAAGGTTGACTTCAATAAAGCGTTTGATTCCATTTCATGGTCCTTTATTGACTCGGTATTGGAGCAAATGCTCTTCCCTATCAAATGTAGAGTTTGGGTCAGAGGTATTTTGATGTCTTCTCGGTCATCTGTGCTTGTGAATGGGTCTCCCTCATGTGAATTCAGTTATGGACGTGGCGTGCGTCAAGGGGATCCTCTTTCTCCTTTCATTTTCATTCTAGCAATGGAAGCTTTCTCCTCCTTTATGACAAGTGCTTTGGATATGGGTCTAATTCGTGGCATCCCTATACCTAATGGGGGACCATCCGTAACTCATTTAATCTTTGCAGATGTCCTTGTTGCAGGTGAATGGTCTCAATCGAATGCGAGAAACATTAGGAGGATAATGCGTTGCTTCGCTCTTGTACCCGGTCTATGCTTAAACTACCGAAAATCTAGTTTATATGGAGCAGGCGTGCCAGTGGAAGGTATTGCAAGTATGGCTGCCGAAATTAAATGTCAAGCGGGAACCTTTCCCTTTGTGTATCTTGGAATCCAGGTTGGAGCAAATATGAACAAGTTTTCGAACTGGGCCCCGGTCATAGATGCCTTTGAAGCTCGTCCCTCGCAATGGAAAGCTGCCACTCTTTCAGTTGGTGGGAGATTAACGCTTATCAAGAGTGTCCTTGATAGCCTGCCAACGTACTATTTTTCCTTATTTAAAGCACCGAAATCGGTTATAGAGAGATTGGAGCAATTGAGGCGCAACTTCTTCTGGGGAGGTACAAGCGAAAAATCCAAAATGGCATGGGTGAGATGGCAAATTGTGATAGCGCCCTGGGATCACGATGGACTGGGGTTGGGATCCCTACTTGATTTTAACCAAAGTCTACTATCCAAATGGTGCTGGAGATTCAAATCGGAACCAGAGTTGTGCATGGTCTACACCACTCCACCAGAAGGTGGGAATTTTTACCTCTCAAATCTGGGAGATCCGGTGTATGGTGTAACATAAACAAGGTAGAAAAAGAGCTGAAGTATAAAAATATTTCTTTGAGTGATATCATACTAGGTACACCGGGGGATGGAGACTCAATAAGGTTCTGGACAGATCGTTGGGTGGGAAACACGTGCTTCAAAGAATTATTTCCGGCTCTATTCAGATTGGAACAAGAAAAACTTTGCTATGTAAGTGAACGGATATTGTTTGATGGTTCAGTGCCATCCTTTAGATGGAGCTGGAACAGGGAACCAACTAGTGTAGAGGAGGTCAACGAATAGAAGATTGTATAAACATAATCAACACGGTTCAGAGGTTCGATGGTGAAGATAAATGGACGTGGTCTATCAGTGAGGATGGAAAATTTTCAGTCAAAACACTTAGGAAACTCATAATAGGCTCAGTCTTTCCACAGGATGAGCATTGGTTATCTTGGAATAAGTGGCTTCCAAAAAAAGTCAACATATTCGGATGGCGCATGGTTAAGAACCGCCTCCCAACAAAGGTGGAATTGCAGAAAAGGGGCATCCATGTCAGCTCTTCTGCCTGTCCGTTTTGCAGGGAAACGGGGGAATCACTGGATTACATCTTGATATCATGCTATGTGGCGACAGTCGTATGCAGTCGGTCTCAACTTGGTGCAACATCCCTCCCATCTACGCTTTCTCGCTGAAAGACCTCTTCAACATTCATCTGGGGCTGATATATCCCCGGTTAAGCGACAACTAATCAAAACGGTGACCCTCTTAGCATGTTGGTTGATATGGAGAACAAGGAACGAAATTATTTTCAAATCAAAAAATCTTGATGTGGACACTATACTGGTAGAACTGAAAACGTTGGGTTATCTTTGGGTTAAGCATCGGTCAAAGATCGAATCACTGGACTGGGATCATTGGTGTAGTTTCAAGTTCTAAAGTCTCTATGTAAATTTGGTTTGGACCGTTCTCGGTCGTTTGGCTTGTATGTACAGTTGGTCTTTTTCTAATAAAATTAGCCTTTCAAAAAAAAAATTGATAGAGGACAGAAAACTAAAACTGAAGAGGTTTTGAGTCCAATAAAAGTATTATTCGATGTTATAATACAACTGGTCTTAGATAGAGGTGTGCAAAACCGATTTCTTTCTTTCTTCTCTTTTTTTACAAACTGGTTTGGTTCCTAAATTGAATCGATTTTTTTCATTATTGGCTCACACTGGGTTTGGCCAAACCGGTTTGGGTTATGAATTGCTTTAGGGTTGAAATTCCAAACCTACTCATATCAGTTTGGGTCGGATTCTTCATTTGCGGCCAAAACCTATTCCAGAATAGATCTTTTTACAAAAAAATATTTTTACACACCGGTTTGGGTCCAAATCAATTTTTTTCATTAAACTCTCATAAGTCCAGGGTCCAAACCGGTCTTTTGGTTTAGTGAGCCGGTAAGAAACCGGTTTGGTGGGCCCATACCAGTTTTTTACACCTCTACTCTTAGGAATCAAGTGAGAAGTCTTTCCATCACTTGTATTCTAGTGATTGGAAAGACTTGGGTTTTCTTTGGAGACTAAAGTTCAGTCCCCACTAGTGCCACATTTGGTGGATAAAGGCAATGAAGGCTAGTTCTCCCAGACCCTAGGTTAAGAGTTCGAGCTCAAGCCACCCCATGTTTTAGTCCACTGTGTGTTAGGCCAGAGAGTTCTCTCTTGTGGCGGCGCAAGGCCCTGTCACTGGCAGTGGGTGGTATGGTTTCCCGGGGAACGCCGTTAACCAAACTCTGACGCCAGCGTTGCTGGCCCGGTTAAGACAACATAGTCTAGCTAGAGTAGGTTTAGGATCTTTTGTTTCGGAAGGTGTGAGAGCTCTCTCACAACAAGCTAAAGATTCTCACCGTTCAAAAAAAACTAACAAGTCTAGACTTTTGGTGTTCAAATATCATGAGCCTAAATGTGCCATTTGGGCTTGAATTATTATTCCTAAATTTTAAATAATACATGACTAAATAGTACCCGACTTGAAAAATTAGAACAATAAAAATAGCGCAAATCTTTAACCTGAAAACAAACAAGTTTCAGGTTCTGATGAAACCCGTTTTATTAAACATTTTAACAATATATACGACCCATCGAATATATGAGTTTACCCAAATATGACCCATTTAATAAACACATTACATATTAAACCTTTTAAGGGAATTTTTTAATTCTAACATGACGTTAACATATTAAGCTTTTATGGGTATTTTTTTTAAAGTTCATAGTTTCTAAAGGATTATATAAAGTTTGATTTAACTACCTATTCAAGTGGTTTTCTCTAATCTCCAGCTAAATGTGGTTTTCTCTAAGCTCCAGCTAAATATATAACACTAGTTTGGTACATGGGAATGAGAGAGAGAAAATTCAAAACAAATAAAGAACACCATTTACCACACAAGTTTAATTTGATCCAAAATATTTGGTTGTTTAAATGGTTATTAAGTCACTAAATATTACATGTATTCACAAATGAATGTTAAACGGGTTGATCAAAATTCAACATGAGTTCAAGTGGGCCTGACACTTGCATTGAACAATCACCTTGAGACCACCCACAGTGGCTCCTGTGGGGGCGTTTGCCCAATCATGTCTAAACACGCCGGGGAACCACCCCTGGGCGTGTTTGGTGACTTTTTCTGTTTTGGCGTTTTTCAAACAATGCTTGCACGCATTTGAATTGGCCAATTAGACCGTTTGCAACGGTCAAAAGCAATGGATCTATTTATTTTTTCCTTTTTTCCTTTCTCACCTTTATATATATACACACATCTACTCACATTTTTACAAACAAAAACCTATACAATTGTCACACCCCAACCGATGGCGGAATCATCGAGGCGCGGCACTAAGCGAATCAGATTGCCCAAGAGAATCCATAACAATTACTATATGACAATATTTAACAAGGTTCAATTTCCCATAAAACTAAACAAATATTCATACAATAATTGAAAGAGTTAATTACTGTTTTCGTCCATGTGGTTTGTCAAAAATCACTTTTCAGTCCATTAGTTTAAAAATTGCGATTTCAGTCCCTGTGGTTTCACTTTCGTAACCATTTCAGTCATGTGGTTTCACTTTCGTAACCACTTAAATCCACTTATTATGTAAGTACAGGACTGAAATGGTTACGAGGTGGACTGAAATGGTTACGAAAGTGAAACCACACAGACTGAAATCGCCATTTTTGACAAACCACAGGGACGAAAACAGTAATTAACTCTAATTGAAATAAATCCAAGTTTCTCAAACAATAAATTAAAGTAGACAACTTAATTAAGCGTGTATCTAGAGAGTCCTAATCTTGATTCAAGATAACCTGTGTTTAACTTGCAACATACGTTAAAATAATGTCAATACAAAAATGTATTGGCGAACATACAAGTTTTGTTATAATAGCATAGTAGAGAAAAACGTCGCGAAATACCATCTACATAAACACGATACACATAACATATAAACTAAACAAGATAAATTTCACATGTTAAGTCTCGAAAAGGCTGGTAAGCGCGATGTGTCCTTCCTAGCTAGACCCCGTCGGGTGTCAGCCAATCTATAGTACCATACTAGCTAAGGTTGGAATTAACAAAAAAGTGTCCTAGAATATATGTATCAAGCATCATGTGTAAATATGTATAACAGATATTTGCGTGTGATAAATCAGTTTAGCGAGTGTTGTGTACTTTTAATATGAATGTATGTTACACCCAAAAAGTGCGTTAAAGCGAAAAGGGGTCATGTATACTCATGGTGAGTGCGTAAACAACAAGACACGAGCGAGATGGAGTGAGGATAGTGTCTGGTCAGCCTGCCGGTAGAAACAGAAGTGCATCAGTCTTCGGTTGTGTTGAACGGTTTGAATGGAGATTTGTGCGAGAAAATATTTCGTGCGAAAATTTTTCATGCGAAAATGCCTGTTTCGTGTCCAAAATCGAGTGTTTTCGCGTCATTCTTCGGGAAATCGAGTGTTCATCCCTCCAGCCTTAGGCGACTGGTCAAACCTTGTGCCAGAGAGGTCTTTAGAGCGAGTGAGTCGTTTGTGGAAACTCGGACTGGGTCATACGAACCCAAAGTGATTCGTGCGAGCCAGTCCAGTTTGCACAAGTGACTGTTCTTGCGTCTTTGTGCAACCGGAACTGAATCTTCGCTTGGAACAGACGTGATTTCGAATCCATTTCAGGCTATTTTTGACACTGTTTCGTTCCACTACTTAGTTAACGAAACATACATCGGTTCTATCTGTTTTTGTGTGAAAATCGATTTTTATAAAACAGTTTTGCTAAGATAAATACCTTGTGAGCTCGAGACAACAAGGTTTTAGATCTGAGAAGCCAAGGCTAACTCAAACATGCTCGGTTAAGTGTAGATCTAAGTTAAAAATCAGAAAGTTTGATGAAAAATATGAAGGTTTTCATAAACAGAAGAAGTTTAGTTGAAATCGAAGATAAACTCGTGTAAAATTGTTGTAGAAATTGTTGTGATTTGCGTGAAAAACGTAGTCTTCTTATTTGGAACAGAGAAAACGAGCTAGAGAGCATTTTGGTGCGAGAGTCAGCAAGCCGAGAATGAATGACAAGGGTTGGTATTTATAGGAGGAGAGAAGTGAGGGTAGTCTAATGAAATTTTCATGCGAAAATGTCTATTTTCGTGCGGAAAATGCCATTTTCGTGTGAAAAATACCATTTTCGTGCCAAAAATATGTCGTTTTCGTGCGAAAACTGCCATTTTCGTACAAATTTTTTTTAGGTTAGGTTAAGTGCGTTAAGACTTTTAGTGAAGTGTTAAGCGTATTAAGCGTTTAAATTAAATTAAATAAAATAAATAAGCGAGATAGTATGCGTCTCAGTTCCCAAGTTTTGTGAGTGTCGCGTTGTGGTTTAAGGGATCTAGTAGTCTTAGAAACATCACGCGATTGTCATAGTATTAGCGAGTGCGTTATAAGCGTTGTGAGGTGCGATGTAGTGTTGAAATAAGCGATGTAGTGCGAAAGTATGGGATGAGCGTAGTACGCGATATAGTTCACATTATGATTCGAATCTCTGGTGCTAGGCGTAACGAGAATAACGAGCTGCGAAAATACGGGTTGTTACAGCAATCTCAAATATAAACCGTTTTTATAAAAAAAATGGATTCCACTAGTTTCTCGTCCATCGCAAATTATTACTATAGAGAGTTTTTAGCGGATGATGATAAGTCCACCAATGAGGAGGTCGAGCAAGAGGCGGTTACGAGTGCTTGTCAACTAGCGGTGCGATATATGATGCATTGTAGCCGACCCGAACGTGAAATTAAAACAAGAGATTATATTGAACGAGACCAACGTGCGGCAAACGATTGGTTGATGAAAGATTATTTCGATAAAGCGCCAACATATCCGAACCCAGAAGTTTTTAGGCGTCGCTTCCGGATGAGTAAGCGTTTGTTTCTACGCATCGTCGAGGACTTTGAAAACAACTTCGCTTATTTTAAAGAAAAAGCGGATGTGAAAGGGCAACTTGGATCCTTGCTTATGGAAACACGACCGGCATCAATGACGAGTATTTAAAAATGGCATAGAAAACAACACGAGACACCTTGGAGCATTTTTGTCACGGTACATTCCTATACTTTACGATAAACATCACAATTATTTTTTATTTTTAGCTTATGGTTGTATACATTTGTTAAAGGTATTATAAATTTGTACGTTGCGCGTTGAGAACGCCCACATGGAACGACCTTCAAAAGATTTACGAGGTCCATTCTATTGAGCATGGTTTGCCGGGTATGATCGGGAGCTTGGATTGCATGCATTGGCTTTGGGATAACTGTCAGACCGCATGGCGAGGTCAACACACCCGGGGTGACCAAAAGGGACCTACTGTTATTCTTCAGGCGGTCGCCTCATAGGACCTTTGGGTTTGGTCGGCTTACTTTGGCGTGGTCGGGTCATGCAATGATATAAACGTTTTTGAACAATCTCCGTTGTTAGAGGACTATATTTCTTGCAGAACTCCAAAAGCGTCTTTTTACGCAAACAAAAGCTACTACCCCCATGGATACTATTTGTGCGACGAAATTTATCCTAGGTATTTGATTGTCGTGAAGACGTTTAGTAATCCTTTCGATGAAAAAAGAGCACACTTTAAAAAGGTTTAAGAGTCTTCATGGAAAGACATTGAGAGATGGTTTGGGGTTCTTAAACAACGATGGCAATATTTGAGAAATCCTTGTCGTGCATGGATCAAGCAAAAATGGAGAGATGCTATGTACGCTTGTATAATCATGCACAACATGATTTTGGAAGACGGAGGAAAGGCGATATGCCAGCATTATGTACCAGAAGCCGTTCAGGAGGAGCATCCGCAAGCGTCAATGGAAGAAAGAGTGAATAATGCACGAGAATTGAGTTACGAACCCTACCATTCCGCATTAACGGTTGATTTGGTACAACACGCATGGTCGCTTCGGTATATCCCAATTGAGGGTGAAAAAGAAACATGACGAAAGCGAAGACGAAAATTAATGTGTTTTTTTTAAATATGATCGTTTTTTTAATACTAGTATTGTAATTTTTTATTTAATGAAATATTATTAGTTTTTAATTTAAAAAAATTAATAATTGTGTAATGACTGGACATTATTCCACTACGCCCCTTTTGTAAAAACGCTCAATAATGCCACCTTATTGACTTGAGTGCCTCGTGGCAGAAAACGCCTAAGGGTAGGGGCATTATTCACTAAACCACTATACAAGATCTTACAACCTGAAAAGATTGACACCATTAACTAAAACAACTGAATATTGAAACTATTTCCAACAAAGGATTGCGTTCTCACACGAGATTTCACTTCCTTTTCCAATTAATCATGTGAAATCATTGATGATTTTGTATAATTGTAAACAAGGATTATATATTTTAAGTGGTAAATACTAAAACATTGTTTTTAATTGAATCAATACAGTATTGGGCTGCCCTAACATAGTTTTTAATATGAATCAATACTGATAGTATTGGGCTGACGCTAAGATAGTTTAATACCTGCAGAACGTTTTCCTACATCAGACACTGTAAAGTACATTATTTAACATTAGAGAGATATGCAACTTATACCATATTCTTTTACCCATGTATAATACTTATACAAACAGAATGCATGATACCGGAGAAATCAACTGATCAACACTTGACTATCACTTACTTAATACATAACTCCTCAAATCGTTAATGAATTGTGTCTTTGAAACTTGTTGATGTTGATGCCGACTCACTATATGTAAACATCAGTGGATCTTCACTATGATTTGCCCAACCAAAACTAGTTTGAACGGTGGAAGTAGAAGGCCTAGGCACATGTGACATTCTAATGCCTTCCAACTCCACGGCTACTTCTTTCATTGGTGGTCTATGTTTTCCATTGGTATTCAAACAACGCATTGCCAAGTTAGCTATTGTCAAGGGCACACCCTTTGAATCCTCTTTAACAACTGCCTGATCAAAAATTGACATCACACGACCTTCTTCCAGAGCGAACATAAAATATGTTGCTAAATTTCTATTTTCACCAAATTTAGTTAAAGAAATTGGCTTCTCTCTTGTAAAAAGTTCGAGCAAAACTACTCCAAAACTGTAGACATCACTTTTCTCAGTGAACTGACTGGATTGGAAGTACTCTGGATCGAGGTAACCAAATGTACCTTTGACTAAGGTAGTTACGTGAGTTTGATTTATTGATACGAATCTGGAAGTCCCAAAGTCAGAAACCTTAGCCCTATACTTTTCATCCAAAAGAATGTAGGTGGTCTTGATGTCCCTATGGTATATCGGAATGGAGGTTGCTGAATGTAAGTAAGAGAGTGCTCCTGCAACCTCAGTAGCAATTTGTAATCTTGTGTTCAAAGAGAATGGGAACTCACCGGTATCATCTTGAATAAGGCTATACAAGGTGCCATTTGGGACGAATTCCGAGACAAGTTGAGGAACCTCGGTCTCAAGGCAACATCCCAATAATTTGACAACATTCCTATGATTGACTTGTGACAGAATGACAACCTCATTGATGAACTGATCTAACTGGTTCTCATCGACAATCTTTGATTTCTTGACTGCTACAATTCTTCCATCAGCTAACATGCCTTTATACACCGTACCTTGACCTCCTCGTCCAAGGATGCTATTCTCATTATAACTGTCAGTGGCCATCTCCAAGTCTTTTGAGGTGAAAAGTATGGTTTTATCGATTAAACCAACATCTATTTCTTGTTGTTGTTTGAGAAGTAGGCCACCATTGCGTTTAAAATACTTTTCTTTCTGCCTCTACTATGACTGTGTTAATCTTTTTGTACAATGCATAGATGGACGCGGTTAGCAAAACCAATCCACGCTAATGCTGATACCTAAAAGGAGAAAGATAAATGCAGAAAATTAACAGGAATCCTAACGAGAAGATTTTAGACTTTACTGTTAAAGGTATGGAGTTCCCCCCAATGATATATAATTGTGTGACTAGGTTACGTAAGCTACCAATTCATTTCCTTAGAAAACTAATTATTAGTTACATTGTTAAAAGAGTTAAATGCTTGGTTGGTCCTTGTGGTTTGCTAAAATTGCAGACTTGGTCCCAGTGGTTCACTAATTACACGCTTGGTCTTAATAGTTGTAATTTTTGCACTCGGGTGGTCCTTATCACTAACCTATGTTAAGTTTTTCAGTTAAATACGTGCAAAATTGCTAACTTGCCCCTAAACAAAGAAAAAAAAAGAAAAAAAACTGAACCCTCTTTATCTTCTTCATCCTCTCCCCCCCCTCTCTCTCTAAAACCCACCACCCACCTCCACCGTCAGCCCATCACTACCACCACCGCCACCTTCAACCCACCACCACCTCCTCCACCGCCTCCTTCAACCCATCACCACCACCTCCACCGTCAATCGACCACCACTACCTCCACCTACAACGTCACCTTCAACCCATCACCACCACCTTCAACCCATCACCATCACCTCCACCGTCAATCGACCACCGCCACCTTCAATCTGTGACGGTGGAGGTTAATCGACCTCTAGAACTGGTCTGCTCAATCTTTTCCTCTCTCTAACACCTATCACCACCTGCCCCTTAAACCCATCGTCGCTTGCACCTTCAATCTGTGACGGTGGAGGACGCCGGAATTAAAAGGGGTCGTCGGGATTCTGCGGCGTGCCACCGGAGGATGCCGGAATTAAAAGGGGTCGTCGGGATTCTGCGGTGCGCCACCGGAGGATGTCGGAATTATGTCGGCTCCTCACTTTCTCTCAAACTCTCTCGATCTCTCTAATATCTACACATTGGTTTTTCGGAGCAGGTTCGTTTTCCAGCGGGTAGTTGAGGGTGGTGGTTGGTTGTTATGAGTGGTACGATGGGGCTGGTGTGGTAGCTTACAAAGCAACAGGTGGGAGTAAAGGAGGTGTGGTTGCAGGTTTATGTAGAAAGAGATAGAGAGTAGGAGGGTGTGTTATATTTATTTTTTTAATTGTTTAGGGGTATTTTAGTCATTTTACACATACTTAACTAAGAAAACTAACACATGTTAGTGGTAAGGACCACCCGAGTGTAAAAATTACAACTATTAGGACCAAGCATGTAATTAGTGAACCAATGGGACCAAGTCTGTAGTATTTGCAAACCATAGGGACCAACCAAGCATTTAACTCTTGTTAAAATGTATACAAAAAAAAACCAATTGGGAGAGTAGGTTACCTAACATTACACCTAATGATGATTTGCGGCCATAGTGCATGTCACAAGATAGTTTTGAGATGATTTGCGATGTAGCATCATCGTATATGCTACTAAAGACGCGGCTACAAACGCCCCCCTTACGCTCACACTCTATACACTCCTTAAGTTCTGAAACCACACATATAAGAAATCACAAATATAAAAATCAATTTAAAAAGAAACATGTACTGAAAAAAAAAATAAGAATTGCATACTTCTGCACCCCTTTGGTAGATAAGGGTTTCCTTCTTGTGATATATTACACTGGCATTTTCTATAGCCCACCAATGAACTATCATATAGGCGAAACGTGAGATCTGTGCACTCTGGGCGCTCAAAAGCTGGAATATCTTCCTCGTAAAGGAGTCTTACTGGCCAGTAAAGTGATATCGGAACATAAGAGTGGTCCCTACCAATAGACTGGAGAGAAAAGTTTCCATTAACGAATGAATCCTTGTCTACCAAGAAGGAAAATCCACCGGTTGCATCTCCACCATGTTTTTCCAACCGTGTTAAATTCAAGGTGAACTTCTCGAGATAATAAGGAATTGTCGCTTGACAACAACCGATGCATAACAGTTCTTTAAGTCTACAAAAGTGTCATTAGTGCAAGTTGTTGAGCATCCGGTGACAGTAGTCCCCTCTACATCCGTGATGACGGCATTTCCACATCCAACAACAACGAATATGTTATGCAGTCTGGAAAATAGGAAGGGATTTCCAATGTCATCAAAGTCTATGGTGCTGGGTAAGATTTCACTACTATTTATAACCTGTTTCTGGAAATCAAGGTCCATTGAGGCATTTACCGTGATTGTTTGTTGTTCCAAACTTACATTCAATTCCACCATGTTTTTGAATGCAGACAGATATGGGATTGATGAGTTGCATTCAACAACATACCGTTCGTCCAAAGCACAATGTTCTCTTATTCCAAAAGGGAACGGAATCCCGACCTTCCCACATCTTTCTTGGCATCCTTTCTTGACCAAACTAAGAGCTTCAGTCGAATCTGTTGTTTAAAACCAAAAGTATAATGGGTACATAACTTCGTGCAAAAATTCCATACAAAAAGAATACAGAATCTTAATTGTTATACCTCGCATTGATTTTGCAAATACGGGTTCCCTACACGCCCATCACCACACGAACACTTTTTTGGATGAGCCAAATGCAGTGAAGATTCATTATTCTTTGGTTCCCAACAATTGGATAGTTCATGTTGGACTTCGTCCTTTGTTAGGAACCACAAAAGTGATATGGGATAGTAAGAGGGGTTCCTCGTGTTGATTAGGTACTCGTACCCAGAGCGCCATATGCTATCCAATACCACTGGTGTGACACCCAAGAAGGCAGACCCACAAGATCCATCTCCACCCGACCCTTTAGTGAGGTCATAACATTCAGATTATACGACTTCAAATTGCTGTGAACTTCAACTTGGCAGCCTCCTCTTTCATCGGTGGTACGGTTGCAACCATGTGAACAGAAAGAGATTACTCTCCCATCGCCTAAGATATCAGCATAACCACACCCCTCGAAGTTAAGCATGTTATCTGATCCAGAATATAAAAAGGGACTCTCACCGAGGTCGATACCTGGGATGTGATGGACTGAATTCGGGCAACGAGAGGTTACTGAGACATTAACAATCACCTTTTGTTCTTCCAAGTTTACATCCAACACTTCCATGTTGTTGAATGCAGAGAGGTATGGTCTGGAGGAGATGCAGTCAACAACATACCATTTGTTGGCAGAACAATCTTCTCCGATTCCAAACGGGTATGGAATTATCGCCATGTTCCCGCAAGTATCTCTGCATCCTTTCTTCGCGTACTCAATGGCTTCTGTTGATATTAAAATCAAGGTAAGGGTATACAAAACTTGAAACTGCTTCATTTTTTATTGTTACAAAACTTGGGTCAACTCTCAACCAAATGAATGTATATGCTGTGTAATTTCATTTGTTTCACACCGTCGTTGACTCTGATTACGGTTGACCTTATTGGCTTATCTACATATATCCACACTAATGTTTGCTATGGGACTAGACCCGTCAACCACTTTACTATGGCTTTGGTATCAAGTGAATTAAATGGAAAACTTGAAACTGCTGTTAACAAAAATGATTGAAGATTGTGATATTTTACTCGAAAGATTTCAAGGTCTCAAATTAAGGTAGAGGTGGTAAAAAAGGAAGTTTGGATATGATAAGAATCTGACGTCAACTTCCACTGAAAACTGATAATTTAAGAGATCAAGTACACATTAATTGACTTCTATGGTCATCCCAAAGGCGTGCGTTTGGTGGATATATGGTGGGGTTACTTATATTCAAAAAGATTTTAGATGATGGAAATATGTGTTACATTTAGAGTTGACCATCATCAATTATTAGATGATTGGATCAAAACGTTAGGCACAAATGCCGTGTCATGTACTGGTCCATATATTATTATAATTATAAGTATATATAATAGTGTAGATGACTATAAAAGTTACAATTTATGACAAACTATTTTATGGTTGGCCATCTTATAGTTGACTTTTCTTTTTCTTTGAAGAAAAAGCAAACTACTTTATGAATAATGGAATTATCGAAAGTACACGGTTTATTTGCGGCCCGATGGTCCCAATTTACAACAAAGTCTTGAGTTGAACGTAGCAGTGGTCCGGTATTTCAACCGGGATTGAAAAACTGAGGATACGTTCGAAAAACTCAAATTTCAATTTGGTTAATCACAAAGTAAAATTTTCGATTGAGTTCGAAATTCGATTAAAATGATGCATGCAATTTTTCTTAGTTTTATTGTTTTGGAACATACACAATTTATATTAAGATCAAGGGTATACGGGTGGTCTCAGGAAGGGTTTTGGGAAGCTCAGGGTTGCGTGGGAACATTGTCCCTTCTCATTTGGGGCCGATGACATGCTTCAAGAATTGGGTAGGACTCCAAGATTGGGAGAGACGCGGGAGTGAAACAAAGAACAATACAGGAAGATCGAGAGGTGGGACTTGGGAGCGGCACCGAACGTCTGGAAAGTTCGGGAATACCTTCCCGTCCAAATCAGGGCTGATGAAATCCCGTCCAAATCAGGGCTGATGAAATGCTTCAAGAATCGAGAAGCATATTGTCTATCCTAAGTTCTTACATTTTAGCCTACTAACATTTAATAACCAACCCAATAATGATCAATCTAATAATCAATTACCCTAATATCTAAATTACTAAATTAAATAAGACCGTTGTCATAATTGCATCGTTGTTTGTTTCCTGATTAATTAAATAATAATAATAATAATGTAAGAGAGGATTAATTTATTGAACCTTCCAGGTCAAATGTAAATAGTAAATGTAGTTAACGAGTTAGCGTTACCCGCGCGTTGCGGCGGAACGTTGATTATAAAAGTTTTTAATAAATTATTTTAAAAAAACAGAGATACACGTTAGGTTTTAAAATCACCATCGTCATACTCAGTAAATCCTACGAATAACAAACCTAAGATCGTGTTTGAGGAGGGTAAGATGTAGACGACCTTACATATATCACGTAGGAATAGAGAAGCTGCTTCTAACGAGACCCCGACTACATAGTAGTCTTGCATTAAGCCTAGGACATAAGGCACATAACACTCAACAATTAAGACAAAGACCGATTAGGACATAAGGCACATAACACTCGTATTTTTAGCGCTATTTTCACGAAATTAGTAAAACAACTTTATAATTAATGCACTTTTAATTTTTGCCCCCTGAGCGCCCACACACATGTACTTTATATGTGCAAACCGCAAACATGGCGTAAGATAGGTTTTAGAATATTATATATTATTGCATTACAAAGAGAAATAATAGAATCACAAAAAAGAGAAAAGAAAAAGATATTCATCCATAGTTTTAGAATACTATATATTATTGCATTATATAGGGAAATAATAGAATGATAAAAAAAGAGAAAAAAAAAAGATATTCATCCATGGTTTCATGCAAAGATATTATTAGACATAATCATGAAACTTACATATCCAACCAACATGCATATTCAATTAAGAATACATGACACAAATGTTTTGTTTAAATCATATGCCAACACATTATTCATCAAGTATTGCTACTACTTAAATATTAGTATACACAATGTTTATCCAATTAGGATTATGCGAAAGCATAAAGTTTCATCATGTTTCTTTGATCTTTCTGAATTTTTATTAAAAAATAGTAAATAAATAGTAAATACAAAAAGTACAAAATTAATTCCAAATTGAATTAGTTGTGTATATTAACAAAATAGTAGCAAAATGAGTAACGTTTTTAAGTTAAATTACATTGAATAATTATAAAAAAATACCAATTAACTTTAATGCATACACATACTGACCTCGTATTAACCATTTATAAGATAAGACAATAGAAATGATTTTGTAGATTATAGGCAATGCTTTGTACAAATATAAATTAAAGGAAATACTTATCAATAGATGTACAAATATAAATTAAAGGAAATACTTATCAATAGATGCACAAATATAAATTAAAATTATATTTAAATGAAACCATGCGTATTGCCCACAGTAAGAAACAAAACCATGATTGTAAACCCCTGCAACAATGACTGATTAGTAAAACCATACACATCTCAAAACAATGGTTTGAAACTGATAAAAAAAACATACGATCCTCCCTCTGGTTATCATCAAACACAAACTTCCTCCACCATGCACTCTACAATCTTAATCCTCCTCTGTAGATGCAGAAGCCGTCGCTAAAATCGTTGTTTTATGCACGGGTGGCCCATAACGCATCCCAAACCCCCAGCACTACGCCCATCAACATCCTTCTCATCTGTTTGAACCGTGATGGTGAAGAATTTGAAGATCATTGCCGAAACCGGCACCGGATACGTTGGTGTTTGAGGCAAAGAACGCATACCCTTGAATGCCTGTCGCCGGAGAACAACCACTACCGTCGTCATACTTCCTCTATGATCAGTGATCACCGCCTCTTTGTTGTCTTTCTACATCAACACTTCTTGTTTGCGGCAACCAAGAAATAATTGTAAATATACAGATCGGTGATGTTATATAGGGTGTGAAACAGTAACGGACGGGGGAGACGGTGGTTGGAGGGAAGACGCGTCGGTTTGGTTATCAACGGGAACGACCGTTGTTGAATGATTTTGTCGGATTACAATTTTTGAATGGTTTTGTCGGTGCCGTAACGGTGTGTCCATTCTCCGGTTGGTTTTGTTGGACGGTGTGTCCATTTTCAGGTTGTTTAAACGTATATGGCCATGGTGTTAACCCAAGTTGCGTCGGTTATTTTGGTTTTTTTTTTGTATGTATACATAATTTAGGTTTGAAGTGGCGGTTACATGAACCCAAGTGGTGTCTCTTTTCTGACCAACGCAAGTTTAACGTTGATTGTTTTTAACAGTTAAGATTTGTATGTGTATGAAAAGGTAGCAATTGGTTTTTGTATTAGAGTATAATATGATATATGTAAGTGAAAAATAGACTAGGGTGCAATCAGAAAACCTGGTAGCCAATGAGTATCATATTAATTGGTTTGGGAAGAAGTAGTTATATGATTTATCACTTGGTGCAAATGCTACAGGTGGAAAGGCTTGGTCATTAGCGTTGTCAGCGCTTGCACGGTGTAAGTGGCTTTTACCAAAGGGTTTATCCGGATGGCTGAGCCTGTATTGTATCCCTTGGCAAACACTATGGCAATAGGGTGAACGGAAAGATTAGAGTCAACTGAGGTTTTAAAAAGGTGATAACAATCTCCAACATATCCCAACATCAAACATGGAAATAATTATATTCAAGTTTCTTAACAGACATGTCTAGCAACTAGGGTTGTCCAAAAAGCTCGCGGCTCAAAGCTCAGTCGGATTTAGCTTAGAAAAAAACTCCCTTGATATGGTCTGGTTTGAAACTGAGACTAGCCGGCTAGTCTCGGTTACAAAGTGAGCCTAGCTCGGCTAAGCTTTTAGCTCGGATTATTTAACTTGTAATATATTTAGGGGTGGGCTAAACACACCCTCTTTGTTACTTGGTATACTCCATCCCTGAAAAATAATTTTAAAAGTTGTCAAAATCTCCCCCTATAAAAATCATTGTTATTTAAATGTTTTTTTATTCTTCACCTTCGTTTATAACCCCCTATATAAATCATTGTTATTTAAATGTTTTTCCTATTCTTCACCTTTGTTTATAACTATATAATTTTATTATAATCATATAATTAAAAATAATTAATATTTATATAAACATGATCATTAATCCAATGAACTTATTAGTACATATAAAAAATTTGCCAGTTAAAAATTATTGGGCGAGTGTTCGATTTATGATGGCTATCACTTTATTTTTTTTTAATACTCAGTGAATTAATTATATTGAGTGTATGTGCTTTAGTTTTTAAAAAAGATTGAAATATTGATTTGGCAAGAATATTGATAGTGTCATGAATACTAATTCACCAGATAACAATTAATATCAAATTTCGACAATCCGACGACCCAGTAATACAATTCGAACTTAACTGAAACCATAGGGAAAATTTGTTGATTAAATATATAGAATTACAAACTTGGGTAATAAAATTAAAAAAAAAATAAGACAGATGCTCGTAGCTCTAAATAGTTGATGGAAGTATGACTATTTTGGTATACATATAGATTTAAATATGAAGAAAAAAATCAAATGCATGAATAATAATAATAGAAGTTGGATCCATATGCAATAATGAATAAGTTTAGATATATAACTAGGTTAATGCCCGCGTTAAACGCGGCTTCAACCAAAAACATAATATTTTGATTCAAATTTATTCCTTTGTAAACAAACATACATTGGAAAAGAAAAGAAGAAAATTATTTAAATCCCGGAAAAAAACTTCCTTGTAGACGACATTATTTGTTTTATTTGTTACATTCTCATCTTTATCTAGTATAAGCAACTTGACATCGGCTCTGCTTTTGACTCTTGATAATGTAACATAAAGTTGACCATGTGAGAAAACTGGATATTTCAGATATAATCCAACCCTTGATAGAGATTGTCCTTAACTTTTGTTTATACTCATTGCGAAACATACATTTAAGGGGAATTGTCGTCGTTGAAACTTGATAAAAATTCTTTTATCAGAAGGTGTCAAACTGATTCGTGGAATAAACGTTTTTGTCCCAATGTTTCCTCCAGATATAATCTCAGCTTCTATAACACGTTTGTATAGTTTAGTAATACGTAATCTCGTACCGTTGCATAAACCATTTTGTTGATCAATATTACGAAGCAACATTACAGGTACACCGACTTTGAGGACTAATCGATGATTAGGCAAACCAGATATTTTAAGACCATTAAGAACATCAGGAGAATATAGTTTAGCATGTGATGGATTCTTTGCTTGATCAGTTTGACAAATACTATCAGAACTCAAATATTCGACTTCTTTACGAGGAAATAAAGCAAGTAATATTTCATTTATTTCTTGAACAACTTCATTTATTGGTGCTAATATAGCTCTTTCAGCAAAATAATCATTAACTTTATATAGCTGAAGAAGTGAAGGGTATACAAAGTCGATCAAATCTGACATTGGATCCATAGAACACTTGATTAAGAGATCTTCAGGAATGTCTATAACAACCTCACAATCATCACCTGTCACCAATCTTTCCCTCGCCCAACTCAAGCAACCAATTTGTAAAAGCTTTAATCTCTTCTATATCAGATGCATTAGCCCCTACATTTAACCTCATATTTTTCGTTAATGTAAGGACCTTACAAGTACTACAAATATATGACAAAGTTACTGAAGCATTAACGATTTCTCGTCTACTATCATTTGGTACAACCGGAAGTATTTGTCTAAAATCACCACCCAACATCATAACTTTACCACCAGAACTCATCTCTGAATTTACTGAATCATCAAATTTGAAGATATCTTTCATTGTTCGGTCAAGTGCTTCAAACGCATGTTTATGAATCATCGGTGCTTCATCCCAAATTATCAACTTCGTTTTTCTCAATAAATTGGTAACTTGATCATCTGGTTTAATAAAACACATAGACTGTTCAGTTAAATTTAAAGGTATATGAAACCTTGAATGTGCAGTCCGTCCACCAGATAACAAAAGAGAAGCAATTCCACTTGATGCAACGTTTAATACGATATCTCCTTTACATCTGATGGATGTAGACAATGTCTTCCACAAAAAAGTCTTACCAGTCCCTCCATAACCATAAACGAAGAATACACCACCCGTATTACCATCAACGGCTTGAATTATCTCATCAAAGACAATACGCTGCTCATCGGTTAGACTGCTTAAATGATTATCAAATTCAACAGCAGTAGAACTTACATCGTAAGCAAGCTCATCAACAATTAAACGATTGTCTGCTGAATATATTGATTCACTATCGGGTTGAGGCATAGACGTAAACCGACTTAGACTTGAGTTATTACGTAATAAGTAACGCTCAATTTCAAGCAACGTTAGGTTTTTATTTGTTCCTCTGGAAGAGACAAACCTATTAAAAATATATAAATAAATTATTTAACGTTGTAAACCTAAAAAAATAAAATTAATTAACAATATTATAACACATAACTGTCAAAAGATTAAATAACATTTTGCATACCTTCAATCCCTATAAGCTTTTGACGATTGCATAAAATGCCATCAGCAAGGTACTCCCATGTGTTTTCCCAAACATGTTTAGGCCTAGATAATGTATTAGACACCAACATTGTAGCAAATAGATTCCGAAGATAGTATCCTCAACCTGTGTAGTACGCCTCTTTGATAGCTTCTATATACTCCTTGTCGTCATCTAAAAGGCCTCTAGCGTAGCATGCATCTCTAAATGTTGGTAAGACTTGTCCATTCACAGTATAGATATCTTCAAAAGACTTAGGACCTACTACCTTATTAAGAAGGATTCTTAAAAAATAAGCCTCGCCCATAGAAGGATTAACACAATGAATACGACCAAGTTTTGCCTATTATGCATTTATCCCATATCCTGTCCTTCTGTTTCCAAACAAATTTAGTTGGGAATTCAACATAAGTAAGGGTACGCGCCAACGGATCTTGTTCGTTTTTTCCATCCACCCCAAAAACATCGTAGGTGAAACATATGGTTTTTTAAGAACATTATTGTAACATCCGTCGAAAAACGGGTTTCCAAACCCGCTTTGTTTATTAATCGAATAATCAGTTATAAAATTTCGTTGCGTATTTATGATTAATATTAATTTTAAACTATACATAATTAATAAACATTTTAGAATTTAAAAACTATAATTATTAAAAAGTAAAAATAAGTTAGTAAAAAAAGAAAAGAGGCTGCCGGGTTTCGAACCCAGGTCAGCCGGAAGAAACAAACAAACACTTAACCACTCCGCCACTTGACTTGTTTGTGATAAATGATAAAACAATTAATACTTATAATAAAACTCAAAACTCAAATTTGGTAATCAGCGCGCCCAATTCGCAGTCGCCGGAAATACCGACGATTTCGCCAATTGTCGACGGTTTCCTTTGACTGAACGCGTATATTAACTTCGACATCGGTTATAACCGATGTCTAATCCCGTGATCTCAGTCATAACCGCCGGAGAAAACCTTGACCACGAATCAAGACCAAAATCGGACTCAATTCATCCTGATTCTTCCCTATAAATACACACCCAAGTCTCTGGTAATCTTTTCGCTCAAAATCGCACAATTTCTCGAAGCAATAGCACTCGCCGGAGATATTCTGCAATCGCCGGACTTTCGCCGGAAAACCGAGACGTACATCAAATCGGTAAATTTCTCGATTCTTTCGTTTTCAATCCATTGCTAGACATATATAACTTTAATCCTTCAACCAGAATCGGTCCCAGACGACATTACCGGATATTCTGCACTCGCCGGAAAATCTCTGGAAATTTCCGAAATCACACTGTAAATCGGTACAATCATCTAAACCTCCTGATATCTCTTGTTTAGTCATTTAATTTCACAACTCATCGATCAAAATTGTTAATTGATTCAATCAGACGGAATTAACAAATCAGAGCCGACGACCATTGCCGGAATTCTGAGAAAAACATTCGATTCGGTACATTCGATTCCGTAACTCTCTTTATCCATTACATTTCAATCAATAAAATGTTCGACGAACGATTTAAACAAGAACAGTCGAACATCTTTGTCTGTGTCTTCATGAATGAAGAAGACGAAGTCGGACATTTTGTATAAGTATAATTAAAACAGGATATTAAACCGGGTTAGACACACAGTCCAGCGGTGGACTGTGTGCAAACACATTGCGCACGTCACGAGTTCGAACCTTACAAACGCACCGCCTTTCCGAATTAAAACCAATTTTTTTAAAACTGAATCAGAACAGGTCCTAGTATGTTTATAAGATTAATATAAACCGTAAGTTAAACAGATAAGACACACATCCCAAGTGGTTGGGCTGTGCGCTTACAAACCGAAGGACCCGAGTTCGATCCGGGTCCCTGCAACCGGTTCGACCATTTTAAATCCTTTTAATATAAACCAAATAAATTAACATTTAATTAGTATATATATATAATTAAAACATAGAATATTTCGGGTTAGACACGTAAGTCAGTTGGTAGAGCTGCTTGCACGCGTACGAGAGGTCCCGGGTTCGAACCTCACTCAGTGCACACTCAGACCACAGTCCGACCGGTCAACGGTCAACAAAAGTCAAATTTTTTTTATTTTTTATTTTTTAATTTTATTTTATTTATTTATTTATTTAATTTAAAAATCAATTAAAAATACTTAAAAATAATATGTTTAAAGTTAGAAAATGACCTTAAACTCACATAAATAAATCTAAAAATCCTATTAAAATTGTTAATAAAATCCACTTATTTACCGAACCATTTCGTTATTATTTTAGGTTAGTTTTTCCTCGTCGATCAAATCCCAAAACTCGTGCACATTCAACATCGTCAAAAGAACGCACCCAATGTGAGTGAATCTCTACCAATTCCCCGTTTTAATCACATTTTGGGGTGTATCATGTGTCGCTTAATTATTTATTATATTTAAACACTTGTGCATCCATCATATCCATGATCAAATGTGTATCCAATATGTATCAATTGTTTGTGTGGTTAATGTTTAGATTAAATTTATCATTTTCAGTACATACATTTCATTAGGCCCAACAGCTCCCCGTGGGAGACGGGTTGAGTACAGGTGCCTCATTTCGATCGGCTCCGTTTGATTGAGCCTTGATCTCTCATACATCATCATAGGCTCGTCTGTTCCCCATTACCTATGAGCGGAACTTGACGTTGCCAACATACGAGGCCAGCTCCGTTTGATTGAGCCTGGATCTCACAATACATTATCATTCATGTCATATACTCATTCAAGGTGGTTTGTGATTGTTTGTTTATATACGTTTGCTCACATATGATTATTGCACAACTTTTAAATATTAAATACAACAAGAAATCAATAACAATGTTTTTAAACAAGGTTCACTCGCTAACTTTTGTTGACCCAAAATTCCCCCATTTTTACCCATGATACAGGTGATCCAGTTGAAGCAAGAAACACATAGGACGGCCTAGAAGAATAAATCAGTTTAGGCTTTGGATTGTTTTATTTAGTTTTCATTTCCTTGTATTGTATGAATTTGGTTTGAACATTTAAGTTGTAATTTGAATTTAATAAATATGAAACATTTTAGTAAACATCATGAGCTTTGGTGATAACCCAATTATGCCCCGATTCTTATTCCGCTGCGGGTCGGGGTGTGACAGATTGGTATCAGAGCCATGACTATAGGGATATAGGATAGGTTAGTAGACCCTTAGAGCCTATACTATAGTTGATTAAAATTTTTAAATTGTTTATGTGTTACATACAAAATTCATGATGTTTATATGCTTTATGTTTATTGTTACATTCAATGTTATGCAAGCATGTTCATAAGTACATATTATTATACAATGCTCACCATAAATCATATCCTCATAACATACCATATTCATGAGAGCACACACCTCACAATTTCCATGATTTTTACAACGATTTTTGTATTTTTCAAATCACATCAAAGTGAGTTCTCATGACGGCCATGTAGTAACTGGAAGGGTACGAGTACCGGTAGTCGGAACGTCCTGTCTAGGCTTGGCATTCGTATAAATCCAAAATAAAGGACCAGTTTGCCTACCTGGGGACTAACGATGAGAGTACGAAGGACCTATTAGGCCAAAGCATGCTATACCAAACGTCGTGTGAGCTAACCCCACTTTGAGTTTTCATTGTGTCTATACCTGGACACCCTCCTACCATATATCTCGCAATCATATTTCATAGTTTTCATTCGGGTGATGCGAGTGTTAAACCGCCAACACCAATGTGAATCCTACTAAGCCAATAGTCATGGGGGCCCACATGACTATACAGACGATGGTATGGGGGACATTGGTGGCCCAAACATAAGCAAACCCAAGACATCCTATGGATGTAGTTGCATTATTAATGATTATGTTATTTTATTACTTTTAACGACACATGACACCTAAAAACTCCTTAAACTCACAATCTTCATATGTATGTTCCTGTAGATGTCGGCTAGGCAGCTACGTGGAGGTAGAAAGTCAGGAAGGTCAAACGAACGCTTGGCCACCCAAATTGCAAAACAAATGGCCTGCGTGCTTCCTGACATCGTAGTTCAAGTCCAAAAAGCTCTCACCGCGAATCCCATCAACCGTCCCAACCAAGAAGACCAGAACGTCGACAACCCTCCCTCCAAAAGGTGCTCCTACAAGCACTTCATGTCTTGCGATCCCCAAAGTATGAAGGGACCCAAGGTGTCACTGCTCTCCTCCACTGGTTTGAGGAAATGGAGAACACCTTCCTCAATTGCGATTGTCCCGAGGATCGCAAGGTACGTTACACAACCGGGAGACTGTTTGGGGTAGCCCTGACCTGGTGGAACACAGAGAAGGGTAAGAGAGGAGTCGAAGATGCTATGGCCTTAACATGGGAAGAGTTAAGGGAAATAATGACAAGACGCTTCTGTCCAAGAAGCGAAATCAAGAAGTTGGAAGATGAATTCCACTCGCTAAAACAAAAGGAAGGAGATCATACTTCCTACAACAAAAGATTTCTCGAGCTAAACCAAATGATCCCCAACTTGTTCACCCCAGTGTACCGCTTGGTTGAACACTACATTCGAGGCCTCCCCTCGAAAATTCAAGACTCGGTTCTAAGCACTTCGCCAACAACACTTGAAGTCGCAATGGAACTAGCTACCGAACTTACCGAGAATCGCATCCGAAATGGTAAATTCAAGGAGGAGAAAAAGAAAGCCCCCATTGAGGCTCAAACTTCAAACCATTCTGGCTCCTCTTCGAAGTTTACTGGTAAAAGGAAGCGAAACAACAGAAACTTTGCTGTCACTCAAACAAACCCCCCAATCACTGCTGCACCCATCACCCAAATTGCCCCCTCAGCTGCACCATATAAAAAGCCATACTCCGGCCCATACCCAAAATGCAACCGTTGCCAATACCATCACTTTCCCGAACACCCCTGCCAACATTGCACCAGCTGTGGCCGTGCAGGTCACACCATCCAAACCTGTCGCACACTTCAGCGAATGAACCGCAACCAACCCTCAACCCAAACCCACCATCAGATAGTGGGTCAAGCCCAACAACCCTTACTTCTACCACCTACAAAACATACGGCCCAATCCTACTACCAACCCCACTACCCCATGATGCAACCCATGTGGGCTTGCTACAACTGTGGAGACCCAAACCACTTTAGAAACACTTGTCCACGCTTGGTGAACATCATTCATGCCCAAGCTCAAGCAAATCCGGTGAACCAAGCTAACCAAGCTCCTCCACCTGCTAGAGGAAGAGCTTTCAACATCAACGCCAATCAAGCTAGGGCTGACAACAACGTGGTTAACGGTACGTTTCTCATCAATGGTAGTTATGTATCCATGTTATTTGATACCGGCACGGATAAGAGTTTTGTTTCCTTAGAATTTAAAGCCATCCTCAACCAAACTCGTGATAATCTCATGGAATCCATAACGGTGGAAGTTGCTGACGGAAAACCGGTCTCATTAAACTCTATTATACGAAATTGTACCCTCACTCTAAACGATCACGATTTTCCAGTTGACCTAATTCCTATGAAGTTGGGAAGTTTCGACATTATAATCGGTATGGACTGGCTCAGCCAACATCATGCAGAAGTAGTATGCCGCGAAAAGTTCATTCGCATTCCTCTTGCAGACGGTCAAACCCTACGAATCTTTGGAGAAACCTCTTCGAAAGGACTCAAATTGATGTCCTGTCTTCAAGCCCAAAAATATCTCCACAAGAACTATGTCGCATTCCTAACTCACGTCGTCAAGAAGGGAAACAAGGAGAAGAAACTGGAAGATATACCTGTAGTGAAAGAATTCCCACAAGTCTTTCCCGACGACATCTCAGGACTTCCTCCCATGAGAGAAGTCGAATTCCGCATTGATCTTATACCTGGCGCTACACCAGTCGCAAAATCTCCTTATAGGTTAGCCCCATCAGAAATGCAAGAGCTGGACAGTCAACTGCAAGAGCTGACTGACAAAGGATTCATACGTCCTAGCTCATCGCCATGGGGTGCACCTGTTCTGTTTGTGAAGAAGAAAGATGGAACGTTTCGCATGTGTATCGACTATAGAGAACTCAACAAGTTAACGGTCAAGAACCGCTACCCATTACCTCGCATCGATGACCTTCTAGACCAACTTCAAGGCGCCACCTGTTTTTCAAAAATCGACCTTCGTTCTGGATATCATCAACTCAGAGTACATGAAGAAGACGTCCCAAAGACCGCCTTCCGAACTCGTTATGGTCATTACGAATTCATGGTCATGCCATTTGGATTAACCAACGCCCCAGCTGTATTCATGGATCTAATGAATAGGGTATGCAAACCCTATCTCGACCGCTTTGTCATAGTCTTCATCGACGACATCCTCATCTACTCAAAGTCTAAATCTGATCATGAATGACACCTTCGACTCATCCTTACACTCTTAAGGAATGAAAAGCTCTACGCCAAATTCTCCAAATGCGAATTCTGGTTAAAAGAGGTACAATTCCTTGGACATGTCGTCAATGACAAGGGAATACATGTTGACCCCACAAAGATCAAAGCAGTACAGGAATGGCAAGCGCCACGTACCCCTACCGAAGTAAGATCATTTCTTGGTTTGGCTGGTTACTATCGCCGTTTCATTGCAAATTTCTCCCGTATTGCTGTACCACTCACGACTTTGACTCATAAAGGGAAACCCTTCATATGGGGACCTAAACAAGAAGAAGCCTTCCAAACCCTTAAGCAAAAGCTTTGTGACGCACCTATCCTCACACTCCCCGAAGGTTGCGATGACTTTGTAGTATATTGCGACGCATCAGGGCAAGGACTAGGCTGCGTATTAATGCAAAGATGAAAAGTGATAGCCTATGCTTCTAGACAACTCAAAGTTCATGAGAAGAACTACACCACCCACGACCTGGAACTTGGAACCGTTGTGTTCGCTCTCAAGATATGGAGACATTACCTCTACGTACCAAGTGTGAAATATACACTGACCACAAGAGCCTCCAACATATCTTTAACCAAAAGGAGTTGAATATGAGGCAACGAAGATGGGTCGAACTTCTTAATGACTACGACTGTGAAATTCGGTATCATCCTGGCAAGGCAAACGTGGTGGCCGTTGCGCTCAGTCGAAAGGGTTATGCGAACTCCATTCGTCTTCTATGTTCGCAAATCATAACCGACATCAAAGATCAAATCCGAGAAGCTCAACATGTTTCTATAACAGAAAACGACGTACGCAATGAGCTGTCTTGTGGAGCGGAACTTAAAATAGAAACCAAATCCGACGGTATTCTGTACTATCTAGATCGCATATGGATTCCCGATCACAATAACCTTCGTGATTTCCTTATGAATGAGGCGCACAAAACACGGTACTCTGTACACCCAGGAGCCGACAAGATGTATCAAGACCTTCGATACACCTACTGGTGGCCTGGCATGAAAAAGGATATTGCTGTTTTTGTTTCCAAGTGCCTTACCTGTTCTAAAGTAAAAGCTGAACATCAAAGACCTTCAGGACTTCTAACCCAACCTGAAATACCTGTATGGAAGTGGGAAAACATAACCATGGACTTATTACCGGGTTACCTCGCACCTCCAGTGGGTATGACACCATATGGGTAATCATTGATCGTCTCACAAAATCAGCTCACTTCATTCCAATTCGCGAGGACTTCAAGAATGAGAAGTTAGCTCGTATCTACATCAGCGAGATCGTAAGCCGTCATGGTGTACCTTTAAGCATCATTTCAGACCGTGATGGTCGTTTCACTTCACGAACATGACAAGCCGTACAAGCCGCTTTGGGTACACGATTAGACCTCAATACTGCTTTTCATCCTCAAACTGATGGACAATCTGAACGCACCATCCAAACTCTTGAAGACATGCTTCGAGCATGTGTCATAGACTTCAAAGGGAATTGGGACGCTCATCTACCATTAGTTGAATTTTCGTACAACAACAGCTATCATTCAAGTATCGGCATGACACCTTTCGAAGCTTTATATGGTCGTAAGTGCCGATCACCAATATGTTGGCACGAAATTGGAGAAGCACGAATCACCGGTCTAGAATTAATTCAAGAAACAACAGACAAGATCCATCAAATTCGAAACAATCTTCTAGCGGCACAAAGTCGTCAAAAGAGTTATGCAGACAAACGACGAAAGCCCTTGGAGTTTAACATTGGTGACCAAGTACTTTTAAAAGTATCACCGTGGAAGGGAGTGGTTCGTTTTGGCCAGAAGGGCAAGCTAGCACCACGCTACGTAGGACCTTTCAAGATACTCGAAAGAGTAGGACCTGTAGCATACAAGCTTGACCTACCAGAAGAGCTCAACAGAATTCATCCCACATTCCACGTATCAAACTTGAAGAAGTGCCTCGCCGATGAAAACCTCCATATTCCTCTAGAAGACATTCAAGTCGATGAATCTATGCATTTCATTGAAAGACCAGTAGAAATTATGGACTTCGGAGAGAAACGTTTAAGACGAAGTCATATTCCAATTGTCAGGGTACGCTGGGAGTCGAAACGAGGACCTGAGTTTACTTGGGAATGTGAAGACTCAATGCGCGAGAAATACCCACATCTTTTTCCTGTTACCACTACTACTTAAATTTCGGGACGAAATTTCTAAAAGTAGGGGATACTGTAACATCCGTCGAAAAACGGGTTTCCAAACCAACTTCGTTTATTAATCGAATAATCAGTTATAAAATTTCGTTGCGTATTTATGATTAATATTAATTTTAAACAATACATAATTAATAAACATTTTAGAATTTAAAAACTATTATTATTAAAAAGTAAAAATAAGTTAGTAAAAAAAGAAAAGAGGCTGCCGGGTTTCGAACCCGGGTCAGCCGAAAGAAACAAACAAACACTTAACCACTCCGCCACTTGACTTGTTTGTGATAAATGATAAAACAATTAATACTTATAATAAAACTCAAAACTCAAATTTGGTAATCAGCGCGCCCAATTCGCAGTCGCCGGAAATACCGACGATTTCGCCAATTGTCGACGGTTTCCTTTGACTGAACGCGTATATTAACTTCGACATCGGTTATAACCGATGTCTAATCCCGCGATCTCAGTCATAACCGCCGGAGAAAACCTTGACCACGAATCAAGACCAAAATCGGACTCAATTCATCCTGATTCTTCCCTATAAATACACTCTGGTAATCTTTTCGCTCAAAATCGCACAATTTCTCGAAGCAATAGCACTCGCCGGAGATATTCTGCCATCGCCGGAAAACCGAGACGTACATCAAATCGGTAAATTTCTCGATTCTTTCGTTTTCAATCCATTGTTAGACATATACTAACTTCAATCCTTCAACCAAACTCGGTCCCAGACGACGTTACCAGATATTCTGCACTCGCCGGAAAATCTCTGGAAATTTCCGAAATCACACTGTAAATCGGTATAATCATCTAAACCTCCTGATATCTCTTGTTTAGTCATTTAATTTCACAACTCATCGATCAAAATTGTTAATTGATTCAATCAGACGGAATTCACAAATTAGAGCCGATGACCATTGTCGGATTTCTGAGAAAAACATTCGATTCGGTACATTCGATTCCGTAACTCTCTTTATCCATTACATTTCAATCAATAAAATGTTCGACGAACGATTTAAACAAGAACAGTCGAACATCTTTGTTTGTGTCTTCATGAATGAAGAAGACGAAGTCGGACATTTTGTATAAGTATAATTAAAACAGGATATTAAACCGGGTTAGACACACAGTCCAGCGGTGGACTGTGTGCAAACACATAGCGCACGTCACGAGTTCGAACCTTACAAACGCACCGCCTTTCCGAATTAAAACCAATTTTTTTTTAAAACTGAATCAGAACAGGTCCTAGTATGTTTATAAGATTAATATAAACCGTAAGTTAAACAGATAAGACACACATCCCAACTGGTTGGGCTGTGCGCTTACAAACCGAAGGACCCGAGTTCGATC
Organism: Scalesia atractyloides; assembly: GCA_947069175.1. Lineage (NCBI taxonomy): Eukaryota > Viridiplantae > Streptophyta > Magnoliopsida > Asterales > Asteraceae > Scalesia > Scalesia atractyloides. The sequence continues at coordinate 63,021,417 of CAMTDV010000010.1, read as the reverse complement.
CGGGTCCCTGCAACCGGTTCGACCATTTTAAATCCTTTTAATATAAACCAAATAAATTAACATTTAATTAGTATATATATATAATTAAAACATAGAATATTTCGGGTTAGACACGTAGCTCAGTTGGTAGAGCTGCGTGCACGCGTACGAGAGGTCCCGGGTTCGAACCTCACTCAGTGTACACTCAGACCACAGTCCGACCGGTCAACGGTCAACGGACCGGTCAATGGTCAACAACAGTCAAATTTTTTTATTTTATTTTTTATTTTTATTTTATTTATTTATTTATTTAATTTAAAAATCAATTAAAAATACTTAAAAATAATATGTTTAAAGTTAGAAAATGACCTTAAACTCACAAAAATAAATCTAAAAATCCTATTAAAATTGTTAATAAAATCCACTTATTTACTGAACCATTTCGTTATTATTTTAGGTTAGTTTTTCCTCGTCGATCAAATCCCAAAACTCGTGCACATTCAACATCGTCAAAAGAACGCACCCAATGTGAGTGAATCTCTACCAATTCCCCGTTTTAATCACATTTTTTGGTGTATCATGTGTCGCTTAATTATTTATTATATTTAAACACTTGTGCATCCATCATATCCATGATCAAATGTGTATCCAATATATATCAATTGTTTGTGTGGTTAATGTTTAGATTAAATTTATCATTTTTAGTACATACATTTCATTAGGCCCAACAGCTCCCCGTGGGAGACGGGTTGAGTACAGGTGCCTCATTTCGATCGGCTCTGTTTGATTGAGCCTTGATCTCACATACATCATCATAGGCTCGTCTGTTCCCCATTACCTATGAGCGGAACGTGACGTTGCCAACATACGAGGCCAGCTCCGTTTGATTGAGCCTGGATCTCACAATACATTATCATTCATGTCATATACTCATTCAAGGTGGTTTGTGATTGTTTGTTTATATACGTTTGCTCACATATGATTATTGCACAACTTTTCAATATTAAATACAACAAGAAATCAATAACAATGTTTTTAAACAAGGTTCACTCGCCAACTTTTGTTGACCCAAAATTCCCCCATTTTTACACATGAAACAGGTGATCCAGTTGAAGCAAGAAACACATAGGACGGCCTAGAAGAATAAATCAGTTTAGGCTTTGGATTGTTTTATTTAGTTTTCATTTCCTTGTATTGTATGAATTTGGTTTGAACATTTAAGTTGTAATTTGAATTTAATAAATATGAAACATTTTAGTAAACATCATGAGCTTTGGTGATAACCCAATTATGCCCCGACTCTTATTCCGCTACGGGTCGGGGTGTGACAATTATCAAGTTCATCATCAGGACCGTATATAACATTTTGTTGATCTGGTAGATGAAAAGGAAGCCTAATTACAGCTGGATATGGATAATGAACATCATATGCAAAGATGCGCCATGAAGCTTCACACGCCGAGAGATATCTGCAATCACAATAAGTTTTGATTCCATCTTTTCCATCTTCGCGTTGACCTTCATCGGCATTATCTACAACGACAACTTCTGCCCGATCAGGTCCTTTGTTAATGTATTTAAACAAATACTTAATTGAAGCAGCCTGGTTACACCATTCGACATTAATGTGTGCCTGATAACGTCTCAATAGGGTTTTGCTATACGAAACTACACTTCTGTTATCAAGCTGAATACCAGATTTCTCAACAAAAAATCCAGAATCTGCTCGTCTATTTGTAATTAAGCTGAATACCAGATTTGTTATATTTGTAATTATGGTTATGAACTTAGCAAACCACAAAAAATATAATAAAGTAATTCAATTATATAGATGATTACCTGCCGAAGTGTTGCCGAGTAAAGGTTTCTCCGCAAGTCTTTCATGATTGCGTCAAGCTTAATTTTGAGCAGTCGGCATAAAATGTCCGGTCTATCCTCTGGATTATTGTTCTTGTCCTTAAGAAATCTTTTAATCTCAGGCCATTTAGGATTACACGTGATTGTAATGAAAAAATCAGGATATCCAAACCACTTACAAATGGCCATCGCATCATAATAATTTTCCCTCATATAACGTGATCCACAAGTAAACGAAGACGGTAGTAATACACGTGTTCCAACTTTTGACATATCTGGATTACCATTTTCTTGAAGCTTATTAAGGTTCTCATATGTCTCAGATCTAAGATTATGTTGTTGTAAATGTATGAATAGTAAACGTTCACTTTCAATCATTATATAGACGTCAACCAAGAATTGTTGCAAAAGTCTTCGAGCATTTAGAATCAAAGAGAAATGATTCACTCTATCTTGAACATGATAAGCAAAATATTCTCTCATTGAACATTTAGACTCTTTCTTCTTCGTTGATGCCCTTCCTTCTCTATGAAGAATATCAATTCGATATCAATCTTCACCAAAAGGGAAAAGCAGTGGATACTGAAGAGCGAGATATGATGGATGAAGCTCGCTAATACGCTTTAGACCATCTTTCTTTGTTTCAACAACTACATCACGATTGTCAAGAGCATCTTCAATATCTCTAACTATAAGTGCAACAACTTCAGACGATGTGGGTAGGTTGTATGTACGACCATCTTTAGACCTATTTGCCTTAAGTCGTAGTTTAAGATCAACATGAGGATTATCAACAAACCGATCTCGTACACGCCTATAAGTTTTCACCAGATGATTATTTGCATCTAAAATACACTTCAGGTTGGTTTCTTTGAGTTACTGTCATATAATTGTAATACAATATTAAAAGTATAACAAATGTTTACATAATATAAAACCAATAATAATCCAATAAACAAATATCAATATGGTTTTGAGGGATATCTGAATACGCTTTTACGATTACAAACTTCATTATCTGTGTCGTAAATGTAAAGTTGAGCAAATTTTGGTTGACCACCTTCTTTAGGTAAAAGACTTCCCAATGTATGGTAATTCTCCCCACCAATTCTGTATACGTATGGCGCATTTCCTCTGTTAATTTTTTAATCAACTTTACCACCCATTGAAGTGAAGGAAAACATAGAATTAAAACGATGAATATTCTGTAAGAAATGCTTGCTCCTATCGTCTAAGCTCTTGAAAAGATTTTGATATTCTTCACACGTATCTTTAAATTTTGGAAGATGTACTTTTCCATAACCGCAACAAAGCATGTAAGTTGTTCTTCCTGAGTAAACCCTTCCTTTTCCTGCTTCAGGTTTCCATAGCTTTGCGTTACATATGTCACATACAACTACTTGATCACCATGATCCAAATAATCTATTATAAAAAAATTAAATATCAAATTCCGTAGATAGCTAACAAATAATATAATGAAGTTCTTCACATGGGATTTAAAGTAGTGAGTGTGTAAAGTATTTACTGTTAGAAACTCCTTTATATGGATCTTCAATTATTTCTTGGTAATCATAGGATCTTCTGAAGATAAATCAACCATTGGTACAGGATAAACGCAATGACCATTAGTAGATAACATGTCTTTACCTCTTGGTATCCTCTTCAAAGTTGATATTTCAGTTAATACCGAAGGAACATTTTCTGAATTTGGAGTTGATGAACTTCTGTTTATCTAGAAGGTATAAGATGGAGTTCCAACAATATTAACATTGTCTTTGACACCTATATGTTGATAGCAACAGAAAAATAAGTCATAATCATAATAGCAAACTTTAAAATGTGTAAATAAATAATTAAGACCTGATGTAGATGCTTCCTACGGACTTGTTAAAGGTGTGGTTGGCCAAATACGTAGATTGATGGTATTGATATAAGAACATGAATGAACTGGTGTTACAATACGTAAATCACTTGTATTAGATCCTGAAACGTTGGATGACTGAATAACATTTTCTGAAGTGGAAGATTTATAATTAACATTACGTCTTTTCTTATCCAAATAGAGTTTCCTAAATCTTCTTCGTTCAGCAGCTTGTTGACGCTCAACATGATTACGAGCAACTGAAAAAAAAGATGCATATCTTAATAATATCAAATTATAAATCAACAATTTTATTCATGTCTAACAAATTGGACAATTTACCATTTGTAATGTTAGACAAAGGACTTCTTCCATAATCTACTACAGCAATTTAAGTCAAAGTTAGGGTATGTAACATGTTTATGTATTATATAGTTTGTAATTTAAAAAAAACAAAGTCAGAATCATAATTCACAAATGTAAATATGAAAAAAAAAATAATAAAAACCAACCTCAGAGGGACTTGTTAAAGTGTGTGTTTGGCTAAATACGTCGATCGATGGTATTGATATAAGAAGATGAACGGATTGGTGTTAACATAAGGCAATCATTTCTATTGGATGCTGAAACGTTGGATGATGAAATAACGTTTTCTAAATTGGAAGATTTATTATTAACATTACGCCTTTTTTTATCCAAATATAGTTTCCTAAATTTTCTTCGTTCAGCAGATTGTTGATTCCCAAAATGGTTAGGAGCAACTGGAAAAAAATTAATATTAAAAAAAAAAAGAAATTATAAATAAAAAATTATATTCATGTCTAAAAAACTTGAAGAATTTACCATTTGTAGTGTTAGATAAAGGACTTCTTCCAAAATCAACAGCAACAATATAAGTCAAAGTAACGGTATGTACAATATTTATGTATTATATAATTTGTAAGTACTTTCTAAACAGAATTAACAGTAAAATACGTACTATTCAATGGTTGAACAACAGTAGGAGGTGGAGATGAAGGTAAAGTTTGAGCCTTTGACCGTTTAGGTATATCCTACTATTGAAGGCATATAGAACATGTGCATGCATTAAAATAGGTATTACAATAAGTAAATGTATAAATATAATACAGAAACAAAACACTTACGTATATGAGAATTGTCCAAAAACTCAAACTTCAAAAACACATGAATGTCGTGTGAAATGGTGTTTTGATTAACACTTGTGAAACCTTTAGTCTAAAACATTGTCTTTATAGTATGAAATAGAAGAGATGTTCTTATAGTATTGGAGTGTATGTAAAAAAGGAAAGAATAATAAGATTATATAAAATTTTCTGTTATGAAAGTAAAAAAGGAAATAATTAACAATCAAATACTTTTGGTGGGAAATTTTAAAACTTTTAGCGAACATTTTTGTTTAAAAAACTGAGTTTTCATAACTTAGATTAATTGAAATTATGAAAATCTATAGGAAAGATTAACATTAAATATAAATTTTGATTATAAAACTAAAAAAGGAAAAAAAACATAATAACGCTTTTCCTGTGGTGGTAATTTTTGTTAAAAATGGATGGGTTTTTTTAAAATGATATTTGATAATTTAATTTAATTGGAAAAATAAAAATATATTTATTATAATTAGATAGGTATTACCGAAATTTTTAGTTGTTAAATTAGGTAATTCCAATCTTTAATTGAAATTTGTAGATATAAAAAAATTAAAGCTGATTTTAAAATGAAACTTTGTTTTGTTAAATATGTAACCAAAACAAAAATCTTTGTGATCGTCATAGCGTTAAGTAGGTTTTAACTTGTTTATAACAGGGGCAACGCACATTTATTTTGTTTAATAAGCCATTTTTTTACAAATTAATTGATAATAACAAATAAAGTTATTAAAACTATATTTTAAACAGACTTACAAATATTGCAGGAATCAACTTATACATGCAAAAGAATTAAAACAAAGATAAACTAACAAAAGCATATAAATTAAAGGACTAAAACTCATAGGTAATATTTCAAACACAAACCTTCTTTATTCAAAGTAAAGTTTCAAAACAAACCACCATAAGCCAACATTCAAAACCATTCAAACATTCAAAACAAACCAAAACATGAAAATTCGGAAAACGGAAACTGTTTGTGGAACACATAATTCGACCAGGAACTATTTTTCAATCTTAGGAACCAACAGGATGGTTTCCTCGTCATCAGTGGAGACGTTTGCGACACCGGTCTTTTTAATCTTAGTTGATGACAGAGATGTGGAATCGTCAACTTCATATGCTTCAGAAAGGTTACGCTTCCATTCAATGGACGAAGTCTTCGAACAATCTTTAGAGGTGCATTCGGGTGTGAAGCTATCCCGAATAGAATCCACATGCTCCTGTAACATGCAAAATAACATAAGAGACTATAAATTGTTTTGGAAGACAGTTACACTTATAACATAAATTTAAACTTAATACCTTCAAACCAAAAACATTCTGAGTTGATAAATCACTAAGTGAAACATCACACACCGGCTCATCCGCACCCTGCAATTCGTAAAACAAAAATGCTAAACACTAAAAATATAATAAATTTTGTAAGATATTGTTAATTAAAACGTTCATATACATTAACCTGATCTGCTGGAATTCGTTTCTCTAAAGATTCAATTATTGCTTGATCATTCACCAGCTTATGAATAACATAACCATCAGTATGATTGTCAATATTGAATTGACCAACTTGAATCTTGAAAGCATACTTTTTATCAAAGGGAGTGGTTTTTTCTTCAAAAGATTCCTAAAATATGTAAAGTATATTAGTTTACAACACCTTGATAATCAAAACTCGACATTACATTTATGTATGTTACATCACAAATTAAAAATACATTGACGTATAATGGCTTACCTATCCCTGTTTTGATTTCTCAAGCAATTGAATTGCGGTCATTCCCAACATTTTCTTTGCTCCACGGTCAAACAAAGTTAGAGACGCAATAGCAGCAAAATCTTGTACTCTGATCGGAATCCTAAAACTACATTGACAAACAGTATTCGACAAAATAAATACACTTTAGATTTGTATAATATAATAATATAATCATAAGGATTATAAAATACCAACAATGGCGAATAACTTACACTGGGGTCGCACTCACAACCTCTTTAGGACAGTCGGGATTTGAGCAAATCAAAACTTGTTTAAACTTAGCTTCCTCGGCACCGTCTTCAGCTTCCTCAATGACCAAAGTTATTTAACCTTTCAGTTACACTCTTCACATCCAAGATAATACCAGTCCTCTTTCTCATCAACACCCATGATCGTACCAACAGCTATTCCTTGCAAGGCTGAAATTTAATGTAGCACTATAATGTTCATCCGTATAAATTACTAAAACAATTGTATTTTTGTATTAATAAAATATATTTTAAAATAGACACATACTTGAGATAACAGTGTGATATCACGGAAATTGGTAAACGAATGGTTGCTTAGAAAATCATCGGTAACACTTATGCTTCCAGATGAACCAATTGATTTTTGAGCATTAGAGGATGTTGTAGATATCTTTGCAACAAATTTGTTTACAATAATATAAACAATGCAAATGTTAATAAGATAAAAAAATGATTAATATTAATTTAAAAAAAGTTATATACTTTATCTTGAAGGAACGAATCTCCTCGATGTCAGCATTGATAAACAACCTTGTTATATTGAAAGCATTAGATAGCATTGTCTTCCCTGTATAATAAAGTGAAATTATATTAAAGCTACCGAATTATATAAAGCATCTGTAATAGTTATTTAAAATAAAGAAAGATTAAGATCGGTGAAAACCTTTAAACTTGTTGAAACTTCCAAACTGCACAAGGAAGACAACATGGACTTCTTCTTTATGGCTCTGAATGTAACCGAACATCTCATCATAGTACTGGTCCCATAAGGTGCAGTTTAACTTGACACCGCTACATAAAATGATAATAAATATATTAGAGCATTTCATATAAGAATAAATATCTAAAACTAAAGTTTAAATGATATTAGAATAGGCATTTAAAAAACACACTCATAATCTAGCAATTGCAAGTTCATGTATTTGCTATCTTTCCCCATTTTCGTTTTGGTATCTTTTGGGGCAGACCACTCCTCGACATATCCAAAGAAATCTGTGCTGAAAATATATAAAAACAAAAAGTTGTTAAAACGAAGTATAGTGAGGATAATTACAAATATTTTAACAATAGAGTAATCAATTTATAGCTTTTGGTCATATGGGTTTGGTTGTTATATACGATGAAGTACAAACCAATTCGATAGTTCACATCAACTTCCCCGACTTTAATGGATTGAAACGATGAAAACTGGATACCGTATTCACTTCCATCAAAGTTCTCACATTTTTTAACAATTGTATCAAAGTTTAAGCTAATAGCATGTTCCTTATCAAAGTGTTTGAAAGATGACTTAATGACAGACAGCTGAGCTCTATAAATGTAATACGACTCGAAGCAAAATTTCATGTTTCTTCATAAATTTGTTCCAAACAGTAGCCTACATCTTCATGCCCTAATCAAAAGACAACATTAACTACATTAATGCAAATAGAACAAAAAACTAGAAAACAAAATATGAAAAACAAAAAAAGTCATTGACAATCTAACCTGCTCATCCATCACTGCCATTTCAATAGCCATGGTTTCACCTTCTCTCTTTGGATTTGTACGCATCCAAAGTCTTAAAATCTTGACCTTGATGGTAAAAAGCTTTGATCTCCAATCAATATTGTTTAAGAAAGTAACATTGTTTTCATCCATTTCGACCAGAAAACACTCGAATGTAACTGATTGATGCTGATGAAAATGTTTTGATGCTGATGCAAAACTTAAGTATCATCTAAATATATATAGGTAAATTCTAAAATTTATTTTTGTAAAGTAAAAAAATAATTTAATTACAAAATAATCATTACCGTAATTATCTATTGTTAATTTTAGAATTGATTTGAAATTTTTATAATTTTTGAATCCAATGATTTTTTTCAAACATAATCATAAATAAAATTACGTTTCCGTTGATTTTTAATACCTAATATTTAAAAACTTTCTAAAATTTCATATATTTCTGTATTTACTATGATTTTTCTTGGTATCATTCAACATTTGTTAATATAATTACCTTATTTACGTTTTGTATTTATTTTTAGCAATTGTTTGACTCTAACTAATTGAATATTAAATTTGGTATAAATTTAAAAATTTTCAAAATCATTGGATCCGATCGAATATTTGAGTCAAACTATTGATTTGAAATATAAATTAATATTATTTTTTAAAATCATTGGATCGTTTCAAATCTAATCTAATTATATCACTAAATGAATTTGATGAGATATGTGTTTATTTTTATAAATAATGCTGGTTGATTTATTTAATAATATATAAAATATTTATTTCCGTATTTAAATTAATTACCAATACATTGGTGTATTAAAATTCTACAATTGGAACTACGAAAATAACTATATAAGTTGTTTCAATGACTTTTATGCTTTACTTCTATCCTAATGTGATGATGAAAAAAAAGTAGCCTTAAACATATGAAACTTTAGTCTTTAGATGTAATATTCTACTAATTTCTATAACAGGTATAGTCTTTTGAATTGTATTTATACTGATTTTAAAAACTTCATATGATTTATTATAATGTTAATCTCAAAAGGTGTAATTATTACATTAACCTATGTTCTCTTTATCATAGATTTGTTATGACGTAACAAACAATAATATTCTATGCGAATATATGAAATAGCAAAGGTATATATATACATAAACGTAACACAGAATCTATATAGATATATATCAATTTTTTTATAGTTAATATACGCAAAAAAGTTATCCAACATCAATTACACCTTGCCATTGGATTCCTAAAAGTACCTTGTTTAACCATGTAAATAAGGCCACCAAAAAACTATCCTGACCAAAGCTAACATCACACATTGTTTATCACAAGGACCACAGCAAAAAACCCACCAAATGTTTTCTAAGCAATCAAAAGTTCTGCACAAAAACCTACCAACTTAGACCACCATACCTTCAACAGCTCAAACGAACAGCAACATACCTTCAGATTTCACATACAAAAGCTGAAAGACGTCACCAAACGCCATTCGTTTGTCGCTGACAAATTGTTTCATACCAGTGACATTGTAGCATGGAGAACCTTGGGAGAACTCAATACCAATCTCGACATCCCAAACACTGCCAAAGGTGTCCTTAATCTTCAAAGGCACCTTCCTATCCAAACCATTATCCTTAGCCCACTGTTTTGGAAGTCGCTACAAATAACAATTCAGCTTGAGTGAGAGTGACATATTTTTATTGAATATAAACATATATAACATCGTGATAATAAAATATTTATGTTGATACATATTTAATGGTTGTCAACACGAAAGTTTACTGGAACACCTTTAGCCTCATTATGTTGAACATACTGATTAGCATATTCATCATCAAAAATTTCAACCAAATCACAAGTTGGTTCTTCTTTAACAACACAAAGTTCAGGAGGGTAAGATAAAAGCGGAGGATCACAACAAAAAACACTCATTTCGAAGGTCTGAATATCAACCATTTCAAATACCACCAAATGCTTGTCCGTAATTGACATCACAATTCAGCTTGAGTGAGAGTGACATATTTTTATTGAATATAAACATATATAACATCATGATAATAAAATATTTATGTTGATACATATGTAATGGTTGTCAACACGAAAGTTTACTGGAACACCTTTAGCCTCATTATGTTGAACATTAACATCAGCAAACTGATTAGCATATTCATCATCAGAAATTTCAACCAAATCATAAGTTGGTTCTTCTTTAACAACACAAAGTTCAGGAGGGTAAGATAAAAGCGGAGGATCACAACAAAAAACACTCATTTCGAAGGTCCGAATATCAACCATTTCAAATACCACCAAATGCTTGTCCGTAATTGACATCTCCTTCTTAATCCTATTCCAACCAGTTGTGATATACAGCTCCGAGTCAATCTCTTCCATCCGAACAAACCATTTACCTTTTGTACATGATCGGATAACGACATGATATGAAGGGACGGTATTCATCATTTTGTGATGCAAAAAGAATCTGTTGACAACCTAGTTGTAGAAAAAAGAGTTAATTACTGTTTTCGTCTATGTGGTTTGTTAAAAATCACTATTTCAGTCCATTAGTTTAAAATTTACGATTTCAGTCCCTGCGGTTTCACTTTCGTAACCATTTCAGTTCCTGTGGTTTTACTTTAATAACCACTTCAATCCATTTATTTTGCAAGTACAGGGACTGAAATGGTTGCGAGGTGGACTGAAATGGTTACGAAAGTGAAACCATAGGGAATGAAATTGCAAATTTTAAACTAATGGACTGAAATAGTGATTTTTGACAAACCACAGGGCCGAAAACAGTAATTAACTCTCGTTAGTTGTGAATTATGAATATATTAAAATTAAAACAGTTCATTATAGACAATTGTTATCTTATTTGCAAAAAATTGGGTTCAATATCTCTGTCCTTAGAACATCCGGCTTTGTAGTAAAAGTAATCAGTAGGTGCAAGGGGAATGTCCTGATAAAAGTAAAAGATGCGAAAGCAATGCAAAGATTCTTCGTACTGAAATACCAACCATGACATGGATGGTATTTTCAATGACGTGATCATGTCAACCCATCCATTGAAGAAAAAGTGATCGCATCCAATTGGGTAAACTCTTACATTGAACATCCTACCATCAAGAGTTCTTATAACAACATTTTTATCCGGATATTTGTAATTTTTGATCCATTCTTTATAGCCAGCAGGCAGCATCTGTAAATGCAAACAACAGACATCATAAGAAGGACAACTAAAAAAATAAATGAACGTAAAATTATGGCTTAAATGGATAATATATTGAATACTCACCATAGATTTTTTTTGTTGTCCCAGACATACCATGGAAATCCGTAAACCATCTTAACTTTCAACTTATTCAATGTACATGAAAAGATTTAGACACTAATCAGAAACAATAACGTGTAAATTGATTACATAAAAACATGATAACATAAAACTATGTTTGTAAGTAGATAAACACATGATAACAAATCAGACAATTACATAAAAACATAAAACATACTATGTTTGTAAGTAGATAAATACTCAATAAATGGCTGAATACAATCATATTTATAGATATTGTACATAAAAAATAGTTGATGATAATGAAGACAAAACAATAGATGAAGAAAGTAATAAAGACATTAGTAAAATCAAACATATATTGATATAATCCGAATGAAAGAATCAACATAATATAAAGAAACAACAAAGAATCGTCTATTAAAACACTAAGAAACAAAGCTTAAGTCAATCGATCATCAAACGCACTGTAGTAAACCCTAACGAACATACTCTAAATCAAGACGACATCAAATCAGCGATTAAGAAGGTTGAGTAACATCTGACATTCATTGACTTCACCAGAATAAGAAAATCAACTTCATATAAAGAAACAACATAAAATCGTCTATCAATAATCTAAGAAACAAAAGAAGTTAATCGATCTTAAAATCGTGTCAGATAACTCTATAGATCGACATAGAACACAATCAATATATAAGAAATCTATATACATCGGACGAATATAAAACAAACAAACAATAACCAAATCAACGAAATCAGAGTTTACCGTCAATGATAGTGTTTGGCGATTTGAAGATGAGTTGTTCCTTGTCGCAGAGAGTTGAAAGAGAGAAAGAGGCAGAGGATTTTAGGTCTAGGGTTTTCTAAAGATGAGAGAGGTACACGATTGTTGTTTAGGAAAGTTGAAAACATACCGGGTAATCCATCAAGTATACGGGTCATGGATCTTATGTACACGTGTCACCATAAGGTGTTTCATTTAGAGATTTTTCCCATTTGTGGTGAAGCCATTGGTTGATATGTGTCCCCCAATAGTTTCATTTATTAGATATATAGATAGTATTAATTTCTTTTGAATTGAATTGTTGAAAAACTTGAAGCAGAAGCAAATTAAAAATAAAATAAAAAATAAGAGAGTTGATTATGTATATTTGAAACATGAAGGGATGGGTATAACAAGTAAAAGGAAAGAAGGGGGGGGGGGGGGGGGGGGGGGTATATTTAGCGGCCCTATAATAATAGAAGTTCGATCCATATGTAATGATGGATAAGTTTAGATATATAATTGCATTAATTTCTTTTGGATTGAATTGTTGAAAAACTTGAATTAGAAGCAAATTGAAAAAAATTAAAAATAAAAGAGTTGATTGTATATATTTGAAACTTGAAGGAAGGGGTATAAGAAGTAAAATGAAGAGAAAGGGGGTATATTTAGCAACCTCCTATATTTATTTTTGTATACATTATAATATATTAGAAAAAAATTTAATATTATTTTCATGTATTTACAGTGTAATTTGATATCTATTACATATTTGAAAGTTGATTACAATGCTAATGAATTAGTATCGTATTTCGTTGAAATTTAAAACTTATATTATGTTGTAGAATTTGATTTTGGCTTGTAATGTATTAGGTTGAACTTATGTTGGATATGTTCTTTTAAATTATTAAATAATATTTTAGACTATTGAATTTTAAGAGCTATATATTAATTTTTCGTTTTAAAATTGAGCAAAACCAAACCTAGCCGAGCCAACTCGGTTAGTCGGTTTAAAACCAAGCCGAGCCCGAGCTTAGATTTTCAGCTTGGTTTCATATCTGAGCCAAACCGAGCCCGTTCTTTTCCTGGCTAGGCTCTGCTCATGAACAACCTAGCTAGCAATATTTGGGGATCTCACAAGACCTACTTGCTAATTATTAATAGTAATTTCATTAACATAACAATGGAAGTTCAGTGATCTATTGCAATTTTGACAGAATGGGGGGAGTATATTGATTTGTGTTAGTAATATTATATTACTATTTTTTATTTTATATGTTGGTTCCTCTATAGCAACTTGCTATGGTGGTCTGGTGATAGTTATTGACAGTTTCTCTTGGCTGTGCAAAAACAAAAAAGTTGGTTCTCATAATTGAATGAAATGGTCGACGAGTGTTAAGCTGGAGGATTGATGATAAGAGATAAGGGTATAATGCAACAAATAAGGCTAGTGGTATCTTGAGGATGAGATAAGACTTTTGGACCAGTAGGTCATGTGTTCGATTTTCAAAAGAGATCTTTTTCATATTTATTGGGTTTCCTCCTGAATTGTTGTATAGACGTTATGGCAGATATGATCAGGTGGTTCCGCTGATGGTATAACTAAACTCCAATGGTTCGTCACTAATCTAAATTTGTCATTAAAAAAAGGTAGGGCTAATCTTTGAACACAATCCTACGATTCACTTGTAATATATTATGTTAATAACTAAGTCAATAAAAAACAGTGTATAAGATATAGTTGGTCCAATGAAATATTAAATAGTTATTAGTAAGTAGATAACATGAATAAATATTAGATACTTTATAAAAAATATGATTTAATAACTAAGAAAGAAACAAAAAAAATAAATACATGATTTAATACTATTATTTAATAGGAGAAGAGGCTGAAAAATTACGATCTAATATTATTATTTAACATGACAGAGAGGAGAGAAATAAGGGTTAAAACACACTAGAAAGTGATATGCGCTTTGAAGTATTTTCATTTATAAATAGGTTTTTTCATGAGTCGAGCCGAGTCGGGGCAAACTTAGTCTCGGCTTGATTATAGGCTGAGCTAGCTCAGCTCGACTCGGATTTGAAATCGAGCTAAATATTTAACCTCGAGCCCGGCTTAGTTTTAAACCGAAATGGCTCAACTCGGCTTGTTTGGCTCGATTTTAAAATAAAAATTAACACATAGCTCTTAAAATTTAGTGGACTAAAATATTATTTAAGAGTTCAAAAGAACATATACAAAATAAGTTCAATTTAATACATTACAAACCAAAATCAAGTTTAACAACACAAAATAAGTTTTAAATTTTAACAATAATATATTACAAGCCAAATTCAGGTTTAGTAACATAAAATAAGTTTTAAATTTTAACGAAATATAATATTAGTTTATTAGCATTGTAATCAAATTACACTCCTAAACACATGTAAATAATAATCAGTTTTTTTGTAATATATTATAATGTATATAAAAATAATATATATATATATATCATAGTTGGCATTCGGGCGGTAAGTTTCCTCTGAAATGGTGAGAAGGCTTGACATTAGCGTTGTTAGTGCTTGCACTGCGTAAGTGGCCTTTCGCCAAAGGGTTTACCCGGGTGGCTGAGCCTGTATTGTATCCCTTGGCTTTTGAAAAAGAAAAAGAAAACACTATGGCAATTGAACAGAAAGATTATAGTCGAACGAGGTTTTAAAAAGGTGATATCCCAACATCAAACATGGAAATAATTATATTCTAAGTTTCTTAACAGACATGTCTAGCAACTAGGGATGTCCAAAAAGCTTACGGCTCAGAGCTTAGATGGATTTAGCTTAGAAAAAAACTCCCTTGACATTGTATGGTTTGAAACTGAGACTATGTTAGTATAGTATGTCTATGCCTTAGTCTTGTATCGAGTCTGTTTAGAATAGATGAGATTATGTTAGAAAATGTCGTATTTATGTAATTAGGAGAACAAGTTCGCCCGGAAAGTTGATGTGTGAACAAGTTCGGCTGAACTTGTTCAACAAGTTCGCCCGAACTTGTAGTGTCCTAAGCGAACTTGTCTCACTATATATAGGTGCCTCATGGTTTCTCATTTGTAACTTTGCACACTTAGAGGCGAAGCTCTGTCGGATCCGGAACTCGAATGTAATTGACTTTATGATCAATAAACAGACAATTAACGAGTAATTCTTGTTATATGGTTAACATGTCACTTAGTTTCTGTCTAATTGGACATTAAAAACCGATTTAGGTTCCCGAGCTATTCAGGAGCGATCTAACAAGTGGTATCAGAGCCACGGATACCTGATCTGGTGAAATCATCACAAGAACTACTCTATTTCTACTCATTTCTACCATTTTTCTTAACTTTTTCATGAAGAACAAAGTGCAAGAATGTCTACAAATGAGGTTTCAAGTTCTGAATCTGTGTGCTTAAATTGTCGACAATCCAGATCTATTAATGTTAAACTATTGAAAGATTTGGAAAGTTTGACATTAGAAAATAAAAAATTAAAAGAAAATGAAAAGAATTTTGAAAATAAAATAAAAATTTTAGAAAATGAAAAACTTGTTTTTGAAAATATTATTATTGAAAATCAAAAATCAATAAATTCTCATCTTGAGAAAATAACTCAACTTGAAAATGAAGTTGAGATTGCTGAAACTAAAGCTGTTGATTTAGAAAATAAATTGAAAGGTTTTGTGACCTCGTCATTGATTCTAGATCAGATATGTTCAAAACCGATCAATGAAAATAAAAAGGAAATTCCAATAAGTGATAAAGTCACAAATTATGACAATGTCATAATTGAGAATTGTGATGATGATATCGATGATGAAAGTGCTAAAAAAGAGAAAAATGAAATATTTTTAAAACTAAAAGAAAATTTTCAACAAACTGTTCTTCAATCTATTGAAAAAGGTGAATACTCAACGTAAAAACCTTCTAAGCAGAATGGAGAACGAAAACAAAAAGAAAAACAAAGTTTTAAAAATTCTAAAAATTTTCAAATGACAAATAAAAGCTCATTGGTACGATCATCCAATAATTATAAAAATTCACAAAAAATTGAAAATAAGTGGTGCAGGTCGGACCGCAGTGCTTCAACGTCTAATCATGCTTTTAGAAGAAACATGAAAGATGGTTACCACACATCAAATCAATGTTATGATTTGAGTGTATGGTTTGCTAAAAAGGACCTGCATGAATTTCAAGAAAAACAAACAAGTTCGGGCGGACTTGTAAGATTTAATCAAGTTTGGGTGAACTTGATGAAATTTGAATGAAAATTAAGCAAGTTCGAGCGGACTTATCTAAAATCTTTGAAAATTCAATCAAGTTCGGATGGACTTGATGAAAATCACTCAAAAAGTGAATTTTCAGTCAAGTTCGAGCGAACTTGATGTCAAGTTCGGTCAAACTGTTTTTGCAAATCATGATTTTTTCAACTCTTCAACATCAATTAGTCTGAATTAGGCCTTGAAACTTTCAGGGGTTTATCTTTAGTGTATTTTACGTGACATATTCAAAATTTAGCAGATTTTATCCGTACCAACTCAGGTTTGGAAACAATGTACAGAAACTACAAACAAGGTGAAACCAGTTATTACTAAGTTTTCAAATTTTGAAACTGGTGAATCCTCGAATAGTAATGAACAAAAAGTTTCTACATTGTATTTCATGAAAGCTTTAACGAAAAATCAATCATGGTTGGTAAAAGAAAAAGAATTTACACAATCAGTGAAAATTGAAAGATTAGAGGATTTTCTAAAACTCGAGAAAGTCCAAAATAAATCTGATTGTGTAAAGAAAATCAAAATTAAGGTTGAAGAAACAACGCCTAAGACTGCAAAGGCTTGGGTGTCACTATTCAACTAATTGTTTTAATTTTTTGTGCAAGAACTTCTGAGATGAAAGTAAATTACTGAGAATGGAGTTCCGTGGCACACAATGAAGACGGGCCGGGTTATCAAGTTCTATATAAAAGCCTTGTTACATTTCTATAACGTTTACTTTACAATTTTTGAAAATTTTTGGAGAAAATATTTCGAAATTACATTCCAATAAACGTTTATTTGAAATTTTTTACAAATTTTTGAAGAAAATTTGAAAATTTCTCAGAACCCTCACTGTTGAAAATTTCAAAAGTGCCAAAGTTTTTGTCATCATGAGGGGGAGAGTGCTTAAATGAAAATTTGTGAAGCAGTATTGGATGGCGAATTGAAGTGATTCTCATCGGTTGGTCAATGTTTTTCTATAAATCAAAAATCCAAAAAAATATGTTTTTGAATTTTAGGGGGAGAAATTTTTTTCAGAAAATCCAAAAACATATTAAAGGCAAAATATACAAAAACATTGAAAAAGACAAAAAGAATTTTGTGTCAAAAAGGAAATAATAGTATATCAGTGGACTATCACAGTACGCTAAAGATTTGTAGAGTTTAAAAAGGGATAAACAAGTCTTACTGTGGATGTGTCGATAGGTTTTACACGTTCAGTAAATTGTTTCCGGGATATAAACTAAATTTTACAACTGCTTAAACTTTTGGATTAACATCTCTCGGTTATATGGACTTAGTACTCCGAAATTTCGTTTGAGATATTGCCTGATTCTGAGATACGAGGTCTTTATAGATGATTGATATAAACAAGTTCTTCTGATTTTGAGTAAGCAATGGCCTAGAACTTCTATAATGCTTTTGCAAAAATCCCCTAAAACTGCATTGAATTGAAAATATCGAAAGATACTACAATTGCAGTACAAAAAGATTCCATTTTGGAACACTACTTTAAAGTCGAGCCTTCATCTCTTTGTCGGTACGGTGGTACTAACCTGAGCTCTCAAGGTCTCGCACAACCCAGATACAGATATCAATTATGCTATATTCACCTGTAAGATGAAATCCAGGGTATCTTGATGCGGGAGTATATTCTGAGATGGGAACCATAGTTAAGTCAAGTTTCTTAATTCTACATAACGTATCTTGGAACAATTGAGAAATGTGTTGAAGTTTAAGAGGACAAATATATCGACAATCTAGGTAAATTTGTTTAAAACTTAGTGTCATGAAGAGGTCAATGGTACTTGTGATATGTCTCAAATAACTTATATGATCCTTTAACACAAACCCAACAAAAATATGTCTATAAATATGTTTGTACATAGTTAGAGCATGATATTCATTACATAAAAACAAAAAGATTATATTGTCTTTTAGTTTCGACTGCAGATGATGAAAAGCTGATTTTCAAAGTCTAGAGTTGATGAACAAAATCTAAAAACTTTTGAAAATTGATCTGAAAAGTTTAAAAGTTCATTAAGTTGAAACTTACTTTTGAATAAATATGTCAGTTTAGTGTCAAAATGTTTAATCAAGATCATTAAGTTGAACTTGATACATAAATCAGCTATTCAAGGTCATTAATTTGGACTTGATTAACTGAGAGGGTTTAAAACTTATGAGAAGATTAAAATTTGAAATGGTTGTCTTTAGAATCTGAAATGTTTTTTTTGAAAGTTTGAGGAACTTTGAAACAGTAAGTTGATTTTAAGGGGGAGCTGGATAAAAACACGTTGATTGAAGATCCTAGAAAGCTCAAAGCAAGGGGGAGCATGGTGATTAAAGTTTTATCAAGACAAACTTGAGAAAAAAAGAGAAAAGGATTGTAGATGCTATGAAGATCAAGGAAGTTAAAGTTATTCAAAAATAAAGATCAAGAGAACATTAAAGACTCAGGAACTTAATTGAAGAATGATGACTACGGCAACATCCAAGGGGGAGTCTGTTGATGCATACATTTGTTGCCTACATCATCGTATAACGTCGAGTCTGTGTTTAGGAGCGAAACATTAAGATTATGTATGTTGTGAATCAAGTTCGCCCGAACTTGTAGTGGGAAGGATAAGTTCGTTCGAACTTGTAGTAGGAAGGACGCCCGAACTTGACCTAACCACATTTGGAGCCAACTTGTTCTCCTATAAATAGGAGTCTTGATTTCTCATTTGTAAGATTAAGAAACTTTGCAAACTTAGAGGCGAAGCTATCCGGAACTCGAATGTAATTGACTTTATGATCAATAAACAGACAATTAACGAGTAATTCTTGTTATATGGTTAACATGTCACTTAGTTTCCGCTTATTTGGACACGAGAAACCAATTTAGGTTCCCGAGCTATTCAGGAGCGATCTAACAGACTAGCTGGCTAGTCTCGGTTACAAAATGAGCCTAGCTCGGCTCGGCTTTTAGCTCGGATTATTTTACTTGTAAGATATTTATTTTTGTATACATTATAATATATTAGAAAAAAACTTAATATTATTTTCATGTATTTAGAGTGTAATTTGATATCTATTACATATTTGAAGGTTGTTTACCATGCTAATAAATTAATATCGTACTTCATTGAAATTTAAAACTTATTTTGTGTTGTTGAACTTGATTTTGGCTTGTAATGTATTAGGTTGAACTTATGTTAGATATGTTCTTTTGAACTATTATATAATATTTTAGACTACTGAATTTTGAGAGCTATGTATTAATTTTTCTTTTTAAAATCAAGCCAGACCAAGACTAGTCGAGCCAACTCGGTTAGTCGGTTTAAAACCAAGTCGAGCGCGAGCTTAGATTTTCAGCTCGGTTTCATATCTTAGCCAAACGGAGCCCGTGCTTTCCCTGGCTCGGCTCGGCTCGGCTCATGAACAACCTAGCTAGCAATATTTGGTGATCTCACGAGACCTACTTGCTAATTATTTATGGTAAATTCATTAACATAACAACTGGAAGTTCAGTTGATCTATTGCAATAACAACTGAATGTGGGGAGTGTATTAACAAATCATGTCTGACGAATTCACTAAGGTGAATACACTTGAAGACTTTGCAAAAGATGTAGTCAAAAGGCTTCCATAGGACCAGTTAGAAACCCTAACCTCAAAAAGGAATTAAGGAAAGACTATCTGGATTTCATCACGCAGAACAAGCCTTATAGAGCTTCAAAAGTTGGTTGGTCTGTAACAGCCCTTCTAGAAGAAATTACTAGGATTGAGATGTTAAAGCTCAATCCAAGTATCAAACCCAATCCCCAACTAGCCTTTAGTAGAAAACCTGTTGGTCAAGAAGTAGTTGAGATAAGAAGAATGAAGGGGAGTTGGTAGCTGCAAAGTATGGCACAATGCAATCAATGGCTAGGTGGGATGAGCCAACAATCAGGGAAACTTAGAAGAAACTTGAAGCTTTAAGAGCAAAAGATCCCCCAGTTCCTAAAAAGCCTAATTATAAAGACTTACCTATCAGGTCCATGGCCAACACATTAGAACTATAATCTGCAAAACATGTATCTTCAATAGTCAGAAGTCATCTCAAAAGACATAAGGATATGTGAGCAGAAGATCAAAAGAGATATGAAGATGATATTATAAAGGAAGGATTAAAAATTTGATTATGTATGGGCATCCAGATGCTAATCCCGCAGAACTGTTAGGGAAAGTGTTGGGAATGAATATCCCTGCACCTCTTCCAATAAGATCACTCCCAGCAACCCATGTTGCCTCTAAAATTCTAAAGTGGTCCTAAGAGAATTCCAACCACGAATTGACAATAGTCAGGGAAAACGGCGAAGTAAAAAAGATTTTGATGACCTTAAAAATCGAGGATCTTTAAGATCTACTTGGTCATCCACTCAAAATGGATGCTGATGACATGCTATCTAAAAGGTTTGAAAGGCAATTTAAAACCCAAGTCAAAAGCATGATGAAGAGGAATAAAAAAATTGATCTAATAACCATCTGTTTTGGCATCATCTGTTCTACGGGAAATTGTAGGACCTAACAAAGGTCAGATGATATTCAAAAGCCAAAACATGATCCACTGATAAAGAAATAAGAAAAAGTTTGAACCAATCTCTCCCTAAATATAGTGAAGGGTGAACACCTATTCGGAACATATGTTCAAGAACAAAACAAACATCTGTTCAAGTCGTGGAACTGCCGTTCATGAAGAAACAACATCTGTTGAAAGCTAAAGACTGTTGAAGACCAAAGCAGTGATGGAGTCAAAGGTCTGATGAAGAAGACCAAACATATGTATGTCCAAATAGATGTTTGGATAACTGCAACAGAGGATAGCTTAGACATTGATTTCTCAATGTAAAAATACTTATCTTGTATTAGTGTTTAGACTAGTTAGAACAGATGTTGGGATTTACACAGATGTTCGCAAATATCTGTGAAATCTTTTCTGTTAGGAATGTTAAATTTTACTATCAGGGTGATGTCAGCCATTCACTAAACAAAATTTTTCGTACTTAGTATAAATAGATCACACATGTTAGTGATCTATTCCTTACACACATCACCTTTTGTCTTATTCGAACTAATTTGTTAAGTGATCGGTTGAGGGGGAGTCTTTAGAGTCAATTGATTTGTAAAACATTTGAATCCTTGGTGATTAATGAAAAAAAATCGTTGATGATGACATCTGACTTGTGAATTTTAAATTATCAATATTTGTTCATAAGTACCAAACTCAGATCTAACAATATGTAACTATGTATAGTAAAGTAACTGTATAATAGCTTTGTTGTTTTGGTTCCATAAATCAGAAATGTAATCTTTATATTATGTGGTTTTGAATCTTACAGTGGATAAAAAGAATCCTGGAGGCAATAAAATGTGGGTTTGTGATCAGTGTAAGTGCACGTTTACGAGCACTACCTTTTTTTGGGGCTGATAGAAAAAATGCTGACATTAAAAGATGTCTAGTCATACTTAGAGATCATGAGAAGTTTCAAAGGCTTTTGAACAAGGTAAAAGAAGCAGAATCTGGTGGAGTTTCAAAGTCATTAAAATTTTCGGTACTATCCAAAAACGCATCCTCAAATAAATGCCTTGAAGAATTGTTTGCCATGTTAGAGAGAAACGAGGTGGAAATGAAGATCCTTCGAGGTTTGTGTGCTAACGAGATCCCTTTCAATGTATCATGCAACCCCCAATTTTTTGCAATGGTGAGTGCAATCAAGAATACACCAGATGGATACAAACCCCCCATCTAGTGAAACATCGAGAACCACTTTACTTGACGCATGTGTACAAGCTGTTGAGAAGGAGCTAGCACTGATCAAAGTCACTTGGTACACACAAGGAGTGTCAATCATCTCGGATGGGTGGTTGACTATTAAACGTAACCCGCTGATTAATGTTCTCATGGGTAATACTTATGGTGCAATGTTTATGCACACGAGAGACTCTTTAAGGGTGGAGAAAAAGGGTGAGGTGATTTCTAAATATCTTCTTGAAGCGATCGAGACTGTTGGACCAAGCAACAGTTGCAACTCGTAACAGATAACGCGACTAATTGCAAAGTGGCTGGGCTAGATATCGAGAAGGTATATAGACATATTTATTGGTTGCCCTATTGTGGTGACACTTTAAATCTCAATTTTAAAGACTTGGTGAACCAATTTTATTGGTTACACGACACATTATGCAAGGTAAGGCTATTGTTAAATATTTTCTTAACTTTACCCATGCGTTATCGATTTTTAGAGAAAACTCAAGGTTAAACTAGATCTGCATTACATTGTATACTTCTGCGAAGGTTATTAGATTGTAGGGAGGCACTTGTCATAACTATCATCCTCAATTCTTGGCTGGATTAGATCAAATGTGGGAAAAAAGGCTTGAACGGATGGGGTAAACATCATTGATAAGATTAAAGATAATGAGTTTTGGGAAGCCGTGGAGGGTATTTTAGTTATTTCAAAACCTATCTTTTTCTAATTAAGTTTTGTGATGGTGAAGGTCCTAAAATGGGTGAAATCTATTGAAAAATGGACAACAAGCTAGGATAAATAAAAGATGTTATGATGGATATTAAATATTCAGGTTATCTCGATGAAGCTAATCAGATTTTTTGTGGCTAGGTGGGAGAAAATATCAATCCCACTTCATTGTTTGGGGTTTTATTTGAATCCAACGTTTTACAATAAACATTATCTAGCAAAGTTGGCACCCGGTGACATTGAAAGAAAAACTCCGAACCAAGATGTTGATGCATTTTGTGTTCGTCACTTGTCGAATAGGATAGATTGAGCGTGTGTTAAATATTGTATAGGTTAGAATCGAACACACGACCAAAATACGGAACGTATAGTGAAAATGGGAACAAGTTCGCCCGAACTTGTCATGTGGTGGACAAGTTCGGCCGAAGGTGATATGTGGTGGACAAGTTCGCCCGAACTTGTCATATGGTGGACAAGTTCGCCCGAACTTGTCCTATGCACATTTCAAGTGAACTTGGTTGCCTATATATAGGTGGTATGTGTTCATTTGTCATTTAAGTTTTTGCAATCCCTACAGGGAGGTGCTGCCGGATTCTCTCCAGGAACTCCGGCAGCTGGACAATATGTATACTCTTTCGGTATGAATGAGGATATGACTTCCGCTGCACTCTACTTCTACTCCTTTCTGTAATAACATTCTACCGAATCAGTTACGTCTACGCACTAACTTCCGTCTAGAACCTGTCCACTATGTTTTAACAAAATTGGTGAATCCTCGAATAGTAATGAACAAAAAGTTTCTACATTGTGTTTCAAGAAAGCTTTAACGAAAAATCAAACATGGTTGGTGAAAGAAAAAGAAGTCATACAATTAGTGAAACTTGAAAGTTTAGAGGACTTTCCGAAACTTGAGAAAGTCCAAAATAAACCTGATTGTGAAACGAAAGTCAAAATTAAGGTTGAAAAAATAATGCCTAAGGCTAAAAATGCTTGGGTGTCATTTGTCGATTAATTGTTTGAATCTTGTGTAGGAACTTTCGAGGAAAAAGTAAATTACTGAGAATGGAGTCCGTGGCACACTTTGAAGATGGGATGGGTTATCAAGTTCTATATAAAGGCCTTATTACATTTCTAATAATGTTTACTTTAAAATTTTGAAAAATTTTTGGAGAAATTTTTTCGAAAACACATTCCAATAACGTTTACTTGAAAATTTTACAAATTTTTGAAGAAAATTTGAAAAATTTCACAGAATTCTCACTGTTGAAAAGACAAAATTCATGGATATAAATGTTTTATAAACACAAAGGTGTCAAGTTTTTTGTCATCATGAGGGGGAGAGGGATTAAAAGATAAATTATGAAGTAGTAATAGATGGAGAATTGACGTGATTCTCATCAGTTGGTCAATATTTGTCTATAAATCAAAATTTAAAAAATATGTATTTGAATTTTAGGGGAGAAAAAAATTTCAGAAAATCCAAAAACATATTAAAAACAAAAATGTTCAAAAACATTGAAAAAGACAAAAAGAGTTTTGTGTCAAAAGAAAATGATAGTACATCAGTGGACTATCATAGTATGCTAAGGATTTGTAAAATTTAAAAAGAATTAAACAAGTCTTATTGTGGATGTGTCGTAGGCTTTACACGTTCAGTAGATTGTTTCCGGGATATAAACTAAATTTTACAACTGCTTAAACTTGTGGATTAACATCTCTCAGATATATGGACGTAGTACTCCGAAATTTCGTTTGAGAGATTGCCTGATTCTGAGATACGAGGTCTTTATAGATGATTGATATCTGGGATATTATATAAGTTCTTCTGATTTTGTGAAAGCAATAGCCTAGAACTTCTATAATGCTTTTGCTAAAAACCCCTAAACTGCAACAAAATTGAAAGAATCGAAAGATCTAATCAATTGCAGTAAAAAAGATTCCATAATTGGAACAACACTTTAAAGTCGAGCTTTCATCTCTTTGTCGATACGGTGGTATTAACCTGAGCTCTTAAGGCTTCGCATAACCCAGATACATATATCAGTTACGCTATACTCACCTGTAATATGAAATCTAGGGAATCTTGATACGGGAGTATATTCTTAGATGGGAACCATAGTTAAGTCAAGTTTCTTAAAATCTATCTAACATATCTTGGATCAATTGAGAAATGTGTCGAAGTTTAAGTGGAAAATATATCGAAATCTAGGTAAATTTGTTTAAAACTTAAAGTCTTAAAAAGGTCAACGGTACTTGTGATGTGTCTCAAAAACTGATATGATCCTTTAACACAAACTCAACAAAAATATGTCTGTAAATATGTTTGTACTTAGTTAGTGTTTTGATATTCATTTCATACCAAGAAGATTATATTATCTTTTAGTTTCGACCACTGATGATGAAAAGCTGATAATCAAAGTATAGAGTTGCTGAACAAAATCTAAAAACTTTTGAAAATTGATCTAAAAAGTTTAAAAGCTCATTAAGTTGAAACTTACATTTGAGTGAATGCATCAGTTTAGAGTCAAAATGTTTAATCAAGATCATTATACATAAATCAGATATTCAAGGTCATTAATTTGGACTTGAATAACTGAGAGGGTTTAAAAACTGATAAAAGGATTAAAATTTGAAATATCATGTTTAGATTTTAAAGGGTAGCTAGATAAAACACGTTGTTGAGATCACAGGAAGCTCAAAGTAAGGGGGAGCATGGTGATTAAAGTTTTATCAAGACAAGCTCAAGAAAAGAGAAAAGGATTGTAGAACATATGAAGATCAAGGAAGTTAAGGTTATTCAAGAAATAAAGATCACGAAAATATTAAAGACTCAGGAATTCAATTAAAGAATGATGACTACGGCAACATCCAAAGGGGAGTCTGTTGATGCATATGTCTGTTGCCTACGTTATCATATGATATCGAGTCTGTATTTAGGAGCGAAATGTCGAAGTTTACATATGTCTAGAGCTAAGTTCGCCCGAACTTGTGTTGGATAAGACAAGTTCGCCCGAACTTGTCCATGACACAGTTCAAGCGAACTTGTGATACTATATATAGATGTCTTGTCATTTCATTTGAAAGAATCAGAGGTTTTGTGTACTGGACGGCGAAGCTCTATCCAAGTGTTTCCAGGATCTGTAACGTCTTCTTATATATGAAACGATGTTAAACACTAAAGAACTTGTATCCAATGTCGCCTATGCAAACGGATTCCGCATGTTTACTTTAGGTTTGCCAAATTAGTGCCTAAACGATCCGTACAACGGACCTTCAATTGGTATCAGAGCTACGGTTATCACCTACGCTCATGAATTTGGACATTTATGGACATTAGGAGGGATTTTAGAAGTAAATCATCAAATAAACATACAATCTACGGATAAAAAGTAAAATTAAACGGATAGGATTGTTAGAAAACCATTTTCGACCAGAACTATGGTGGAATCATCTCGAAATTCGAAGAAATAAGGATTCTTGATCGAAAAATGTGAAAAGGCTGGTTTTTGAGGAACCAAGTTCGCTTGAACTTGACCAAGTTCGCCCGTACTTGTAACATAGTGACCAAGTTCGCTCGAACTTGTCACATAGTGACCAACTTCGCCCGAACATGTAACATAGTGGACAAGTTCACCCGAACTTGTCCAGGGAGCCTAAAAAAACAAATTAGCGATAGAAATTTTGTTGATCGTATTGATGGGATGAGTGTCCAGAAAAAAATTGGCGATAGAAATTTTTCGAGTTTTCGATGACCCAACCAGGATGTTCGGTGACATCGTTTGGAGCTTCAGAGTACAGATTTGATGATACCATTGCAAAATTGTGAAGATATCGGGATAGTCACTGATAGCCATGCTGAATGTTGATCTTT
This sequence comes from Scalesia atractyloides, assembly GCA_947069175.1. Lineage (NCBI taxonomy): Eukaryota > Viridiplantae > Streptophyta > Magnoliopsida > Asterales > Asteraceae > Scalesia > Scalesia atractyloides. Next base: position 62,994,338 of record CAMTDV010000010.1, on the reverse strand, counting down.
TGGTATAGTGATTATTAATTGGCATAAACGTTAAATCCGCATTTGATGAATACTGAAAATTCTGGATTTGAGGGGGAATTTCAGTGAAAATTTCAGTATGGTCAGAATTTGCAAAAATGAGGGGGAATAAAAATTTTACGATATATGAAGATTCCAACATTTTGAAATTCGTGACTGCTGCAACAATATTCGGGTGGTTACCGATTGCAGATTATCGGGAAATGCAGAGGATTGAGATTCATTGGGTATTTCAAACTGATGTTTAGTTTGAAAACAGGTGGTTACATAACTGAGTTTGGAGGAGTTGTTTATCAGATTCTTCGGTCATGGTTGTGGATTGACACCTGAGTCGTGCGTATGGTTTGGAAACACATACGACTGCTTATTTTAACTCTGCTTTGCACATGAATTATTGACTGGACTAACCGCCAGGAGGTAAGGATGCTCTGTAGTTTCAGTTGACCCGGGTTGTACGCGGTACCATGATTAAGGAAGATGATATAATGGGTTTTTCAGACAAAGATGTGTACCAGTTGCTGACTAAAGAAACTATATATTTGGGATTCTGTGATCACAGGAAGTTCCGATTTTTCAGATCATGATACAGATTGATGCTTAAGGGTTAGGGTCCTGATCTTCGGTGAAGAGGTAGTTAGTAGGATTAGCAGTCATTAGTACCAGTGAGGAACTGAGTACGTTCAAAACGTTCAGTGATGATCTAGGAATTAATGACTAGCTCCGTGGATTGGATAGTTTCAAAATTACCAAGGAGATCTGAAGTTATTCAAGATATAACTGATGATGGCCTTTGGTGGGCATTATTTTTAGTCTTCAAATAGATGAATCATTCTTCTCTTTGGTCTAATCGCCGTTGGATGACGATGTTTGTTGATTAAGTTGCGCTGGTCTACCGGAGATAGCTATATATCTGGCATTGTGACTAAAGAAGAAGAATGTGAGTCTGATTACGGACGTATGTTTCTCAGATTCGATGCGTCACCAGATGATTTGTGTCCGATGAAGACATGCTGATTGAGCAGATTACCGATTTCCTGATCAATCATTCAGGAGTATGCTTAACTGCGATTATGGAAATCAGGATTTCAGATTTTCGAGGGTATTCGTTGATTTTAATTTTTCCGGTGTGGTGATTCGAAGTTTCTATCAATTGTCGGTTGAGTTTTTGATACTTTAAGAGTGTGCGGAATAAACTCTCGTGGCTCAGTGCTTATTCAAAAACTGAACTCGGATGTGGTTAATGTCGAAATAGAGAAGCTACTGCATTGATTAGCTTCGAGTTGGTGGTTATTCGAGAAAATTTGTCGGTCTAGTAAATCAGAGGAGGTAAGAATCCGTGCAACCAAAGATCTGAACTGGAGTTTTTAGCGGGAATTCAATGTTGATACTCCAAGCCCGGATCATCAATTAAGGGGGAATCTGTTGACGGGTTTCGATGACATCGGCAGACACCTTGATTGAAATTGCAGAATATTCAAACACGGCTCAGAGATTTGAAGATCAAGATCAAGCTTCGATAGTAACGAACAAGGGGGAATCTGTTGATGCATTTTATGTTCGTCACTTGTCGAATAGGCTACATTGAGTGTGTGTTGAATATTGTATAGGTTAGAATCGAATACACGACCAAAATACAGAGCGTATAGTGAAAATGGGAACTGTTGGTGCATAATGTCTATCTCTTAGTCTTATATCGAGTCTGTATAGTATAGAGTTGGATAGGCTAGGTATATGAAGTATTTATGTAGTGTGGTAACAAGTTCGCCCATAACTTCATGTTTAGCCAAGTTCGGGTGAACTTGAGTCTCCCAGGGGCGAACTTGCAAGTCTATAAATACCTAGCTTGTGATCCTCATTTGTAACTTTGGCATTTTGGAGGCGAAGCTCTGTCAGTTTGTAATCTCAACGTTTAATCAATGAAACTGATGATTAACTGATTAATTCTTGTCTATTGGTAAATACGACGTAATATTTCCGCTATTATGGACGTTAGATATCAATTTAGGTTCCTTAGCATCGAGGATTGGTCCTACAAGTGGTATCAGAGCTAGAACAGCCTGATTTGATAGTATCAAGACAAGAACACTTCTATTTCTACTCCATTCTTCTCTTTTTCATAACTTTTGAACATAAAATGAAGAATTCACGGTCAAAATCTTTTCAAATTTGAATATATCATGTAAAATACAACAAAGATAAACCCTTGAAAGATTGGAGACCAAATTCAACCGAATTCATGTCAAATTTTGAAAAAACCATGTTTTCCAAAACCCTGATCATCGAACTTGTTAATCAAGTTTGGCCGAACATGATATAAAAAGTCACTTTTCAAGTGATTTTTTAGCAAGTTCGCTCGAACTTGAGTAGTTTTTTTTGAAGAAATCTTGATCAAGTTGGCTTGAAATTACTGATTTTTCACTGATTTTATAGCAAGTTCGACCGAACTTGTGTAATTTCAAGGGAATTTTGAGTAAGTTCGCCCGAACTTGCTAGAGTTTCATCAAATTTCTGATTGCAAGTTCACTCGAGGTTCTGGTTGTTTGTGTCTCAAGTTCGACCGAAGATCAAGTGAAAATTTTCAAATCAAAAGTCACAAGTTCGACCGAAGTTGTGACAAAATAAAAAATTCTTCATTCCAATCTACAAGTTCGACCGAACTTGTAGTATTTCTAACATTTTCAAAAGTTTTTGAGTATTTTCAGTGTACATGTCTCGTTATTCACGATGGATGATATTCAAAGAGCTTATATGTCCGGAGCTAGTTCGTCAAATGCCAACGTGATACATCAAGTCATTCTTGATAACGAAATGGGAACGACTGTTAAACTGCCCAAGCTAATGAGCATGGACGAGTATGAAGCATGGAAGGAGAAGTTTACATATTGGGTTCAAGCCATGCATTTTGCAGGCTGGGTGTCGATTGAAAGAGGTTACACTATTTCGGTGGATGAACATCAGCAAGTTCTTGAGAAGTACAATTACTCGAAGGTACAGAAAGAGAATACATTGCTGAGAAAAAGATGATCAGTCTTTGTCAAAGAAGATATCCTCGTCTTGCTACCGGAATACACAACAGCAAGAGATCTCTGGCTCTCACTTCAAAAGAAGTATCAAGGAAGCGCGGAGATGATCAAAAGCAAGAAAGCTCTCGTTATGAAAGAGTTCGATATCTTCAACATGCTGAAGGGTGAGACCATGAAGCAAATGATTGAACGCTTCCGTCATCTTAAAGATCAAATGCGAAGACACGGTCTTGAGAAGACGAAACAAGAGTACATTGACAAGCTTGCAGACGCTCTACCAGATGGAGAGTGGACTACTTATCTAATGGTTCTGAAGGAAAGCGATAAATGGAAATTCTTCAAGCTGTCAACATTTATCGATAAACTCGAAGGCCATGAAATGGAACTCTTGAATATTGCAAAGTCAAAGAACGCTAATGTAGTTCAAGACGTTGGGTTGTACTACAAAAGTGGAATGCAAGACACATTTCAAGTCCGAAAATTGGAACAGCGTTTAGTGCGAACATGAATGTTTCTCCACAAAACCAGAGTCAATCACAACCTCATTATGATCAGAGTCCACAGAGTTCGTTCTCAAGCACTGGTTCAAATTCATCTTATCAAAGTCAAGCAAATCAAAATCAACAATCAAATTCTGATTCGAATGTATACAAGTTCAACATCGCAGTAAATTTGAACAATGTTGTTTCGGAACAAGTCGCTAAACAACATATGTCTCTTCTCGCCACTGTTCATACGAAAGTCTTGTAGCCGATAAAATTGGAAATCCTGAAATTACGGCAGAAGATTATGACCAAGTGGATGAAGAAGAACTCGAGTTGATGGATGTCAAGTGGTGTTTAGCATCTATTATCCGAAGGGTTACCAAGTTCGTTGCTCTCACTGGCCGAGATATCGGGAATTCTAGCAAAAAGTTGGGCTTTGACAAGTCAAAGGTTACATGTTTTCGATGTCGCCAAAAGGGTCACTTCAAGAGAGAATGCAAAAATCCTGAAGCAACGGGAAATCAGAGTCCGTTCGGAGGAGGCAACGAGTATTACAAGAAGTCATTTCAGTACAAGCCTTTCCCGAAAAAGACTCAGGTTGAAATCCAAGAGAAACCAAATAGCAGCAACAATTAGAAAGCTATGGTTGCATCAAATGAAGATGATGGTTTCGACTAGAACTCATACATCGGTAAGAAGACTGGAGTTGCGTTGATGGCGGAGATAGTTGAAGATACATCTGCAGAAGAAGCAGCGGCTTTGGAGAATATTCACCTGGAACAAAATCTGCAACAACAACGTGAAGAAGAGGAGTATATCCATATGCAGAAGCAAGGAATTTTATCTCCTAACTCTTGAGAAAGTTTTACAGGTCACTTTGATGGAAGTTCTCAGGAACAAGTTCCCGAGAAGAAATCAACTGATGAAGTGGTCATTGATGTTACTCAAGAAGTGAATGCCGAAAACCTCAAGGACATTGCCGACAAAGCCTTGATGGCAAATCTAACCAATGTAGGTCCAGAGGTAAATGAAGTTGTCAAAGTACAAGTTGTAGAGGTTGAGAAACCTTGTACAAAATGTACCGAACCTTGTATCGAATGTGCCGAAAAATAAAAAATCATCGCTGAAAACAATGTGCATAATGAACTTTTGAAATACGATTATCGCACAATGAAGGAAGCGTATGATAAAATGAAAAATGATTATGGCAGGCTCGATAGAAATAACATCGAATAACATGATACAATAAGGATGTTAAAAGGGACAGTAATGGATAAGCAAAAAGCGATTAATATCTATATTAATACCATTGCTGAAACTAAGCAACAACTCCAGGACATGACAATTGAAACAGAGCGTGTTCAACAACTTTTGAGAAGTTACACCTGTAATGCATATGTCATTGATCACATCCTTCCGACAATTCCATCGGAAGAGAAACCTAAAAAGAAAATTGGTAAAGAATACAGTAATGTTCCTCCACCCCTTTGCGAGAAGTATTGTCGCAAATCCGCTGATGTGATGGATAAGGCACTCAACATTGAGTTGTTATCTGAAAAGAAAACTGAGTTGTCAGAGAACATTGATGTAATCTATACTAAAATAGATGATGACAATGCTGTGGTTAAAAAGGTTGTTGAAAATGTTTTGAACGATTCTGATGAAGGCAACTTTAAAAGCGCCGACTCGAGTTCAAAGAATTCAGATTCACAGTCCGAAGATGACGATACATCATCGGAGAATGATCTATGTGATGATCCTAATGTTGTCATGTACAAGATTAAGGAATCTGATAGATTATACTTTGATGACAGTTTTCCGATTCAGAACGTGAAGGAAGAATTCTTAGACAAATTCTTTAAACTCGTGGAAGTCACATCAGATGATCTGGAGATTAATGAAAAGAAATTCTATTCCAAACCTAAAAGAAATAACTACCAAAAGAATGGTGATGATCATCCGGAAAACCGGAGAGCTGGATTGGGTTTAGAAGAATCAGATGAATCTAAAAAGAAAGTGTCACCATTTCATGAATACAAAATAAAATATGAATTTTGTATATGGGACAAACATGGTTCATGAGGAAAGTTTGATCGGGAAACAATCAAACGATGAGTTAAGAAACAAAAAGAACTTCGAGATAAAGCTAAAATTGCAAGTGGTGCCAAAACAAGTGGTGTAAAACCACTAAAGGACTTCCACATGATTCTCAGACTTGTTTCAAGTGGAACGAAATTGGTCATATTGCACGTTACTGTCCGAAATCAAAGCCGACTTATCTTTGAAGGAAAGAAAGTTCAAATGTTGTGAAACTGAGGCAACCAGTGTTTGTAAAACCTGTAAAGATTTTGAAAAGAAATGAATCAAACGCTGAAGTCAAACCTAAGTTTGAAAATTCAATTTTTGAAAAAGGTGAAACTTCAAAGGCTAATGAAAACAATTTTTACATCAAAAAGGCTAACATAAAATCTCAAGCCTGGATTGCAAAGAAACGGTCAACAACATCTGAGATCACTAAGTCTGAGCTTGTTAAGACTAGTGATAGTATGAAAGAATCAAAATCTGAAATCATAATTGAAACCACATCTGAAAATGTCAAAACTACAAGTGGTAACAATTCAAAAGATAAAAAGACAATAAAGTTTTCAAACATAAACATCACAGAAAATCCAGATGATGAATATGAATTTGATTATGTAGATGAGTGTGGATTCGATTATGTTGATGAGTGTGAGTTTGATTTTGATGATGGTTATCCAATTCCACCCAAGACCAAAAAGGCTTGGGTCTCGCTTTTTAAATAGATTGTTGAAATGTGCAGGGGCTCTAGAGATCCGTACTTTCTAGTGATTTTGGATAGTGGAGCTTCCAGGCATACGACGGGAATGAAAGCGTTGCTATTCGACATAAAAGCTATCAATGGTGTTGGATTTGCGGGTAACCAGGGTGGAAGGATAGTCGCCGAGGGAAAACTCTCCAATGGCGTCGTTTCATTCGATCGCGTGAATTATATTGCAGAGTTGGAAAACAATCTTCTGAGCATATCGCAGATTTGTGACAAGAAGTACACGGTGCATTTCAACGACAAAGAGTGTATTATCTTGAAGCCGGGATTCAAAATACCAGATGAGTGGATTCTGATGCGAGCACCATGTGAGAATGATCTATATGTTCTTGATATGGGTGTCTCTACCACTTTATCAAAATCAGCATAATGTTTTGTAACAAAGGCTACTAAAAAGGATTCTATTCTTTGGCATCGTAAGATGGGGCATATTCATTTAAGAAAAATGAATTTCTTGGTTCATAATGATCTTGTAGAAGGCGTAAATCTTCAGAGTTTTCAGACGTCTGATCATTGCTTAGAATGCAAAAAAGGGAAAGCATATCAAGAAATCTCATCCGAATAAAATTCTGAAGTCAATCAAGTTACCATTAGAACGTCTCCACATGGATTTATTTGGTCCTGTAAATGTTCGAAGCATCTCAGGAGACTTATATTGCTTGGTCGTGACAGATGACTATTCGAGATATTCATGGGTATTCTTTCAAGAATCAAAAGACGAAACGTTCGAGAACTTGGTTATTCTATTTAAGAAACTCGAGAACCTTTATAATCTGCCGGTCAGACACATTAGAAGTGACAACGACACAGAGTTTAAGAATAACAAAATGAAGGAATTCTGCAACGCAAAAGGGATTCTGCACGAGTTTAGTGCTCCCTATACTCCACAGCAAAACGGAGTAGCTGAACAGAAAAACAGAACTTTGATTGAAACTGCGAGAACCATGCTTGCAGATTCTAAACTTCCAATCAGTTTCTGGAGTGAAGCAGTTGCTACGGCTTGCTACACGCTAAACAGGGTTCTCACTGTCAAACCAACAAAGAAAACATGTTTTGAGATGATAAACCGACGGAAGCCAAATTTGAAATTCTTAGAACCATTTGGTGCGCCATGCACTGTAATCGATCAAGATGGCAAATTCGGAGCTAAATCTCTTGAAGGTTTCTTTGTCGGATATGCGAGTCCGTTGAGAAGAGTATATGTTCCTTCGTTGAGAAAGGTTATTAAAGCACAACACGTGGATTGTTTCAACTATACAAATCATATTCAAAGGAGAGGTGACGCGTGGCTGTTTAACTATCAAGACCTTTGGAAGTCATTCGACTTGCCGGAAGAACCGTCTGATGAAGAAGTTGCAGCGTTATACTATCTTCACTAGTCAGCGAATCAAGAACAAATCATTAGAACAATTGTGGTTAATCAACCCACGTTGGATTCTTCATCTTCCGGAGCAGGTCCAAGCAATAGTAGTGGTGTTCAAGTTGAAAATACTTCTGAAACAGAAGTAACACCTGCTACACCTCTAGTGAATGCTTCTAATGAACCAGAAAACACAACAGTTTCCAGTACGCGTCAGAATCAGAATTATGATTCAGATGAAGCACCGACATTTAATGCTGATGATGAAACTTCATCGGATGAAGAAGTTGAGCAGATTTCTAATCTGTTGAATCAATCTGCTAGTCCGAGAAATCAGAACGAAGCTTCAACAAGTATTCCTAATGTTGCTGTGAACAGTGATCTGGTTGTTTCAAATCACAAAGCTCAGAGATGTTCCAACAGAAGAAATGCCGCGATCATATTCCTACCATCCGTCAACAAATATTATCGGAGAACTTCAAATTGGTGTCAGAACTCGAAGTCAAATTAACAAAGCACTCAGTTGTTTCTACACTCGCATTGCTCCAACCTAGAACTATTGCTTCTATTCATGTTTCATCTCTCAGATAGAGCCAAAGACAGTTAATGAAGCTTTAGCCGATGAAAACTGGGTACGAGCAATGCAAGAAAAACTATTGCAGTTTGAGAAGTTGGGAGTGTGGAAGCTTGAAAACCTACCAGAAAATCAGAAAGCAATTGATACAAAATGGGTCTTTAAGTGTAAACGTGATGATAGAGGGGTTATTGTTCGTAACAAAGCTAGGCTTGTTGTCAAGGGATTTCACCAGCAGGAGGGATAGATTACACGGAAGTCTACGCACCAGTAGCTCGCTTAGAATCTATTCGAATATTTCTAGCTTTCGCATCATGGAAAGGATTTAAGGTCTATCAATTGGAGTTCAAATCGACTTTTCTGTACGGAAAATTACGCGAGAAGGTGTACGTTGGACAACCACCGGGGTTTGTCGATCCACTCAACAAGAAGAAAGCATACCTACTGGATAAAGCTCTTTATGGTTTACACCAAGCCCCGAGAGCTTGGTACAAAACGTTATCGCAACATCTCGTCGGCAACGACTTTATCAGAGGAACTGTGGATAGTACTCTTTTCACTAGAGAGGTTGATGGTCATCTGATTATAGTTCAAATCTACGTCGACGACATCATCTTTGGATCTACAAACGATAGTCTCTGCAAGGAGTTTGAGGGAATCATGAAAAAGAAATTCGAAATGTCCTCGATGGGCGAAATGAAGTTCTTTCTTGGTTTGCAAGTAGATCAGCTTCCGGATGGTATTTTCATTCATCAGACTAAGTATTTTCATGACATCTTGAAGAAGTTTGGAATGGAAAGCTTGAAGCCTCTATCTACGCCTCTTCTCTAAATCACGGCATCGCGCCCAGATATTATGTATCCAACCTGCCTCTGCGCCAGATATCAGTCAAGCTCGATGATCTTACATATGCAGATCGTGAAACGAACCTTCAGATACCTGAAAGGATGCCCAAGCACCGGCTTGTGGTACCCGAAGAACGAAAATTTTGACCTCACAGGCTATGCTAATTCTAATTTTGGTGTAGATAAGTTGAATTCAAAATCAACTACAGCGGGATGCTAGTTCTTCGGAACAAGAATGGTAACTTGGCAATGTAAGAAACAGACTACGGTCGCTTTCTACCTGTGAAGCTGAGTATATCTCGGCCTCCAGCTGTTGTTCACAGATTCTGTGGATTCAACAGCAGATGAGAGACTATGGTCTGCAATTTCTAGACACTCCGCTGTTTGTTGATAACAAGGCAACGATAGATATAACTAAAAATCCGGTTCATCACTCACGCACAAAACACATTGAAATTCGTTATCATTTCATTCGTGATTGCTACGAAAAGAAATTGGTGCGAATAGAAAAAATCCACACCGACGAACAAAAGGCTGATTTTTATACCAAACCATTTTCTTTGTCACGGTTTAAATACTTGCTGAGAATTAATGGTATGATAAATTTGCTGACAGGTGCGGACGATGAGGTTGAATACGGATCGGACGACGAGTTCGCGTGATCCACATTGGTTTAATATCTTTCCAGTTTTGAATTTTGTTAGAAACTAAAATCCAAAAAGATGTTTTTGATTTTAGGGGGAGAAATGTTAGAGAAAATACAAAAACATTCGAAAAATTTTAAAATCCAAAAACATATGAAAAATTCAAAATGTACAAAAACATTGAAAAAGTCAAAAAGAATTTAGTGTCATATAAGGAAATGATAGTACATCAGTGGACTATCACAGTATGCTAAGAAATGTAAAGTTTAAAAGTAATAAACGAGTCTTACTGTGGATGTGTCGATAGGCTTAACACGTTCAGTAAACTGTTCTCGAGATATAAACTAAATTTAGCAACTGCTTAATCTTGTGGATTAACATATCTTGGATATATGGACTTAGTACTCCGAAATTTCGTTTGAAAGATTGCCTGATTCTGAGATATGAGGTCTTTATAGATAGTTGATATCTGGGGTATTATACAAGTTCTTCTGATTTTGCGGAAGCAATAGCCTAGAACTTTTATAATGCTTTCGCTATAAACCCCAAACTGCATGCAAAACTTGAAAAGTATCGAAAGATATAATCATTTGCAGTGCTGAAAAGATTCGTTAAGTGGAACACACCTTAAAGACGAGCCTTCATCTCTTTGTCTGTACGGTAGTACTAACCTGAGCTCTCAAGGTCTCCCATTACCCAGATACCGATATCAATTACGCTATATTCACCTGTAAGATGAAATCTAAGGAATCTGGATACGGGAGTATAATCAATAAGTGGGAACCACAGATAAGTCAAGTTTCCTAAATCTTACCTTAACATATCTTGAAACAGTTGAGAAATGTGGTAAAACTTAAGTGGACAAACATATCGACAATCTAGGTAAACGAGTTTAAAGCAAAGTCATTTAAAAGTCAACGGTACTGGTGATATGCCTCAATCAACTGATATGATCCTTAGACACGAATTCACAAAAATATGCCTGAAATATGTTTGTACATAGTTTACATTGTCCTGTACATAGTTAATCAGCTTTACAGATTAAAATCAAAAAGATTTTCAGTGTGTTTTAGCATAAACATACAAAAATTCAAAAAGATTTTATTTCTACATTGTTTTCAGCAAACCAATGTTGGAGAACGGATCTTCGAAGTCTGGTAAGATGCTAGAACTGGTGGGAATCTCTTTGACAACGGGCTGGGAGCTAATTTGTAAAACCAGAAAAGTCAAAACAATAAAAAGTTCATTAATTTGAAACTTTGATTTTTTGAAAATATCAACAATTTGTTCGTAACGGGTCAAACCGGGGTCATTAACTTGGACTCGGCAGACAAATCGGTTAACCAAGGTCATTAGCTTGGACTTGGTCAACTGAGTGGATTTTCATAACTGGTAAAAAGTTGGAAAGTTCAGGGGTTAAAATGAAAAATTAAAAAAGTTTGAAATTATGGTTTGGCAAGTTAGGCCGAACTTGCTAAACTGATTCAAGTTTAATTTTCTGCAAGTTTGACCGAACTTGCTCATCAATGGCTGATTAATCAAAGGTAAGTCCGACCGAACTAATAATGGGCTTGTTTAGTTTGGGCTTTGCAAGTTCGCCCTATAAGTACCAAGCAAGTTCGGCCGAACTCACTTACCTGCAACTCACACCCTTTGAGCGAACTTACTGACTTGTGAGAGATTTGTGATTTTGGCAATTTGATACCGTTATTCTGCCCGATTTTCGTTTGTTTTTAGTGATTGGCACACTAATTACAATGGCCGAGGTATAATTTCAATGATTGATCCATGAATTGAACCGAATGAGATGAACTTAGATATGAAACTTAAAATCGGATAATTCTAGGTGTTGTTGGACAAAATTGATCTTAAAATCATAATCTACACATAAAATCGACCGTGCAAACATTTTTGATTGGATTGAAATGGTTATTTGACTGTTAACAGGTTTGGTTTTGAAAGAGACGACAAGTTCGGCCGAACTTGTTGTCAAGTTCGACCGAACTTGTATAACAAAACTAAATAAATAGAACTAAGTCATGTTCGACCGAACTTCCAAAATGATTTTGATAAATCTAATGTATGTTCGTGTAACATTTGTCAAAAACGGGTTTCCAAAACCCGCTCCGTTTTGTAATCGAATATCAATTTATAAATGTCACGTTGTGTATTTATGGTTATTTTGGTTTTTAATGATACATAATTAATAAACAAACTAAACTATAAAAATTATATTTGATAAAAAGTGAAAACAAAATAAATAAAAAAGAAATGTTGCTGCCGGGACTCGAACCCGGGTCAGCCGGTTCATAACTTCAAAGTCTTAACACACACCCACATCACCACTCCGCCACTTGTTGTTTTTCCAGTTATCTCTAGGAAACAAATAACATTTATACACAAACTCGGTTAAACAGGTTGCGCCAACTGAGAAACGGAAATCGGCAATTCAATCGTCAAATCGTTTGATTACTCGCACATTCAGGTTATAACCGATGCACCGACGTTTTCTCATCAATTCAGATTGAATGAACATCAAATGTCATCACCATCGGTTTTTATAACCGAAAAATAATCAAGTCCAGATTACTTCAATCCTAGACCCCTCCTGCGACTCAAAACACTCTTCAAGACTTTCAATTACATTTCCGCAACCTTACAATCCACCGGAGAAGCTTAAATCAACTCGCCGGAAAAATTCTGCAAGTCGCCGGAAAACCGAGACTCGCATCCACACGATAATTCCTTCGACTCTTTCTGTTTCAGTCATGTGATTAATCGGTCACTAACATAATTCCACCATCAGAATCAGTCCTAGTCAACGTTTGTCGAAAATCCTACCTTCGCCGGAAAACTTCTGAAATTTCCGAAAACCCACCGAGAACTGGTATGACCCTTCAAACTTCTGTTAAACTTTGTTTAAGTGCCTCAACTTCTTAAATAATCGAACAAAGCTGTTAATTGATTTTAACAGCCGGAGTTCACTCTCAGAACCGACGAACCTCTGCCGGAATTCTGTGAACAACATTAATCGGTACGTTCTTTTCCCCAAACTCTCTCCATTCTTTACTTTTAAATTACTTATAATGTTTGGAAAGCGAATATGTCGTGAATCGGTCATAACAGTCGGAATATGTTTTCTGGGTAAAATTAACAAAGAAGACGAAGACGCAATATAACATAAGACTACTAAAAACCGATAAAATGAACGGGTTAGACACACAGTCCAGCGGTGGACTGTGTGCAAATAATACGCACACGTCACGAGTTCGATCCCTGATACACGCACCCTCTAAGTAATAAAATGCCTTTTTTGATTAAAGCTGAACCGGGTTAATCCCGTTAGTTGTTAAGTATAATAAAAACCGAGATAATAACCAGGTTAGACACACAGTCCAGCGGTGGACTGTGTGCAACACTAAGTCGCACGTCACGCGTTCTAAACCCGTTACTGGCACCGGTTTGTTGAATTAAAATGTTTTTGAAATTAAAAGAATTTTGGTTAAACTGAATTAGTATATAAATATAATTAAAAACAAGATTATTTCGGGTTAGACACGTAGCTCAGTTGGTAGAGCTGCGTGCACGCGTATGGGAGGTCTCGGGTTCGAGCCTCACCTGGCGCAAACAATTCCACTGACCGAACCGGTCAACAAGTCAACAAGTCAACGGTCAACGGTCAACGGTCAACGCAAAATAAACAATTTTTTTTATATTTTTATTTATTTAATTTAATTTAAAAATCAATTAAAAATACTTAAAAATAACATTTTTAAAGATAGAAAATAGCCTTAAACCCACAAAAATATATCTAAAAATTTCATTAAAATCCTAAATAAAATCCACTCATTTAATATATTTTTCCGTTATTATTTAGGTTAGTATTTCTCGTTGTTCCGCTCATCCAATTCGTGCGCATCTCACCATCTCCAATCCAACGCACCCAATGTGAGTGAATCTTTACAAATTCCCCGTTTAATCACGTTTTGGGGTGTATCATGTGTCTTGATATATATATTATATTTAAACAATTGTGCATACATCATATCATGAACATGTGTATTCAGTTTGTTTCAACTGTTGTGTAGTTATTGTTAGATGTAATTTATTATTTTCAGTACATGCAATTTCATAGGCCGCCGCTCCCCATTACATTATGAGCGTTGAGCATGTTCCCCATTTCATTATGAGCGTGAACCCGGCGTGCCCACAAACGATCGGCTCCGTTTGATTGAGCCTTGATCGCACAGACATTTTCATTTTCAGTACATGCAATACGATCGGCTCCGTTTGATTGAGCCTTGATCGCACAGTTTCATTTATGTTATTTATCGTATGTTGTTGGTATGTTAATGTATGCTATCATATGTTATTGTATGTTATAGTTGTGACTGCTATTTGCCACTGCTTGATTATTTACATTTGTTCATTTATGATTATGCACAATTTTTTATTGATAAACTAACAAGTAAATCAATAATAAATGTTTATCTAACAAGGTTCACTCGCCAACTTATGTTGACTCAAAAACCCCCATTTTTTACACATGATACAGGTGAAACAGCAGCAGCTAGGAACACATAGGATTGGACTAGAAGAATAAAATGATTTAGAGTTTGGGATTATTATGTTTGGTTTATTTTCTTTGTATTGTATGGACATGTTTGGATTATTTGGAATGTAATTTTGACTTTAATAAATATGAAACATATTAGTAAATGTCATGAGCTTTGTTGATAACCCAATTATGCCCCCACTCTTATTCCGTTGCGGGTCGGGGTGTGACAGTTCGCCCGAACTTGGTTAGGAAAATCTGAATGTTGTTGATATAAGTTCGCCCGAACTTATTAAGAAAAAATTGTGAACATGTATTGATAAATGTTCGGGCGAACTTGTTAAAAACAGAATGTTTAACACATAATCAAGTTCGCCCGAACTTGATAAAAGTGTTAGAAAATTTTGTGAAATTTTTCTCGAAAAGCGTGCTAATTGTTTTGCGTCGTTTTTCAGGTTCAAGAACCAGAGCGTATAATTTCTGTTGAGTTTTCAAAGATGCACAACACATGTATTACGCTCGATAAGTCGATATGTCCATCGCTAAAGGAATACGAGAGTATATTGAAGTTTTTAGAAAAAAATCCTATTTACCGGGCTATCACAGAGCGCACAGTATCATATAGATCTCATACTTTTCATTTCTGGATGAATGCGGAGCTTAGTGATGATCAGAAAACGATTAATTCTTCAGTGCAAGTTGGAAGTGAAGTCAAAAAGATCTCTGTTATAGAAGATGATATATGCAGAGTGTTACAGTTCAACGATAAAGAAGACGATCCAATTTATCTCGATGAAAAGATGGTTCGTGGTTTTTTCTTTCGTATGGGCTACAAGGAAGTGTGAACAAACCAACATTGAAGAAAGGGGAGGTGCCAAATCCCTACAAGCTTCTTATGCATGCTATAATTCACACATTCAGCCATCGCAAGGCGGGTTTAGATGATGTTCAAGACTATTTAGCTTGCATGGCAACGGCACTTATTCTGAAAAAGCCGTTCAACTTCTCGAAGTTAGTTTTTACTCACATGTCCAAGAATATGGAGGATTCAAGACTATGTTGTCACACCCCGACCCGCAGCGGAATAAGAGTCGGGGCATAATTGGGTTATCACCAAAGCTCATGATGTTTACTAATATGTTTCATATTTATTAAATTCAAAATTACATCCTCAATATTCCAAACAAGTTCATACGATTACAAAGAAAAGTAACTAAATAAACAATCCAAAGTCTAAACCGATTTATTCTTCTAAGCCATCCTATATGTTTCTTGCTGCAACTGGATCACCTGTATCATGTGTAAAAATGGGGGGTTTTTGGGTCAACAAAAGTTGGCGAGTGAACCTTGTTAGAAAACATTTATTATTGATTTCTTGTTATATTTAATATGGAAAAATTGTGCAATAATCATATGTGAGCAAACGTAAATAGACATACAATAACAACATACAATAACAATAACAATAACAATAACAACATAACAATAACAATAACAATAACAATAACATTAACAATAACAATAACAATAACACTAACAATAACAATAACAAACCACCTTGCATGAATATATGACATGAATGATACTGTATACGTTGGCAACGTCACGTTCACGCTCATAGGTAATGGGGAACGGACGGCCTGTGATGATGTATGTGCGATCAAAGCTCAATCAAACGGAGCCGATCGTATGTTGGCAATGCCTCGTTCACGCTCATAGGTAATGGGGAACGGCTCACGCTCATAGGTAATGGGGAGCGGCGGCCTATGATGATGTCTGTACTGAAAATGATAAATTTAATCTAAACATTAACCACACAAACAGTTGATACAGATTGAATACACATTTGATTATGGATATGATGGATGCACAAGTGTTTAAATGTAATAAATAATAAGTCACATGATACACCCCAAAATGTGATTAAAACGGGAATTTGTAGAGGTTCACTCACATTGGGTGCGTTCGTTTGATGATGTTGAATGCGCACAAGTTTAGAGGATTGATCGACGAGGAATAACTAACCTAAATAATAACGAAAAGGTACGGTAAATAAGTGGATTTTATTAACAATTTTAATAGGATTTTTGGATATATTTTTCTGAGTTTAAGGCTATTTCTAACTTTAAAAACATTATTTTTAAGTATTTTTAATTGATTTTTATATTAAATAAATAAATAAAAATATAAAAAAATGTTGACTTTTTGGGTTGACCGTTGACTATTGACTTTGACTTGTTGACCGGTTCGGTCGTGTATTTGTTTGCACTGAGTGAGGTTCAAACTTGTGACCTCCCGTACGCGTGCACGCAGCTCTACCAATTGAGCTACGTGTCTAACCCGAAATATTTTTGTTTTTAATTATATTTATATACTATTTAATGTATTCAAAATTCATTTATTTTTAAAAAGGATTTTAATTACATCGAACCGGGGTGCATAACAGGTCTCGAAACCGGGACCTGTTGTTTAACGTTGCACACAGTCCACCGCTGGACTGTGTGTCTAACTTGGTTAAAACACTTGTTTTTATTTCTCTTATATACTAACTGGAAGTTTCTGTATTTGGGTTTTATAAAAAGTCTGAATATTGTGACAAATCGGAACAAGGACAGACTCGAACCCGGTATCCCTATGATTCAAATGCACACAGTCCACCGCTGGACTGTGTGTCTAACCTGAGATATAATCCGATTTATATTAAATTTATACACAGTCTAAACTTCATCTTCTTCGTTAACAACACAGACAACGATTTATTCCACTGTTCTTGTTTAATTCGATTGACGGACATATGACTGATTAAAATGAAATGGATAGGGAAGGTTTTGGGAATGAACGTACCGAAATGATGACTTTTCTCAGAACTCCGGCAAAGTCGTCGGCTCTGTTTTATGAACTCCGTCTGAGCGGACCAATTAACAGTTTTGATTAACTAATTGTGAAATTGAAGGACTAAACAAGAGTTATCAGAGAGTTTAGATGCTCATACCGATTCACAGCGTGATTTAGAAATTTTCAGAAGTTTTCCGGCGATTGCAGATTATCCGGTATCGTCATCTGGGACCGATTCTGATTGAAAGGTTTAAGTTAGCAAAAGTCTAATAACAGATAGAAGATGAAAGAATTGAGAAATTTACCGTTTTGATGAATGACACAGTTTTCCGGCGAAAGTCCGGCGATTTCAGAAAGCGTTTCCGATGAACTGAAAATAGAGCGAAAATGAAATTGGAGGTTCTGTGAGTGTTTTTGAGTCGCGAGATGATGATATTGCCGGTGAAAATCAGGAAGTAAATGATTTCGGTTATTAAACCCGAAAATCATATGAATTCAAGTTCAATAAAGACTGAATTGATTAAGAACATGGGTTTATCGGTTATAATCAGTAAAAGCGATCCCTCAACAGTCTGGACGGTTGAAAACCGATGAGCGGTTTCAATTTTGGCGCAAACAGATAGATTCACGGGTAGAGTTAAGTTTTATTGTTTCCCTGATTACACAACAAAACAGCAAGTGGCGGAGTGGTTACATGTTTGATGATTAAGTCTACCGGCTGACCCGGGTTCGAAACCCGGCAGCCCATTTTTATTTTTAATTGCTTTATTTTTATTTTCTAACAATTTTAATTTCCATATCCTAAAATGTTTATTAGTTATGTATTGTTTAAAATTAAAATAAGCATTAAATGAGCAACGAAAATTTGAAACTGATTATTCGATTAATAAACGAAGCGGGTTTTGAAAACCCGTTTTTCGACGGATGTTACATATGTCTCTATCCGAGGTTTGTGCAAATGTTGATTGATGAGAAATACAAGAATATAGCACGGGATCCGAATGATGTGCTTTATCTAGTTCATCTTGATGAGACGACAGTGAAGAAGCTCTTAAAGTTTCAGAAGCACGCTTCAGCTCCTGTTGCAAAACCAGTTTTCGGGGCTATCAAAGATCCAAACTATATCGCGCCGCCAGAAAATAAATGGAGAAAAGATGGTAGCGATGATGAGAAAGAACTTAATGCTGAGAAAGAATGGTTTAAAGAATTCAAGCCGAAAGCAAGAAGTGAATGGTTCTTAAAGGCAGAAGCTGATAAGCCTAAGAAGAAATAAGCTGCAAGGAAAATTGAAACAATGCTCGTAGATGAAAACCAACCTGAGAATGTTCAAGTCGAAGCAGGTTCAAGTGCAGCAGTAATATTGAGAGTCAAGAGACTGAGAAAGCAACACAAGATGATGTTATTTATGCTACTTCAGAGAATAATGATTCTGATGATTCTCTTGAAAGAATTACAAAGAAGACTATAGCAGAGACTGAGGCAGAAAAGACAAAAGAGACTGATGCTGATTTCGATCCGAATCAGGAAAAAGAGTCAGATGAGGAAAGACCAAAGAAGAAATCTAAACGTGTAAAGTCTGCAACTGTTTCGTCGACAAAGACAGGGTCTCCTCAGACTAAAGGAAAGAGAAAATCAAAGAAAGAACTAAAGGCTGTAAGCAAAAGGTACAAAAGATTGTTGAAAAGTGCAGAAGTGACACAAGAACCTTCTGGCGCACAGGAGAAAGGAGTTACACAAGAACCTCCTACACAAGAACCTCCTGTTATTGATGCAAGTGAAACTGAACATCCAGAAGTCACACAAGAACCTTCTGTGATTGTCTCATCAGAAGCTGAAAGGCCAGGAGCTACACAAGAACCTCCTGTGTCTAGTTTTGTGGAAGTACCTATTACTCAGTCTCCAATTGCTGCAACGACTTCTGTTCCTAAAAGCTCTACTCCAAGGAAGTCTACACCAAAGGCTGCGACTCCAAAGTCAACACCAAAAACTCCAGGTGGGCCTAATGTGTTTGGTGATATGCACAATAATCCGATAAGTCTGCAGGATCTAAATGATTTCTTTCCAGAGACTAATGTTGAACTTCTTGAAAAGCGTGTCAAGGCACTAGAAGACAAAGTGGCACAGAATGAAGTTGAGAAAGCAGAGCTTATTCAGAAGATGATCAAAGTGCGGTTGAGAAAGAGATTTTGGATGACAAGGTTAAAGTGTTAGAGAATGAAAGAGAGTACTTTAAAGCGTTGATCGAAAGTTTGCAGGATGCAAATGAAAAAATGCAAACTGAGATAGCTGATCGGAAGTCTATCCAAGTCCTTAGTGATCGAAGATTCTCCAGGATGCAGAAAGTGTTATCTAATGTACTGGGTATCGACTTCATCAAAGAATATGATCGTCTAGATCAACAGGAAGCTAAAGAACGCCTGAGAAAGAATTAGCTGCGAGCGGTAAAGGAAAGAATGTTGAAGGTGAAGCACCTACTTCTTCTGCAGCTGCAGAGAAGTCTATCGATGATGTGATTCTAGCTTTTGAGTCTGATATTCCAAAGGTTGACGAATCTGTCAAGCCTTCTGATGCTATCACTGCTTCTGAAGAAAAAGACGATGAAGAAGCTGAGAAAGATAATAAAGAGGATGAAGAGGAAGTAGGTTATGAGGATTGGAATGTTGGTGATGATGACGATGATTATGATCAAGGTAGTACTGGCATTAAAGTTACTGAAGCCAAAGTTGCTGATGACTTTGATTTTTCTGATCTTATGAATGATGAGTTGAATAAGATGGAAGATAAAGTTGAGGGGGAGTCAGGGAAGACAGGGCCTTCAGATGATATAGATTCGTCAGATTTTGATCGATCTACAAAGCCAGTTGCTGCAGTTCCCACGAAACCTTTAATGTTGATGTTGGAACATAATGTGGAAGAAGGTGAGTACGTGCACAACTACTCAAAAGAAGATTTGGCGAGATTGGTTGAGGTTGAAGCTGAAAATTTAGAGTTTGATTTCGAGGAAGTGTTGAATGTAAATACTTTCGAGCCAAATGACTGTCAGTATGAGAGAAGATTCTAAGCAGATGAATACAATCGAGTTATTGTTGAAGATTGGTCTTCAGATGATGAAGCTGATCACACGGCGAAGTACATCGGTCCTAATTCTGATAGTTTTCCTACTTTCGAGGAGATGTACAAGCAGTTAGACGAAGACATGTTGAAGGAAAGAATTGCTGACTCAGTCCGAGAGGGTAAAGTCCCTAAGCCCATGACCAAAGAAGAAATAGCTCAAGCAAAGAAGTCCTGGTTTAAAGAGATGCCTCACGAACGTAAGTTTCGACGTCCTCTAGCATTCTTTACCAGAGACAAAGATGTTTCTTTGGGGGATATTTTGAGTTGGGGATGGTTCAAGGAGCTGAACGTTTATGCAATCAAAAGAGAATTTGGAGTGCAGTACTTCAAGTATCTTTCTGATTTCAAGACCTTACCTTATTGGGATGTGGAAGAGTTAGTGCAGACTGTGAATGTTACATATCACATGAAGTATATTGATCAGTTATTGTGGAAAATGATCAAATATGAAGCGGTGAAAGGATTCAACTACTGGAAGCCTTCTATTCCTAGCCGCAGAATCAAGACAAACAAGAAAATGGGAGAAAAAGACATAACGTTGATTATGAAACGTCCAAGAGCCATGAGGAATATGCCGCTAATGCCGATTGAACAAAACTTCTATCCTTTGTTCAAGTGGTGGCAAATAGATCCAGCTACTTGTGAAGCAGTTATTGTTCTGAAGTTTGAAGAACATTTGGATATAACAAAGGAAAGGGTTGAGGTAATGGGTCATCAGGGCATGAGGGGTTTATGGAGGACGATTATGATTCTAGATCCTATGTGGCCTATGAACTGCTCGGGAGAAGATATCAAAACCTTGTTCTATAGCAAGTTTTTTTTGAAGAACGAGAAAAGGTACAAGCGATGCAGTTTCAGAAAGTGGTGAACGTTTGTTATGCGTGAGAAGTCAATTCTGGAAAGATGTGGCAAACGAAATGGAGAGTTAGAAAGGGTTGAGTTTCTAAAGGAGGAGAAGCGTCTTGAAGTAATTCATGAAAGAACTAGGAAGGCAAGTGTTAAAAGATTTCAACATTTGAACAAAGTGCCTCCTACAGACCAGACGTCGGATCCGAAACAAGAACGACGAAGGAAACCGTACAAGAACTTCTTCGGTCGTGTGCGTTAACGTTTATATGAAGACATAGTTTTTGAAGACTGATACAAGACGAAGACTATATCCAAGGGGGAGTCTGTTGGTGCATAATGTCTATGTCTTAGTCTTATATCGAGTCTGTATAGTATAGAGCTGGATAGGCTAGGTATATGAAGTATTTATGTAGTGTTGTAACAAGTTCGCCCATAACTTCATGTTTAGCAAAGTTCGGCCGAACTTGCTAAGGCAAGTTTGGGCGAACTTGAGTCTCCCAGGGGCGAACTTGCAAGTCTATAAATACCTAGCTTGTGATCCTCATTTGTAACTTTGGCATTTTGGAGGCAAAACTCTGTAAGTTTGTAATCTCAACGTTTAATCAATGAAACTGATGATTAACTGATTAATTCTTGTCTATTGGTAAACACGACGTAATAGTTCCGCTATTATGGACGTTAAATATCAAATTTAGGTTCCTTAGCATCGAGGATCGGTCCTACAACAAGTTCGCCTGAACTTGTCATGTGGTGGACAAGTTCGGCAGAAGTTGATATGTGGTGGACAAGTTCGCCCGAACTTGTCCTATGCACATTTCAAGCGAACTTGGTTTCCAATATATAGGTGGTGTGTGTTCATTTGTCATTTAAGTTTTTGCAATCCTTACGGGGAGGTGCTGCCGGTTTCTCTCTAGGAACTCCGGCAGCTGGACAATATGTGTACTCTTTCGGTATGAATGAAGATATGACTTCCGCTGGACTCTAATTCTACTCCTTTCTGTAATAACATTCTACCGAATCAGTTACGTCTATGCACTAACTTCCGTCTAGAACCGCCTGATCACGGACCTTCACAAGACTTGGAAGTTACAAATGGTGTTATGGAAGCTTAAAAAATTGCGGAAAAGGAAGAGGAATAAATTATGTGGTAGGGACAATTTGCCACATTTTAAATGAAAAAGGGTATTTATTCGAGGACCGCAACACAAGTCCGTGCCGTGACAATGGGTGCAATTGATTGGTGGGCTACATATCGATCGGACACGCCAAAATTGGCAGACGTAGAAAAAAAAGTACTATCTCAACGAATTAGTAGCTCTTCGGCGGAGAGAAACTGAAGTACATACTCCTACATCCATAAAGTGAAGAGAAATAGTTTAAATTGAAATTGAGCGGATAAACTAGTTTTATTCACTCTAACATTCGGCTTCAGTCTTGTTTTCAGATTCGTATAAATCTGGCCCTCCCACAAAACGTGGGATATGAACCCGGAAAGCACGTAAATTGAAGGTGAAGTGCTCGTTTGCAAAAAAATTGGTTTGGGAAAATCTTGATGAAGAAGACATTGATAACAGGAAAGGAAAAAGGACATATCTGGATTAGGATTTTAAAACTTTATGTACATTTTTTCTATTTGGTAATATGAATATTGGATTTTGGTCATTTGGATTTATGAATGTAGTAATTTATGTTTTAATTTGTGTATATCGAACCGGACGGAATGGTACACCGTACCAGACCGTACCAAAATAAACCTACCCCCTCCGAACCAAATTCATCCCAACTAGCGAATCGCAGACCCGAACCACGTATCTGAACCCGAGCAAACCGCGAATTAGGTGACTACGTGCCACACAACTTATCTGAAACAACTGATGGATCAAACAACTAATGGGCCAAAGTGCTGATAGAAACAATTGACCAGTAGAAAACACGGATGGTCCAAACACATGTTGGTACTAACCATTGACCAGAAAAACTATTTAATGAACCAATACGGCATCAGCAGTTGTTTGGCTCGAAGCACAATAGCAATTGAGGATGTTAGCATGTGCTGCTTCTGACTTCATCATTTTTTCCAGGTGAACAGACCCGCTAGACCGGCACCAGATATGAAACTTGGATAGTCGCACCTGACCCAGGCCCTTCGAACCAACCTTCAAAAATACAATGGAAAATCTTAAGCAGCTCGCGCATGTGGTACCAAAGTGCCAAATTACACACATACGCCATGCGAGGGTGCTAGTTAAGGATGCTTCGCATGATGTGAGGGTCTAGGAAATAATAAGAAAGGAGTGTTCTCACATATAAGTCACTCCACATTTTTACCTCCCCATGTTTAGGACAATTTTCCACTTCTCCCACTCTTTTCCCTTTTCTTTTTCTCACTTTTGGTCGTTCAAGACCCAACTTTGAGCATTGATATCTTATTCATCTTAACTCAAATTTGAACGTTGTTTGGTTCAATGTAAAGCTCGTACAACATAGAACACAAATCCACTAAATAGTACTTAAATTAACAAAGGCGAATATAAACATACTTGTACGAAATTTAGGAAAATAACACTTTAACACTTGGTGAAAAATCTCTATGTTCCTCTATTTTTTCCAACACTTGTAACTTTAAGACGAGCTCTCTCTTTCCTTAAGGTAACCCACCACCCTTCGATCTTTAATAGAATATAATTCTCCTTGATTTCATTCATTGATAGCATCCCCAAAAATACAAGAGGCTCTCAACTATTTTGGGAAGAGATAACTATAAATCAATTACAATATATATCTCTATATTTACAAAATATTAGAATAATCTATTACTCCCCCGCAATTGAGGCGAGAGGAGGCCGAATGTAACATCCGTCAAAAAATCGGATTTACCAAACCCGCTCCGTTATTAACCGAACAATCAGTTAAAAATTTCGTGGCGTATTTAATGCCCAAATTAATTTTAAACGAGACATAATTAATAAGTATATTGGAATATATAATTTATATTTGAAAAAGTATTTAAAATAAGGAAATAAAAATAAAAGGCTGCTGCCGGGTTTCGAACCCGGGTCAGCCAGGGAATTCAGCAAAGTCTTAACACACACACGCTCAACCACTCCGCCACTTGTGTTTCTTGTTCATTATTGGAAACAATTAATACATAACATAAATCTCGAATTCAAAACCGACGCGCCCAATCGCAGTCGTCGGAAATCCCGACGATTTCGCCGAGATTGGACGGTTTCTTCTGTTTTAAACCGAAACCTTAACTATTACATCGGTTATAACCGACGTTTGAACCCGCGACGCAAGTCATAACCGCCGGAAAACTTATTGACCGACGAATCAAGACGGAAAACGGACTAAATTCGTCGATGTCCTGCCCTATAAATACCCCCTCTAACCTCTGTTAGCTTTTTCGCTCACAAACACACTCTTTCCCGACGTAAATTCACTCGCCGGAGAATTTCTGCAACTCGCCGGAAAACCGAGCCTTTCACCTCTGTGCCTTACTGAACACCCAGAGCTCATACCGAAGCCACCCACACTCATATCAAGCTCCGTGAAGACCCTCTGCCGCAAGACACACGTCGCCGGAATAACCTGCTGACATCGGAGTTTCGCCGGCGAAACAGAGAAGCACTGTTCGGTATACCTTACACTTAATCCCTCATTCTTTTCAATAATCTCACATGTAATTAATCACAACACACTAAGGAACTTGATTAAAATCGTTGAACCAGTCAGACTCCGATTCTGGTTAAGTTCAACGGAGAAGATGAAGTTTCAGTATTATATATGTTTAATTTAAATTAAGATATATCTCGGGTTAGACACACAGTCCAGCGGTGGACTGTGTGCAAATAAAAAACGCGTACGTCCCGAGTTCGATTCTTGTCCCACGCACACTCGCCTTAATAAAAATGTTCCTTTTTGTAACCAAACCGGATTCACTACAAATAGATGTTAAGTTTAATAAAAACCGGAATAATAACCAAGATAGACACACAGTCAAGTGGTGGACTGTGTGAACGTTTAAATCACACGTCACGAGTTCGAGTCCAGACTACCGCACCGGTCCGGACAATTATCAAACTTTTTATATAAGGCAGAAATGAAATAATTTAGTTTGTATATAAGTATAATAAAAATCAGAGTATTTACCAAGTTAGACACACAGTCCAGCGGTGGACTGTGTGTTAACCTAAACCACAGGTCCCGGGTTCGAGACCTGTGGAGAACACCGAGCGAGTCATTAAAATCGTTTTTGAAATAAATGATTTTCGGATTAATCCAATTAGTGTATAAATATAATTAAAAACAGAAATATTTCGGGTTAGACACGTAGCTCAGTTGGTAGAGCTGCGTGCACGCGAACGGGAGGTCTCGAGTTCGAGCCTCACCCGGCGCACACAATTATACAATAAAACCGGTCAACAAAGTCAACAGTCAACGGGTCAACAGTCAAAAATCAACATTTTTTTTATTACTTTTATTTATTTATTTACATTAAAAATACTTAAAAATAACATTTTTAAGGTTAGAAAATAGCCTTAAACTCACAAAAATACATCCAACAATCCTACTAAAATTGATTAATAAAATCCGCTTACCTACTGAACCATTATGCCATTATCTAGGTTAGTTTCACTCGTGGTTAAAACCAACTTCGTGCGCATTCAACATCATCAACCGAACGCACCCAATGTGAGTGAATCTTACAACTCCTCTTTTTAATTACACGTTTTGGGGTGTGTCATGTGTCATTAAAATTAACTCATTTATTTAAACTTGTGCCATACCATATTGTGATCTAAACTTAGAATGTATATATTGTTTGTGGTTATGTATTTCATATTGTCAAGTTATTTGCAAATCATTCATTAGGCCCATCAGTTCCTCGTGGGAGACGAGTTGAGCAACGCGTGCCTCAAAACCATCCATTATTGTTCGTGTGTGCATTATTTAATATTAAATGATTGGTGAATAAGTTTACATCTATTTTTACTCATGTGTGGTTGTGCACTTTATTTTTATAATCAATTCAATAAACTTGTTCAAATGTTTTTCATAGGATTCACTTGCCAACTTTTTGTTGATCCAAAATCCATTTTTACACATGATACAGGTGAACAGGACGAGGCAAGGAAAACATAGGAAATGCCTTAGAAGAAAACAATGAAGTCTAGAATGATGTTTAGGACATGATGTAATTATGATTGTATATTTCCCATTAAATTATAATAATAAATATGAAACGTTATAATAAATGTCATGAGCTTTGATGATAACCCAATCATGCCCCGATCACCTTTTCCGCTGCGGGTCGGGGTGTGACAGATTGGTATCAGAGCCATGACTATAGGGATATAGGATAGGTTATTAGACCCATAGAGCCTATACTATAGTTGACTAGCTTTTAATCGTTTGTGTGGTTACATGCAAACTTATGATATTTATTTGTTTCATATTTGTTATACTTACAATCAAACATACATACTTACATACACATTCATCATACATATTTCAATGTTCATATATTCAAATCATCTTCATACTTTTATTATTCAAAGATTTTGTCGCAATTTTCAAATCTCATCAAAGTAAGTTCTGCGACGGGCATGTAGTAACTGGAAGGGTACAAGTACCGGTAGTCGGAACGTCCTGTCTAGGTTGGCATTCGTATAAATCCAATATAACGGACCAGTTTGCCTACCTGGGGACTAACGATGAGAGTACGAAGGACCTATTAGGCCAAAGCATGCCACACCAAACGTCGTTCGAACTAACCCCACTTTGAAGTGTCACCGTGTCCATACCTGGGCACATTCCGAATATCATACGTTACATATTTCTCGATTTTCTCCGGGTTTTAGTGTACGTAACCAGGCTAACACATGCGAACCATATGAAAAACCCGGTATTCCTGGGGGCCCACATGATTACGAAGGTGAAGTATGGCGGCATGCAAGGCCCAATGACGAGCAAAGCCCAAGACATCCTATGGATGTAGTAGATTTATTTTTCTATATTTATTTTATGAATGTTCATTCCTAAGTACGACCCATGATCCAAAAAAACATCTAACTTATACTCTTGATATGTATTCCTTGTAGATGTCTTCTAATCTTGCCCGTAGGAAGATGAGAGCCGGAAAAGCTCGCGAGCGCATGGCTGCCCTAATCGCTCAACAAATGGCTGCCGTAATACCCAACATTGTAATCCAAGTCCAACAAGCACTTACCGCTAATCCTGTCAACCAAGAAAATCAAAACGTTATCAACCCTCCCCCAAATACCACTAAATGCACCTACAAGCATTTCAAATTCTGCGACCCTCCAAAATACGAAGGGACTGAAGGTGTCACCGCTCTCCTCCATTGGTTTGAAGAAATGGAGAACACTTTTCTAAATTGCGATTGCCCCGATGATCGCAAGGTGCGATATGCTACTGGTCGTTTATATGGAGTAGCACTTACTTGGTGGAATACAGAGAAGGCCAAACGAGGCATTGAAGATGCTATGACTTTGACTTGGGAAGAGTTGAAGGAAATCATGACAAGACAGTTTTGCCCGAGGAGCGAAATCAAGAAATGAGAAGATGAGTTCTATTCGTTGAAGCAAAAGGAAGGCGACCACACTACCTACAACAAAAGATTCCTCGAGTTAAATCAAATGGTTCCCAACTTGTTCACTCCCCTCTACCGTTTGATCGAGCACTACATTCGAGGTCTTCCGTCAAAAATTCAAGACTCTGTAATAAGTACCACACCTGTAACCTTGGAAGCAGCAATGGAGTTAGCTACAGAGCTCACCGAAAACCGAATCCGGAACAAAGACTTCAAGGAGGAGAAGAAGAAGGATAAAGCATCAACTGAAACTTCAAACTCCACCCAAACCGAATCCCCTTCTCAACCCATTTCTAAGAGAAAAAGAGACGGGCAACTTTTCGCTACTACCCAACGTAATCAACCAATTTCACAAGCCATACCAATCCAAGCTATCCCAATCACGCAAATAGCACCCAACTCAACTTACCCAAATAAGAAACCATACCTTGGACCTCACCCTCGATGTAACACCTGTTTTTATCACCATCCATCTACCTTACCTTGTCGACTATGTGCGAATTGTGGACGCTATGGTCATTTGAGCAAGGTTTACCGCACCCCTCAAAACCAAACCACACCCCCTACTCAAAATATGATCCAAACATATCAACAACCTCAATACCCCATGTTACCTTATGTTCGAGCTTGTTTCAATTGTGGCGACCCTACCCACTATAGAAACACGTGCCCTCGATTGGTTAACGTCATAAACGCCCAAGCTCAAGCAAACCCAGTTAACCAAGCAAATCAAGGAAACCAAATCGCTAGGCCACCAGCAAGAGGAAGAGTTTTCAACATCAACGCCAATCCTGTTGAAGATAATGACGGCCCAAACGAAACCACCCAACTAGTCCCCTTCACCGAAAATCAAGATTCAACTCCAATGGTTTAGTTTTATGTTTTTCTTTAAGTTATCTCAAGCTTTGGTTGATTGTGTTTGTTTATGTTTTAGAATCACATAGAACCAATCATAACTTAAGGATAAAGCCAATGAAAATTTGACAAGAATATGGTGGATACGCCGCTGGTACTTCCTATATATAAGTATTCTTGCCAAAGGATCAGAGGCATTATCTGGCGGTTATGAGAAGTTCCATCTGGAATTTAGCATTGTCTTGATTGAAGTTTGTTTTGTACTTACTGATTTAGCATTTATGGCATCTTATCATTTAAAGAAATTGGATTGTATTCCATTTCTACATAGACTAACCTCTCCATCACAACAAACGAGAGAGGTATTGTCATCATTCCAACATGTATACTATCAGAATTAAGACTCAAGTTTTGGTTGTTGTGGTTGTTTTAGAGTCACATAGAACTAATCATAACTTGCGGATAAAGTCAATGAAAATTTGACAAGAGTATGGTGGATACGCCGCTGGTACTTCCTATATATAAGTATTCTTGTCAAAGGATCAGAGGCATTATCAGGCAGTTATGAGAAGTTCCATGTAGGATTTAGTATGTCTTGGTCAAAGTTTGTTCATCATACATTTCAGCGTATTTCAATTTCACCATTTAAAGAAGTTGAGCTATGTCTCACTTCCACAATGACTAACCTCTCCATCACAACAAACGAGAGAGGTATTGTCATCATTCAAAAAAGGATACTATCAGAATTAAGACCCAAGTTTTGGTTGTTGTGTTTGTTGTAGAGTCACATAGAACTAATCATAACTTGCGGATAAAGTCAATGAAAATTTGACAAGAATATGGTGGATACGCCGCTGGTACTTCCTATATATAAGTATTCTTGCCAAAGGATCAGAGGCATTATCAGGCGGTTATGAGAAGTTCTATGTAGGATTAGTATTGTTTTGGTTGAAGTTTGTATTATACTCACTGATTTAGCATTCATATCATCTCATTATTTAACGAAATTGGATTATGTTCCATTTTTTTTACATAGACTAACCTCTCCATCATGACAAACGAGAGAGGTACTGTCATCATTCAAACATATATACTATCAGAAATTAGACTCAAGCTTTGGTTGTTATGTTTGTTTATGTTTTAGAGTCACATAGGACTAATCATAATTTACTGATAAAACCAATGAAAATTTGACGAGAATATGGTGGATACGCCGCTGGTACTTCCTATATATAAGTATTCTTGCCAAAGGATCAGAGGCATTATCAGGCGGTTATGAGAAGTTCCATGTAGGATTTAGTATTGTCTTGGTTGAAATTTGTGTTACATTCACTGATTTAACATTCATATCATCTCGCCATTTAAAGAAATTGGATTGTGTTCTATTTCAACATAAACTAACCTCTTCATCATAACAAACGAAAGAGGAACTGTCACCATTCAAACATGTATGCTATCAGAATTTTGACTCAGATTTTGGTTGTTGTGTTTATTTATGTTCTAGAGTTACATTATAGAACCAATCATAACTTACTGATAAAACCAATGAAAATTTGACAAGAATATGGTGGATACGCCGCTGGTACTTCCTATATATAAGTATTCTTGTCAAAGAATCAGAGGCATTGTCAGGCGGTTATGAGAAGTTCTATGTAGGATTAGTAATTTCTTGGTACATTGGTTGTGGTGTTTATTTATGTTCTAGAGTCACATCATAGAACCAATCATAACTTACTGATAAAACCAATGAAAATTTGACAAGAATATGGTGGATACGCCGCTGGTACTTCCTATATATAAGTATTCTTGCCAAAGGATCAGAGGCATTGTTAGGCGGTTATGAGAAGTTCCATGTAGGTTGTAGTATTAGAAATTTTGTTTTAGGATATAACCCTATCTTTCCAAACATATCAAAACTCTTACGCATGAAATCATACTTAGTGAATCAACTCTGTTTATCAAATATTTTTACCGTAGGCAACAAAAAGCGATTCCTGAAGCAGGGTACTCAACCCTTACAAGGAACGTTACCGCCTCAAACAAAAAAATTAAACTCTTACTCTTTTTCTAAGTATGTAACTGTCAAACTAAACACCATCATTTTTTAGACAAATATATCACTACTTAAATTTCGGGACGAAATTTCTAAAAAGCAGGGGATACTGTAACATCCGTCAAAAAACTGGATTTACCAAACCCGCTCTGTTTATTAACCGAACAATCAGTTAAAAATTTCGTGGCGTATTTAATGCCCAAATTAATTTTAAACGATACATAATTAATAAGTATATTGGAATATATAATTTATATTTGAAAAAGTATTTAAAATAAGGAAATAAAAATAAAAGGCTGCTGCCGGGTTTCGAACCCGGGTCAGCCAGGGAATTCAGCAAAGTCTTAACACACACACGCTCAACCACTCCGCCACTTGTGTTTCTTGTTCATTATTGGAAACAATTAATACATAATATAAATCTCGAATTCAAAACCGACGCGCCCAATCGCAGTCGTCGGAAATCCCGATGATTTCGCCGAGATTGGACGGTTTCTTCTGTTTTAGGCGAAACCTTAACTATTACATCGGTTATAACCGACGTCTGAACCCGCGACGCAAGTCATAACCGCCGGAAAGCTTATTGACTGATGAATCAAGATGGAAAACGGACTAAATTCGTCGATGTCCTGCCCTATAAATACCCCCTCTAACCTCTGTTAGCTTTTTCGCTCACAATTACACTCTTTCCCGATGTAAGTTCACTCGCCGGAGAATTTCTGCAACTCGCCGGAAAACCGAGCCTTTCACCTCTGTGCCTTACTGAACACCCAGAGCTCATACCGAAGCCACCCACACTCATATCAAGCTCCCTGAAGACCCTCTTCCGCAAGACACACGTCGCCGGAATAACCTGCTGACCTCGGAGTTTCGCCGGCGAAACAGAGAAGTACTGTTCGGTATACCTTACACTTAATCCCTCATTCTTTTCAATAATCTCACATGTAATTAATCACAACACACTAAGGAACTTGATTAAAATCGTTGAACCAGTCAGACTCCGATTCTGGTTAAGTTCAACGGAGAAGATGAAGTTTCAGTATTATATATGTTTAATTTAAATTAAGATATATCTCGGGTTAGACACACAGCGGTGGACTGTGTGCAAATAAAAAACGCATACGTCCCGAGTTCGATTCTTGTCCCACGCACACTCGCCATAATAAAAATGTTCCTTTTTGTAACCAAACCGGATTCACTACAAATAGATGTTAAGTTTAATAAAAACCGGAATAATGACCAAGATAGACACACAGTCAAGTGGTGGACTGTGTGAACGTTTAAATCACACGTCACGAGTTCGAGTCCAGACTACCGCACCGGTCCGGACAATTATCAAACTTTTTATATAAGGCAGAAATGAAATAATTTAGTTTGTATATAAGTATAATAAAAATCAGAGTATTTACCAAGTTAGACACACAGTCCAGCGGTGGACTGTGTGTTAACCTAAACCACAGGTCCCGGGTTCGAGACCTGTGGAGAACACCGAGCGAGTCATTAAAATCGTTTTTGAAATAAATGATTTTCGGATTAATCCAATTAGTGTATAAATATAATTAAAAACATAAATATTTTGGGTTAGACACGTAGCTAAGTTGGTAGAGCTGCGTGCACGCGAACGGGAGGTCTCGAGTTCGAGCCTCACCCGGCGAATACAATTATACAATAAAACCGGTCAACAAAGTCAACAGTCAACGGGTTAACAGTCAAAAATCAACATTTTTTTTATTACTTTTATTTATTTATTTACATTAAAAATACTTAAAAATAACATTTTTAAGGTTAGAAAATAGCCTTAAACTCACAAAAATACATCCAACAATCCTACTAAAATTGATTAATAAAATCCGCTTACTTACCGAACCATTATGCCATTATCTAGGTTAGTTTCACTCGTGGTTAAAACCA
The DNA here is from genome assembly GCA_947069175.1 of Scalesia atractyloides. NCBI lineage: Eukaryota > Viridiplantae > Streptophyta > Magnoliopsida > Asterales > Asteraceae > Scalesia > Scalesia atractyloides. The sequence goes on along the minus strand of CAMTDV010000010.1, from coordinate 62,961,756 downwards.
ACGTCGTGCGCATTCAACATCATCAACCGAACGCACCCAATGTGAGTGAATCTTACAACTCCCCTTTTTAATTACCCGTTTAGGGGTGTGTCATGTGTCATTAAAATTAACTCATTTATTTAAACTTGTGCCATACCATATTGTGATCTAAACTTAGAATGTATATATTGTTTGTGGTTATGTATTTCATATTGTCAAGTTATTTGCAAATCATTCATTAGGCCCATCAATTCCTCGTGGGAGACGAGTTGAGCAACGCGTGCCTCAAAACGATCCATTATTGTTCGTGTGTGCATTATTTAATATTAAATGATTGGTGAATAAGTTTACATCTATTTTTACTCATGTGTGGTTGTGCACTTTATTTTTATAATCAATTCAATAAACTTGTTCAAATGTTTTTCATAGGATTCACTCGCCAACTTTTTGTTGATCAAAAATCCATTTTTACTCATGATACAGGTGAACAGGACGAGGCAAGGAAAACATAGGAAATGCCTTAGAAGAAAACAATGAAGTCTAGAATGATGTTTAGGACATGATGTAATTATGATTGTATATTTCCCATTAAATTGTAATAATGAATATGAAACGTTATAATAAATGTCATGAGCTTTGATGATAACCCAATCATGCCCCGATCACCTTTTCCGCTGCGGGTCGGGGTGTGACACCGAATGCTCAGACTGGATCTTAAATCATCAAATAAGACCCGTGGGAGACCTTTGGTGAAGATGTATGATATCTGGTATCTTGGTATCTGGTATCGCGAAGGGATGTGAAGAGCTTGAAGTTTTCCGCATTGTACCAAGTCAGGAACAAAATGAATATCTAATTCAATGTGTTTAGTATGTTGATGTTCAACATGATTCCTAGAGAGATATGCGACACTAATATTGTCACAATAAACAATGCTCGCAATTCGTAAGGGCCAGTGTAGTTCCAAAAGAAAATTCTGAAGCCAACTAAGTTCAATGACTACATTAGCGACACCTCTATATTCAGCCTTTGCGCTAGACCGAGAAACAATTGCCTAATGTTTTGAGGACCAGGATAATAGATTTGTGCCTAAAGAGACACAATAGCCAGACATAGAACGTCATGTGTCAGGACACCCGACCTAGTCAAAGTATAAGCCCCTAATGATGAATCCGTGAATGACCCCAATGTTAGTCCATAAGAGGAGGTGCCTTGAAGATACTAATGATGTGTTTAATAGCATTCCAGTTATCAATACGAGGAGGATGCATATGCATACAGACCTGCTGAACCACATAACTAATATATGGTCTGGTGAATGTAAGATACTGAAGTGCACCTGCTAGATAGACTACAGTAAAATGTAGGATCATCAAAGAGAGGGCTCGAGGTTATACTCAATTTAGACTTGGTGTCAAAAGGAGTAGCCACATACTTACAAGAAGACATATCAGTGCGATTAATAATATCCATTGCATAGGATGATTGGGATAAAACCATGTGATTTTGTTGTCGTGTCATATTAATGCCAAAAAAAATGACTCAAGGGGCAAAGATCCTTCATAGTGAATTCAACTGCTAGCTTTTTTATGAGATGAACGTAACGCATCATGAGAAGTGGTGAGAATAATGTCATCGACATAAATAACTAAATAAGCAATGTCATGGCCATGGTGATATATAATAACTAGGTGTCACACTTGCTTTGTTGAAAACCAATAGTTAACTAAAAATTTGTAAACCGTTGGTACCATGCCTGTGGTGCCTGTTTTAACCCATACAATTACTTCTTCAAACAACATACGTGATTAGGATACGCTCGATGGCGAAATCCCATATGTTGATACATGTATATGGTTTCGCTAAGATTCCCATGAAAAAAGAATTAGTAACGCCCGACTTATGTATAGACCAGGACTATGATATAGCCAGAGTTAACGCAGTTCTAATAGTGGCTGGTTTTTACAACCGGGCTGAAATTCTCCCCGCAATCAATACCCACCTACTGGGTGCTGCCATCATAAACCAACCTAGCTTTATACCTCTCCAAAGTGCCATCAAAACGGAAGACGAAATAGCCACATAATGTGTATAACTTGCATATCTGCTCTGCGGGGGACTAATTCCCATGTCTTATTTTTAATAAGAGCATCAAACTCAGTAGTCATGCCATTATACCAATTTGGTTTGGACAAGGGCTTAGTTGGTGTTTTGGTAGTGGGGTGATAAGAGACATGTGTTGGTTTTAAGGTTTTCCTGGTTTAGAAATACTGTCCATAGTCGGGTTCAAATGGTACGAGTAGGTGGGGAGGGGCTAAGGTGTAAGAGTTGAAGGATTGAGCTGAGGTGGTTCTCATGTGTGGACAGTTTAGGGTGCCATCCATAGTTGTGCGTGAAGGGGGTGAGCTAGGTCAAGGGTGAGATGGGGTCGGATGGAGCTGGGCCGACAACATTTTGGGCCGTCGTTGAGTGTAGACGAGATTTTGTGGGGCTTAGGGGGAGGGTGTTTTGTGGGCCGTGAGGGGAGGTGAGGGAAGTTGAGCCGGTGGGGAGAATTGGGTTGTTTGGTGATGTTTGGAGATGAGACCATATATTGGGTTTATGGAGTGTGTAAGAAAGGCCTAAGGTTGAGGGGTCGATTGAGGGTGATTAGTAAAAGGGAAAGTAGTTTTTTCAAAGATGACATGACGATTATAATGATATTCTTTGTTGCGAGGTCAAGACATTTGTATCCCCGATGGTTAGGAGGATAACCAAGGAAAACACATGGTTTAGAATGGTGTTCAAGTTTATGTATAGTGGTGTGTGGGATGAGAGGGTAGCACAAACAACCAAATACGTGAAAATGATTGTACGAGGGGCGGGTAGGTAGAGATTTTGGGTGGGGGATTGGTAGTTAAGAAGTTTTCTAGGGAGAATGTTGAGGATATAAGTGGCAACTTCGGGAGCATGATGCCAATAGGTGTTTGGTTATGAGGATTGTGAGAGTAGGGTTCAAATGACGTTATTAATGATCCGTATTTTTCTTTCGGCTTTGCCATTTTAAGATGACGTGTGGGGCAAGAGAACCGTAAGTGCATGCGATTTCTTTGTTCAACATTGTTGAAATTGAGCGTTAGCATATTCTTTTCCATTGTCACATTGAAATTTCTTATTTTTACAATGGGTGATAATAAAGGTTGAGAAGGTGGTGAATATGGAGAAAACTTGTGACTTGTTACTAAGAGGATATATCCATAAGAAATTTGTAAAATCATTAAGCAATAATATGTAATAACGGTGACCGCCACCGCTTAATATTGGGGGGGGGCATAAATCACTATGAACAATATCAAATGAGAAAGAAGTAGAATTAAATGAGTCCACATAACGTAGTCTAATTTTTTTACCAAACACGCATTATTGACAAATTTTTGATTTTAAAGAATGACAATCAATAAAACTAGAATGTTTAAACGAATTTAATAAATTTGAGCACGGGTGACTGAGGCATTGGTGCTAAATGTCTTGACTTATTGCAGCAAAAGTGGTAGGGGATGTGAACTTGGAGACTTGTGTGGGATCCAGCGTGTAAAGTTCACCGGAGCTATTGAATCGTAGGATAGGGGTCTGGGTCTTGAGATCCTTCACAAGAAAACCAAAAGGGTCAAATTCAACAAAAAACTTGGTTGTCCTTAGTGGTTGTCCTTGGTGCATAAAGGAAATTGGTTAATTTAATATGTGGAAAGGGTGGGGATAAGGTTTGGTCACCATGTCCAAGGACGGGTATAGTTTTGCCATTACTGACTACTATGTTACGAAACATGCTACTATTAAATAAATATGGAAAAGTAGTCAACTTTTGAGTCATATGATCAAACGCACCTATGTCCACGGTCCAGTTTGGATCTGGCGGGTTTAGAGACATGATAAAGTGCCTGATTAAGATCTGTGGGAGTGTAGGCATCCGCATAGCTCTGGGCTTGACAAGCGGCATAACTTTGGGTCGGATGGTGTGCGTCAAGCGTGATATGATTTTGTTAATATTTTAAGTCCGTTTTACGCATTAGTCAAGTTTTAAATTTATAAAACACGATATTGTACTAACACTAAACACACACTTGGGCAAGTGTACCCATCGCGAACGTAGTATAGTGTTGGTAAGATACCGGGGTCGTCCAAGGACACAAAAGCTTTTAATACCGATTTATCGTCAACGTCTAATCGTTCTAAATTTTTTGGATAAAAGTTTTAAACATAAAGATAAATCTAAAAATGAAAAGATGAATAAATGAAATACAAATAGACAATATAGAATCACTATGATCCAACTCCTCTTTAATGTATCCTTTGATGATTTTCGCACTTTTGGACTTTTAAAGAGATTATCTTAGTTAGAGTAGTAGGCCCCTCTTTTGAAGATGACGTTACCCTCAACCCAGTGGTTTGAGTCAGCAGGGATACAATCCCAAAGGGTCGAAATATTGAAAGATAATTAAATAGTAGGCCCCTCTTTTGAAGGTGATGTTACCCTCGGCTAAGTGGTTTGAGTCAGCAGGGATACAATCCCAAGAAGCCGGTTTAATGTTTAATAGTAGTTTACATATGAGGGGTTCAAGCTATTCGCACCCCCGCCATCCAGTACCCGTGGGGCATTGAAGGAGGTCCTAGTAAGCTTGAACCAAGTCCTCGCTGAATCTATACACTGAACAAGACAAGAAACTTACCAAACCACCCTTCTAACCCCCTTCCAAGTAGTTAACGCGCTTTATATAGACCGTAAAGACAGGAATGAGCAAATCAATGACATCATGAAGAAATGGTTAGGAAAATTCACTTTCAACATAAGAAACTAGTTATTAAAGTCATTAATAAATACCCAATTGAAAAGTGCTGAAAGATTAAAAATCAAAAGTAATACAATAAAGACTTGTCTTCACCAAGTGATGTAAGAGATTAGCCAAGCATGCCCTTTGTTTGACAAGAAATCTTACTATCAATATTGGATCCCGAGACTACTACATACTCTAAAGATGATAGATGGATGATGGTGGTGGGTGTTGGTGTTGTAGTGGTGGTGGAATGGTGGCAAAAGGGATGTCTTTGAAGTTAACCAAGCACCCCTATTTATAGTCAGAACAGTCCCCCAGCCACGACCCTGTGTCCATTGGGCATAGCCCGTGGCCAGCTTCTTCTCTTTCTTCATTAATTGCAGTTGTCAGCAGAGGGCCTCACACGACCCCATGGCTCGTGGGCACAACCCCTTGGTCAACTCTTCGCTGTACTATAAAGATTCTGCAAATCTTAGAGTCTGACCACGCCCCATGGTGATCTGGGCACGACCCCGTGGTGGGCATAGAAGCTTTTGCATGCTTTTTCTTTAAGTGCAAGGCCTGACCATGCCCCATGACTGGCTAGGCACGGCCCCGTGGTCAGCTTCTGTTTCCTTGTTTTTGTCTTTGGGGTGCTGCTGAGGGGTCAGGCATGTCGCGTTATTTCTTCTTCTTGCATTTATATTGATTTTGGCTGCTTATTTGCTTCTTTTGTTCTTTTAAGCTCATTTGGTCCTATAAATACAAAAGAAACAAAGAATCGTGCTTTTTCCAACATTAGTACTAGAAAATGGTTAGTTTATGCCTCATTTGATGTAATTTAATTGTTGCATTTTGTACACATAATCGGACTTGGGCCAAGAATACTTGCGCCTGAACTGTTGGGTTTGTTTGTAGTGGGATATGGGCACGGGGATACCAACCAAGGGGCCTCCGGTTGTTGAATGAAACTCTGGTTTGGGTCAGCCCAATAATTAAATAGAAGGGTCCAATGTGAAGCCGCCTGGTTCGATGAAGTCTGTTCACCCGATTGTGGCCAGGAGCTGTGACCCCGAGAAGATGAACCACGATCACGATCGTGACCGCGACCATGGCCACAATGATCGGCTGGTGGGATTCTTGCTGTCGTGATCCATTCTGATCGGCTGTGGATGTTGCGGATAGGGTGGTACGGCTAGTTGAGCTGCTTGTTTGGCCTGATTAACCTGCTGTGTCTCTACCATAGTTGGTCATATATAACCTTCATAGCCTAACAATAAGAGGGCATGGATGTGAACCGATCGAGATGAGTGCTTGCAAATTAGTTGTTGCGGTCGATAGTTTTGGTGGCCTTGTTATCTTGGAATAGGTTTGAGAGGGGGGTACAAGCATCAATAGCCGATGTATTCGGTTTTAGGATAGTATGAAAAAGATATGTTGAGATAGTCCCCTAAATCCATTAGAGGACTGCAGAATCCAGCCATTTCAAGCTTTTAATCGCAAGTGTCTTCTCCTTGTCTTTATCTTTATCGAATGAGGAAGTAACAGGGAGGACTCGGGGTTCTAGATGGTCATAGACCTGATAAGCTCTACAGTGAATTTTAAAGAGCTCGGACCATGTTATACAATGGGCGTTTCTGAGATCAAGGGTGACTGGGATGAGGGATTGGATATTGTTAACCATGACTGCGGGGTGTAGGGAGGTCGCCATAGTAAAAGAAGGGATGTAACCGGAGAGAAGAGAAGGGGTGGCGGAATTGTGGGAGGTAGGGTAGGTCGATGGGATCAATTAGTCTCTTGATACCATGATAGAATATAATTCTCCTTTATTTCATGGCAAATTGGAAATAAATAATCACAACTAACTCTATTTGGCGGATAATAATCCCAAGTCATTTATTAGAAATTAATAATCCGAACTGGTCAATTATTTTTGTAAATTAGTCCGCCGTTAAAATAGCTTGATGGAGTTAATTTTTTTCTGAATTACAAACCAATGTTTTAAGGCTTTTGATCTAAATCGACTCGTATCCTCGTTCTGATTAAAATCCCTAAAACATCGGTTTGTAATTTGGAAAAAAACTTAACTCTGTTAGGCTATTTTAATGGCGGACTATTTTACAAAAAAAAAAAACTTGACCAGTTCGGATTATTAATTTTCAATAAATGAGTTGGATTATTATGCCAAATAGAGTTAGATGGATAATTATTTCCAATTTGTCTTATTTCATTTATTTATAAGATCCATATAAATACAAGAGGCTCTCCACTATATTGGGAAGAGATAACTGTAAATCACTTACAATATTTATCTCTATATTTACAAAATATAATAATCTATTACTTTTGATTTGTTTGCTTCGGTATTCATGATTGCCTCCCAAGATATAATGAAGAAACATGTATAGAATTGCATATTAACTCTTGCCACGAAAGAGAAGTCAACCCGGTTGAATTAATGAGACTTCAAGGATTTAGTAGTTTGTATAGCAACAAAGTTGACAAGTTTTCTGGTTCAAAGGAAGAGAGTTCTGAAAGGGTTCTGGTTGATATGTTTGGATGATCACAAATTGGATGGAAGGGGTTACAATTATATACTCAATAGTACCCCATTGTTTCGCACTGAAATTGTTCAAGAATTGTATTTGTTAATGAATTATTATACATGCTTCTATAGATTCATTACAATGATTTAAAACTGTTTAACATCAAGAAATATGATTGATCTCAGTCAGTTTACCCTTTTAGCTACTTGTTTATAAACCCCAAACTTCTTTTAATAGACATTCAAATTTCAATAACTCTCATCCATAAGTGATATTCTATTCACAAGTAAGCTTTGTTGCAGAGAAAGAGAACCAAATGAACAAAATATTTTGAAACAACTGACTTTTAACAGATGGTGTTCTGCAAAAGCAAAATAGTACTATAAGAATTTTTCTTTAACTCTTGTATACAAATTATTTTTACAAGCAAAGAGATACAAAAGAAATCACAACTTGATTAAACTCTGACTTAAAACAAAACCCGTAGAATCGTTAATTAATTGTGTCTTTGAAACTTGTTGATGTCGACCAGTTATATGTAAACATCATTGGATCTTCAGTATGATTTGCGTGTCCAAAAGTAGTTTTAACTGTAGAAGACACGTGTGACATTCTAATACCTTCTAACTCTATAGCTACTTCTTTCATTGTTGGTCTATGTTTCCCATTAGTACTCAAACATCGCATTGCCAAGTTAGCTATTGCCAAGAGCACACCCTATGAATCCTCGTTAACAACCACCTGGTCAAAAACAGACATCACAGGACCTTCTTCCATGGCAAACATAAAATATTTTGCTAAATTTCTATGTTCACCAAGTTTTGTTAAGGAAATTGGCTTCTCTCTTGTAAAAAGTTCTAGCAAAACAACTCCAAAACTATAGACATCACTTTTCTCGGTGACTTGACTATTGGAAGTACTCTGGATCAAGATAACCAAATGTACCTTTGACTGAGGTAGTTAAGTGAGTTTGATCTATTGAGACGAATCTGGAGGTTCCAAAGTCAGAAACTTTGGCCCTATACTTCTCATCCAAATGAATATTGGTGGTCTTGATGTCCCTATGGTATATTGGAATGGAAGTTGCTGAATGTAAGTAAGAGAGTGCTCCTGCAACCTCAGTAGCAATTTGTAATATCGTGTTCAAAGAGAATGGAACTCACCAGCATCATCTTGAATAAAGTCATACAAGGTTCCATTTGGGACAAATTCAGACACAAGTTGAGGAACCTCTGTTTCTAGGCAACATCCCAATAATTTGACCACATTCCTATGATTGACTTGTGACAGAATCACAACCTCATTGATAAACTGATCTAACTGGCTTTCATCAACAATCTTTGACTTCTTGACAGCGACAATTCTTCCATCTGCTAACATGCCTTTATACACCGTACCTTGACCTCCTCGGCCAAGAATTCTATTCTCGTTGTAATTGTCAGTGGCCATCTCCAAGTCTTTGGAGATGAAAAGTATGGTTTTGTCAATTAAGCCTGCATCAGTAGCTTCTTGTTGTTTAAGAAGTAGACCACCATTGCGTTTAAAAAACTTTTCTTTCCGTCTCTTTTCTATGGTTTTCTTGATTAATTTGTGTAATCCATAGATAAACGCCGTTAGGAAAAGCAATCCCAAGCTTATGCTGACACCTAAAAGGAGACAGATAAATGCAGAAAATTAACACAGGAATCCTAGCTAGAAGATTCCACAATTTACTGTTGATGGTATCTGGTGTTCCCACAAAAGATATCTCTAAGCATGACTAGATTAGCAAGGGTACCAGGTTACTTATTTCACAAATTTAACATTAGCAAAATTAACATATGTATAAATATTAACACTAACCAGAGAGTAGCTTACCTAGAATAACACCTAATGATGATTTCTGGCCAAAGGGTATGGCACAAGTCGGTATAGAGAATATTTGCGATGTATCATCATCATATTGACTACTATAGAAGCGGCTGCAAACACCCCCCTTACGTTCAGACTCCATACACTCTTCAGTTTCTGAAACCACAAATATAAGAACATTAGAAATAAAATCATCAGCATAGAAAGAAGTTAGAAGTGGCAAAACAAATGAAAAGTTACATACTTCTGCACCCTTTTGGTAGATATGGGTTTCCTTCTTCTGATGTACTGCACTGGCATTTTCTATAACTCTCCAATGCCGTCATGTAGATAAAACCCGACATCTGTGCACTCTGGGCGCTTAAAAGTTCCAACATCTTGCGGGTAAATGTGTGTTAATGGCCAGAAAAGTGATAATGGAACAGAATAGCGGTCCCCGGCCATGAACCCAAGAGAAAAGTTTCCATTAAGGAATGAATCCTTATCCACCAAGAAGGCGGATCCACATGTTCCATCTGCACCCTGCCTTTCCAATTGTGTTGAATTCAAGGTGAACTGCTGGAGATGATATGGAACTGTCGCTTGGCAGCACCCAACGCCGTAGCAGTTCTTTAAGTCGATAAAAGTGGCATTGCTGCAAGTTGTTGAACATCCTGTGACAGTAGTCCCATCCACATCCCTGATCACAGCATTGCCACATCCCACAGCGACGAATATGTTATGCAATCTGGAAAACAGGAAGGGACTTCCACTGCCTCCAAAGTCCATGTTGCTGATTAAGATTTGACTGCTATTCAAGACTCGAGTCTTGCAATCAAAGTTCATTGAGGCATTCACCGTGATCGTTTGTTGTTCCAAACTTACATTCAGTACCTCCATGTTTTTGAATGCAGACAGATACGGGATTGATGCATTACAATCCACAGCATACCGTTCGTCCAAAGCACAATGTTCTCCGATTCCAAAAGGGAATGGAATCCCAACCTCCCCGCATCTTTCTTGGCATCCTTTCTTGGCGAAACTAAGAGCTTCTGTTGATTCTATTGTTAACAATATCAAGAAAAGTAAATGGAAAATTAGAAGCTGCTTCATTTAGTTGATACTTGACAATAACTATTGAATGAGAGAATATACAGCAGGATAAGATAAGTAAAACCGAAACTCTAAAGAAAACTATGTGCTGAAATGTGCATCATGATTTGGTTATTTAGTTGTCTTTGAAAATGAAATATTGGAAAAGTTGTATATTGAATTGATTTTTTTATTGTCACAGGAAATAACAATAGGAAAAGAATAAATACATGGATACAAAAAAGAATAAGAAAAGGAAACATAATCACTGAAATATTGTTCCTCCTTTGGCAAAAGCAACGGTCAAAAAATTACACCCTTGTGCACGGTTGTCAAGGATCTCTTAATTAAGGGAATGAAGAAGACTTTGGATCTATTTAATTATTTTATTTTTCTAACACTCCCCCTCAAGTTGAGTTGTGGGGTCTCCAAAACTCAACTTGTCAAGAAACTGATTGAGGATTCTTCCGTTAACGGCTTTGGTTAATATATCTGCTAGTTGGTCTTCTGATCGAACAAAAAGAAGTTCTATGATTCTTGCCTCAAGTTTTTCTTTGATAAAGTGTCTGTCAACCTCCACATGTTTCGTACGATCATGTTGTACAGGATTTTCCGAAATTTGTATTGCTGCTTCATTATCACACATGATGCTACTAGCGGAGGTTTGAGAAAAACCTATCTCACTTAGAAGTTTTCGTATCCATAGAACCTCCGCCAGACCTCTTGCAATCCCTCGAAATTCGGCTTCGGCACTCGACAGAGCTACTACTTTTTGTTTTTTTGCTTTTCCATGTAACTAAGTTTCCACCGACTAGAGTGAAGCACCCAGACGTTGATCTTCGATTTCCTTTGTCTCCTACCCAATCTGCGTCTGTGTATGCCTGGATTTTAAGATGTTTGTTTGGTTGAAAGAGAATCCCATAACTAGCTGTGCCTTTGAGGTATCTAATAATGCTCCACTCTGCTTCCATGTGATTCACTTGAGGTTGGTGCATAAATTGACTAACTACCCCAACTGCATATGCAATATCAGGGCGAGTATGCGAGAGATATATGAGGTTACCAACCAAGCATTGATATCTTTCCTTATCAGCTAATTCCGCTTCTTCTTCCATGTGGAGTTTGTGATTCATGATCATTGGGGTGTCAGCAGGCTTGCAATCAATCATTCATGTTTCTGCTAGAAGATCAAGTATATATTTCTTTTGGCATATAAAGATCCCTTGCTTGGACCTCATAACCTCAATTCCAAGAAAGTACTTAAGTCTTCCTAGGTCCTTCATTTCAAACTCCATGAACTAATTTGCTTTCAACTTCTTTATTTCTTTTTCATCGTTTCCTGTAATGATCATGTCATCAACATATATAATCAAACAAGTTACAAATTTACCTCTTCATTTAAGGAACAACGTATGATCGGAGTTACTTTGTTGAAATCCATATATTTTCATTACTAGAGTAAATCTACCAAACCAAGCTCGAGGAGATTGCTTTAGCCCGTATATGGATCTTCTTAATCGACACACTTCTCCTTGTTTGAATTGTTCTGTGAACCCAGGTGGAGCTTCCATATAAACCTCTTCTTTTAATTCTCATGCAAGAAGGCATTTTTAACATCAAACTGATGTAGAGGCCATCCTTCATTAGCAGCAATAGATAAAAGAACACGAATTGTGTCAATCTTGGCAACTGTGGAGAATGTTTCGGAGTAATCGATTCCGTATGTTTGAGAGTATCCTTTAGCCACTAACCGTGCTTTATATCTCTCAATGGTTCCATCAGGTTTGTATTTAATGGTGAATACCCAATGGCATCCCACTGGTTTCTTTCCTAAAGGGAGAGTACTCCTTTCCCATGTGTTATTCTTCATTAATGCTTTCATTTCTATTTCCATTGCATCCTTCCAGTTTTTTTGACTCCATGGCTTGTTCAACAGAATTTGGGATTTGCTCATTGTATAAAGTAGAGATAAAAGCTTTAGCTTCTTGGGATAGATTTCCTTCAGCAATGCTTTCTATGGGATACCAGGTCCTTCCTGTACTATTTGTTCTATAGGAATCTCATGATTATCAGATATGTCACAAAATTGATTTTCTTGAGACTCGATATTTTGTACATCCTCATGAGTTTGAGAATTAGTTACCTCAGTTATCAGGCTAGGAGGATTTTGGTTAGCAGCACTGATTGTTGATCCACCTGATTGGTGGGAAGCAAGTGACTCATCTTGGGTACTGTGATTAACTTCTTCTGATGACGGCACCCATTTTAACCAACTCAGTGCGTCATACTCAGTCTCCCCCTGACCATTGTGTTGTGAGGTGTAAAAGAACTCAGTTTCAAGGAAGTTACAGTTCATTGTAGTGTACATATGACGTCTTTTGGGACTATAACACCTGTATCCTTTCTGGTTGATACCATAGCCCACAAACACACATTTTTCAGCACATGGACCGAGTTTGGACCGATCTACTTTAGGTATGTGGACAAAGGCAGAGCAGCCAAAAATTCATGGTTTAAGAGTAAGAGCTGGAGGGAGTTTGGTGAATTCAGAGAGAGTTTAGAGAGGAGTTTTTAGATCTAGAGCTTTGGTTGGCAACCGATTGATGAGATAATTGGCTGTAGCAACAGCTCGGGCCAAAAAGACTTAGGAACATGAGATCCAATTAGAAGAGCACGGGTTATTTCTAAGAGAATGCGGTTTTTCTGCTCTACAACACCATTTTGTTCAGGGTGTGTGGACAAGATGTTTGGTGAATGATCCCATTTTAGAAGAGCACGGGTTAACTTCTTCTGATAACGGCACCCATTTTAACCAACTCAGTGTGTCATACTCAGTCTTCCCCTGACCACTGTGTTGTGAGGTGTAAAAGAACTCAGTTTCAAGGAAGTTACAGTTCATTGTAGTGTACATATGACGTCTTTTGGGACTATAACACCTGTATCCTTTCTGGTTGATACCATAGCCCACAAACACACATTTTTCAGCACATGGACCGAGTTTGGACCGATCTACTTTAGGTATGTGGACAAAGGCAGAGCAGCCAAAAATTCATGGTTTAAGAGTAAGAGCTGGAGGGAGTTTGGTAAATTCAGATAGAGTTTAGAGAGGAGTTTTTAGATCTAGAGCTTTGGTTGGCAACCGATTGATGAGATAAGTGGCTGTAGCAACAGCTTCAGGCCAAGAAGACTTAGGAACATGAGATCCAATTAGAAGAGCACGGGTTATTTCTAAGAGAATGCGGTTTTTCCGCTCTACAACACCATTTTGTTCAGGGTGTGTGGACAAGATGTTTGGTGAATGATCCCTTCTGTTTGACAGAAACGCTTCATGGAGTTGTTTATAAACTCCCCTCCATTGTCAGAGCGAAGAATCTGGATATTAGTTTTAAATTGTGTTTGTATCATAGTATAAAACATAGTAAATCTATCTAAAACCTCAGATTTATTTTTTAGGAAATAAATCCATGTCATACGAGTGCAATCATCAATGAAAAGTACAAAAAATCGAAAATTTTGCCCGCCAATAACTTCGGCTGGTCCCCATACATCCGAATGGATAAGGGAAAAAGGTAAATCAACTCTTGTGTTATTTGGTTTATAAGTATGTCTATGACTTTTAGCTAAAACACAAGTTTCACAGTTTAATGGTTTATTGTAGGGAAATAATTTCGGAAATAAAAGATGTAAGTAACCGATGGATGGATGTCTTAATCTTCTATGCCATAACCAAGCTTCTATCCATTGATCCGTGAGCTAGCATCACAGTACCGTGTTGAGTCACTTCTTCCACATAGTACAATTCTTGGCGTTCAGTGCCACGCCCAATGATCGCTCCCGTCCTGATATCCTGTAGGATACAAAAGGTGGGATGCATTAAAACAGTACAATTTAATTCCTTTGTCACATGACTAATAGATAATAGTTTATGTGACAAAGATGGGACATAAAGACAATTTGAAAGCTTTAAAGTTGAGGATATTTCAATAGTTCCTCCTCCCTCTATTGGAACCTTTCCCCCATTGGCAGTTCTGATTTGGGTAATTTTAGGTTTTGATCTTGAAACCATATCCGTTAAGTCAAACGTCATGGTGTCGGTTGCACTACATTCAAAAATCCAAGATTTATCTAAATTTTCATGATTTTTAGCTATATTAACTTGTCCAACATTTTCTAATGTTTCTTTTATCTTTAAATTTTCCAAAACATTATTTCCTAAAAAATTGTTATCACTTTTTTGAGGATCAGACATAACAGTGGGATTATTCAAACCTTTGAAAAAGTGTTATGACCCTTTTTTTGAGAGTCGGTCATAACAGTAGTATTTTTCAAATCCTTAAATGAAGTAATATTAAAATCTTTAAATAAGTTTTGACCATTTTCACAATTAACGGATATTTGAGGGTTATTATTTAATAATTCTAGAACCTTAGGATCAAAGAATTTAGGATTTAAAATAGAGGGGTTTGAGAACCAACTCTCAAACCCATTACCTCCATTGCTGCTATCTTCAAATCTGGTCGACGCCATATCACCAAAATCAGCTGACGCCATACCGCCAAATCCGCCGGAATTTTCAGTATTTTTTGTCGATACGCCGCCTGTGTTGGTGGTTCCAGAGTTGCCTATGGCAGTGGCAGTTTTTCCACCATCGTTGCCGCCGATGTTCTTCCCCTTCTTATGCCCATCGTTCCACCATTCAAGGAATCCGGCGAGTTTAAAGCACTGATCTTTTGTATGTTTTATCATTCCACAGTGAGTACACTTTAATTTTGACTTATCAATTCGGTTCAGTGACCCACTGTTTGGTTTGGGTCTGACTGAATCGCCCCCTTGAAAGGAACCCTAACCCTTCGGAATCGTTGGTTCCAGTGGTTGCTAACCCGGCCGCCACGCCCTGTTGTGATAAATTACCGGAGGATACGGCTCCCAATATAGATTGATGAGCAGTTTCCTTTCGAACAGCGGCGTAGGCTCCTTCGGCCGAGGGTAATGGATCCCATCTAAGTATTTCCCGTTTTATCGAGTCATATTGCCTGTCTATAGCATTGAGAAATTGAAACAGTTTTTGTTCTGACCTTATTTTGTTGTAAGTTGAAATATCCGTAGCGCAAGTCATCGGGTTTGGGTCTCTAGGATCGATTTCTCCCCATATTCCTTGCATCACAATCCAGAAATCCTCAAGGGGTTGACCATTCTGTTTGATTTTGTTTGCTTTTACATGTAAATCGAATGTTTGGAGTTTATCTTTCCCACTGCTGTACGTGACCACGAGTGCATCCCATAGCGATTTCGATGTGGGAAACTCGGTGAGGTTGCTAGCAAGAGCCGGTTCGATATTTTGTATGAGCCATGAGAATACGATTAAATCGTTTTGTTCCCATTGCTCATACTTGTCATCATTTGGTTCGGGTGGGCTTTCGATTAAGTGTTTAAGAAGCGTTTTTGATTTACCCCTTATGGCAACTCGAATCATCCGAGCCCACAAGGGATAATTCTGGCTATTTAACTTGAGGTTAATGTTGAGGCTATCAGAAAGGTTTGATTTGGGGCTTTGATTTTGATGGTTGAGGCTGCTTTTGAGGAGATTTGCAATCTGTATGGACAGATCATTGTTGATAACACTATTGTCGGCACTATTGTCGTTGGCCATGGCTGCTTTTGAATGAGGGGTAGATGATGAGCAAGAGCAAACAAGATGATCCTAGGATCTCTCAACGCTCAGATACCATCTTTGCAAATGAAATATTGGAAAAGTTGTATATTGAATTGATTTTTTTAATGTCACAGGAAATAACAATAGGAAAAGAATAAATACATGGATACAAAAAAGAATAAGAAAAGGAAACATAATCACAGAAATATTGTTCCTCCTTTGGCAAAAGCAACGGTCAAAAAATTACACCCTTGTGCACGGTTGTCAAGAATCTCTTAATTAAGAGAATGAAGAAGACTTTGGATCTATTTAATTATTTTATTTTTCTAACAAGTTGCATATTATTTAACAACCATATGCTTTGTGGGTCCACTAACACTAATTTCTAAATCTCAAATAATATTTTAAAAGTTTTAAATAATAAAAGATGAATTAAAGAGAAAAAAAAAGATTGACAAAATTTTAATTAACTACCGTGAACCCGTAACCACAAACCTAAATCCGCCCATGGTTGGTGTTAATCTTGTTGAGTGCTTTAGCCTTTTGATTCTATAGCTTCTAGCACGTGATGATAGTTGCCGCAGATGGTTCCAAACCCCCCTTACCAAATAAAACATAAACAAAACCATTTTCATGTACTCAAGAAGCAAGAAGAGATCTCAAAAGTAAAAAAAAATATTAAATAAATAAATAATTTGACCCATGGCATTAGGCGGCTAAATCATAAAATACCAAAAACATTTTTATATATTAAACGGGGCATTCGAAGACTAAATCATAGAAGACCAATTTTTTTTTTATCTAAAACGTTGAAAGAAATAGTTAAAAGTCGACACGGTGCACTCTGGTCTATTTTCTCAGCAGTTTCATTCAATCATACCCACCATTAAAAACTTATACACCTCCTTACATTTTCTGCTTTAATCCAACCCTTCTTCTTTACAGATATGAAGTTATTTCAAGTTTACGTGCAGTTACTCTTTTTCCTTTCACTAGCAGCAACATCAACTGCAATTTCAACCTACGCCAAGAGAGGCTGTAACGATACATGCGGGGGCGTGATGATTCCATACCCCTTTGGAATCGGTGCGGATTGTTCTGTCAACCCATGGTACGTCGTTGAGTGCAAATCCTCGACGCCCTATCTATCTGCACTCAACCACATGGAGGTCTTGGGTGTAAGCTTGAGAAATCAAACAGTCACTGTTAGCATGCCAACGCTCTACTCTAGTTGCCAAAACTCTGTTCGGACTAGCAGCAAGGCCACCAGCTTCGATCTTAGTGGGAGCCCCTTCTTGTATTCCAAAATGCGCAATAAAATAGTTTTTGAGGGGTGTGGTGTTGCTTCTATGATGTATAATGGGAGTGTGGTCACAGGGTGTTCAACGGCTTGTCTCAATGTTATCCCTAGCGATAGATACAACTGTTTTGGAATCAGTTGTTGTGAAACCACAATTCCTAGGTTTCTTAAGTCGTATAGCTTTCAACTCACCGGCTTGGAAGGGCAAGGGGTGAATGGCGGTTGTGGGTCTGCCTTCGTGGTGGATGCAGCTTCATATGATCCAGTTTCTTTGAAGAATACCTCTTTTACTCCCGTATCACTTCTGTGGACTCTAACAGCCTCCGAGCAAGTAACTTGTTGTGATAAACAACGCCCGGATATTATTGCAGTGGATATCTTTAATGGTACTACAGTGAATTCACGAAAATGCCGCAGTGGAGACAACCCTTATTTAGTAGATAACTGCAGTAGGGACCCTGGTATGTAATTCAATATACAGTATTTATTTGTTTAATTTGCTTCTTAAGATTTATGAATTTCGTTCTTCTAATATATAGTGTTTACTTGTTTATTTGGAGTAGACTCGTGTTATATCTCTGTAGGTTCCTCCAATCAAAACCACCATTATATAATAGCCACCAACCATACATTTCTGCTATAATCCTTGTTTTTTTTTACGAATATGAAGTTATTTCAAGCTTACCATCAGGGCGGCTCCTATGTTTTTGGAGACCCTAAGTGAACTAAGAAGTGGAGGCCCTTTTGAAAAAGTATCATTTTCAACATATTTAGTAACAAAACTCCTTTACCCACAATTGGGACCCCGATAATTATAAACTAAAAAGTTTATAATTGACGAAGTTAATTTTTTTTGAAAGCTATATGTATTGCATAGATATAGTATATGTTTAAATAAAAATTATTTTTCTAGTTTTGGATGGGGTCGAATAGTCGATGGTTGTTGCAGTTATGTCTATAGTTTAATTTTGAATGTGGGCCTTGAATGTGAGCCTTTTTTTCCTAAACAATTTTTTATCTAGGATCCTATAATAAAAACTGATCTAGTTTTGCTTTTTATTTGGGCCTAATACATGTATAATATATAAGACTTTCTAAAAAATGAAGGCCCTTGATTTTGGGTGGCCCTAGGCCCATGCCTAGGTTCGAAAGCCTGAGGGGCCGGCTGATGTAGAGTAGAAACGATAAGTAAGATCAATCACGTTGATTCTATGAATACCCGTGATGAACTTGTCCCAACCCCAAAATTCAACCCAAAGGGCACGGAATTTGAAGTGAAAAACTGTTTTTTTCAAAACTGAAATCTGATCATTATCACCTCATAACCAACATATTAATAGAGTTATAAATTCGAAACGGGCCCCAAAATACACTCGGGCCAAAAACTAAAACAAAACAAAAGTAGGCAAAAAGCCCAAAAAAACATAAAAATGAAAAATACTCATAGAAATAAGCCTTTTTTGGGCCCGAACGTCCACCCAAACTGCCTAAGGCATTTGCAGCAAAATGGGATTTTTCCTCACGATCGTTTTGACTGGTCGCACGCCCAAAACGGACCCCTGTAGCCCAAGTTAGAGCCATTTTAGTGAAGCCCCATTTGCCACGCGATCTTGGGCCTCCAAATATAACATGGCCCGCTCCTCCACACTTGGGCCCGCATCACCGGCCCTGCTTACCGTTTGTTCTTTTTCCTTTGAATAGAAAGACAAAAGTATGCCAAGACAGGGTGCAATGACACATGTGGAGACGTGAGGATTCCGTACCCTTTTGGAATCGGTGCGAGTTGTTCGATAAACCAATGGTACAGAGTTGATTGCAAATCCTCCACGCCATATCTACCTGCACTCAAGAACCTGGAAGTCTTGAAGGTATACACTGAAAATCAAACAGTCATTGTTCGTACACAAAGGATATCTTCTTGCCAAAAGCCCGTTCAGAATAGCAGCCAGACAATGAGCATCGATCTTAGCAGGAGCCCCTTTTACTTTTCCAACCAAAACAACAAATTAGTTTTTGAGGGGTGTGGTACCGCTTCTTTGATGGAGAATGGGAGTGTGCTTGCAGCATGTTCCGCGGCTTGTGGTAGTGTTACACCTAGCGATAGAAACAACTGTTTTGGGATCCGTTGTTGTCAAATTGCAATCCCTAATGTTGTCAAGTCGTACAGCATTCACCTAACCAGCTTGGAAGAGGAAGATGGAGGTTGTGGGTCTGCCTTCTTGGTGGATGAAACTTCATATGGGAAGACAGGTTGCCTGTCAGGGATGCCTCTTCTATTCCCATATCACTTATGTGGACTCTGAGAGACTCTGATCAAGTAATTTGTTGTGATGGTGATGCCCTGCAAAGAAGGATAGTGGATATGTCTAATGGTACTTCAATGGATACTTGGGTATGCAATCGATGGTCTTACGGATCCCCTTATTTAATAGATGGATGTGCTTCACAAGTTTCTGGTGGTATGTAATTCAATATATTTTGGTTGGTAGGTTGTCTTGTTTGTTTTCTGACATGGAACATCCTCTTATAGATGGTACTCCTGATACAGAAGAGTGTAGAAGGTGCCGTAATAGGGGTGGTTATTGTAGTCCTATCGACAACATATATGACACTGATGGTTCACTTATCCCTGGAAAGTACACTTGTGAGGGAGAAAGAACTTCCCTAAGGGTAATACGAGGTAATGTCTTTTCTTTTTTTTTTTTTTAAATGAAATGAAAGGGTATAACCCAGATATTGATTCCATACAAAGATTCTATACCTAGTTAAAATAAATAATAACAAACAATTATCTTTAAAGGGTTTTATAGCCATAATTTCTAGAGTTGTTGAGCTGTTTTTTACCTTTTTTCCCCACATTTCCGCCGATCTAATTTGGGTTGCCAATTTGTGTAACCGGTCTTTCAACATATGCTATCATCTATGAACTTCTATGGTAAATGAACACTTAAGCTTATTAATTTATTTCTAAATTATTTATTTTAACTTTATGAAATGACCACTTCATTAGTTTCTTATCCCTAATTACTGTCGTTTCCACATACCTTATATCTTATTATGCCAATCAAAATACCGTACTCATTTGGTTTTGGCGACCGAAAGTCAAATCCCGTTCTAGACAACTAGAAATGGCTATTTGATTTGATGATTTCCATAAACTGTAACCAGTACTTTTTAAATTTATTAGTAGCTTACACATTGTGAACACAAAGACAGTTAGAAGAATATGAAACCACTTTGTGAATTCTTTAATCGGCTATGTTTACTTATAATATAATTGCATTCTTTGGAATCCTCAAAACAGATTAAGAAATAACTGGGGAGCTCAGTTACCCTTTAGTCTACTTACTAAGGAGTTACTTTGTATTGGCCTTTATTCAGGTGTTAGCATAAGTATTGGTATACTTTTTCTTGCTGGAATGAGCTCTATGTTGTTTAAAGTGATAAAAAGAACAAAACAAAGGAGGCAAAGAAAGAGACTTTTTAAACGCAACCGTGGTATACTTCTAAAACAACAAGAAGATGTTGACCCGTCTTTAGTAGATAAAACCATACTTTACACATCACGTGAGTTGGAGAAGGCCACTGACAACTTCAATGAAAACAGGATTCTTGGCCGAGGAGGTCAAGGTACCGTCTACAAAGGGATGCTAGTAGATGGAAGCATTGTGGCAGTCAAGAAATCAAAAAATATTGATGAAAGCCAGCTAGAGCATTTCATTAATGAGGTGGTCGTTCTTTCACAAATCAATCATAGGAATGTGGTCAAACTATTAGGATGTTGCTTAGAGACAAAGGTCCCTCTACTCGTTTCTGAATTCATTCCAAATGGTACTTTGTATGATCGGCTTCACAACAAAAGTGACGAGTTCCCAATATCTCTAAACATGAGATTACAAATAGCTACAGAGGTTGCAGGAGCACTTGCTTACCTGCATTCAGCAACTTCAATTCCAATTTACCATAGAGACATCAAAACCACCAATATACTTTTGGATGAAAAATACAGAGCCAAAGTTTCTGATTTTGGGACTTCACGGTTGGTCTCAGTAGAGCAAACACATTTAACTACCTTAGTAAAAGGTACATTTGGCTATCTTGATCCAGAGTATTTTCGATCTAGCCAATTCACTGAAAAGAGTGATGTTTATAGTTTTGGTTGAATTGTTAACCGGGGAAAAACCAATTTCCCAAACAAGAGTTGGTGAGAGTAAAGGTTTAGTTGCACACTTTATGTTGGCTATGGAAGAAGGGCGAGTTATGTCTGTTTTTGATGCAATTGTGAAAAAAGATGGTACTAGGGAAGAGCTTATGATTGCAGCCAACTTGGCAATGCGATGCTTAAATATGAAGGGAATGTATAGACCAACAATGAAAGAAGTATGTATAGAGTTAGAAACCCTACGAACGTCGCACATTCCATCTACTATTCAATCAAATGCTAGTCTAGTGATGTATGAGGATGACTTATCAGTGACTTCTTATGGAGAATCGTCATCAACATTCCGAGTTTCAAAGACAGCATTTGTTAGCAGCAATACCATGTATGTGCAGCCTCACCCTCTCCCATGTATGCAAGCTCATTCTATAACTAGGTTAGTCAAATTGGGCCATCACTATATCACCCATTTGGAACCATTACTTGTAGTTATTATTATTTTTTTTTGCTTCTATTAGTTTATTGCTAATTTTAAGTCCTTTTTCTTCGTAGTGGGACTGGTAGTTATTTCATTTCAAAATTATTAGCTGGTTATCTTTTTATTATGTAATGACTATTGAGAAGCAAGTAATGGTAGAGTTGTTGATCCTTGAATTAGTTTACCAATGTAAACAGATTTTCCATTGGTAGTTCTTACAGTGGCAGGTTCGAACATTGTAACAACCTAATTTTATTATAGTAGGAAGATCTAATAAACCATATGTGTTATATTGAACTTGAAGCCTTAGTGTTGAGAGGAAAGGAGAGAAAGGCCCATGGAGGGTATATCCGTCATTTTTGGCATGCATAATTTTTGGCATGCATATAATAAGGGAAAAGAAATGCTAATGCATCATTTTGTTCACCATCGTGTTTCATACTAAAGAGAGAAAGGAGAGAATTTAAAGAAGGAAAGCTTGTTTAACATGGGCATTCACAAATTATAGAGTGGAACAATGGTGGGTTGAACTTGTTTTATCGGGTTCTCGCAAGGGCTAAGCGTTTATACTCGGTGTCAAGGAAAATCTGGATAAAAGCTCATGTATCTATTAATGGTTTTGCATGAGGACTTCTTATACATCCATTTTGGTCCATAGGGATTCACAAAATTTGTGTAACACCCCGACCACGTGGAACACGGCGGAAACGTCGGGAGTCACATTACAAGATTGTTTATAACACATGGCACTATTAAAATTTAGATACTTTATTTACATTGTTCTAGAAATATCACATAAAATTTGTTTTATATTAAAGAAAACTAAGGCAAGGTCCATTTCCTATGTGTAGTAAACTTGGATAAGATCATCAAACACTAGCACCTTAAACATATGTGAAAATAGAGGGTCAACATAAAGGTGAGTAACATAGGTTTTATGGCCAAGTATATGACAAAAAGTTTTGGTATTACAATACGTTGACCAACTACGAGAGTTGGTGAGGAAAATTGGTTTTAATTGTAGATAGCAAAAGTAGTTTTGTATTAATCGTTTGGCAACAAATTGTTTAAACATAAATTGTATGGCTTAATATGGAAAAATTTGTGTTTTTGTATAAACAAACATGATAGTTTTGTGGATATACGTTCAATCCTGAGTTGACTGGTAGAATAAACCAAAAAGGGTTTACCTAGAATATATAATTTGGTTTATGCCATTCTAAGCTTCCTCAATCCTTAACAAAAACCAATTCGGAAGTGGGAATGGGGCGTCACACCTTTAGCGCTATAACATACCACGGTTCGGCTTGGTCAGGATTTACTCAAAAAGAACATAGATTTTATATAATCCATATGTAGTAAATTT
The DNA here is from genome assembly GCA_947069175.1 of Scalesia atractyloides. NCBI lineage: Eukaryota > Viridiplantae > Streptophyta > Magnoliopsida > Asterales > Asteraceae > Scalesia > Scalesia atractyloides. The sequence continues at coordinate 62,938,563 of CAMTDV010000010.1, read as the reverse complement.
GTAAATTCAAAAAATAATTTAACACATATGAATCACCCAAAGGTTTAAGAAAAAAATGGGAACTATATACTCACCTTGATGTCCTAGCGATGAGTTTGTGTTTTCTAGAGGTTTAAAAGATCACGAGTAATTACTAATAATAATGATTGTTCGTTAAGGTCTTGTTGCGATGATGTTTGTGGAAGGTATTGGTTAAAAAGATTATTGATAAATTGAAAATGTTTATATTTTTAGAAATATTAAACGATGTCGAAAAATTAAAAAAAAAATTCTTTAATGTTTTCGTTTTATGTTTTAAAATATTAAACGATGTCGAAAAAAATAAAAGAATTTTCACTCGAATAAATCAGAGTGTGTTCTACAATTTTCATTTAGAAAATATTTCTGTTTGGAACCCGTAAGGTGGTTAAAACCATGGATCTTTACAGATCATTTTGTTTTGCGCTTCAGTTTGGTTTTAAACAGTTGAGGGTGAAAAAAGAAGTGTTTTTAAGTGTATTATACATCGTTGAAATCGTATTTCGGAGTACTTACTTATGAACTAAGATTTTATTTCATTTTGTGTGACGACTTGATCTAGCTTAAAATATAACGAGTTTCTTCACGACAACGAAAATTTCTGCATGATGTCGTGATAACCAATCTATGCCCACCACCACTTTGAATTCTCCCAAAACCATGGGAATGAGGTCAATATCAAATTCTTCATCCTCAATAGTAAGCTTACAATTTCTACATATCTCATGTAACAAATAGCTTTTACAATCGGCTATTTCTACTTCTAAGGGTATAGACGTTCTTTCTATTTTAAATGAAGGGAATGTATGAGTTCACTTGAAACAAATGACCTACTAGCTCCAGTATCGAATAATACATATGTAGGTATAGAGTTTAGCATAAATATACCGGACACAACATTCGGGTGAACCCTTGCCTCCTCCGATGAAATTTGAAACATTCCTGCTTTAGCCTTGGAGCTTTCTTCACTCTTTCCTTCTTTCTTGATTCCTTGCTTGGGCTTCGGGCATTTGGCTTTCACGTGGCCTGATTCGTTACAGTTAACACACCCATTTGGGATTGGGGTAATTATAGTACGGATGCCCTTCTTGACCATAGTTGTAGCATCCTTTTTTTCCCATTGAACATTCACAAGAGTGGAGTTTACCGCATGTCTTGCACCGCGCGGTAAATCCTCCTTTAATAGCTTCCTTCTTACCATGATCGTGAGTTTTGAGCTTTTTAGGAGTGCCTTGTGTTGACCCTTTTTCAATTTGTCTTTTCTCCCCCTGCTCCTCTTGCCTTTTTAATTCGATCTCTCTATCCCTTGCCCAATCAATGAGCTCATTCAATGTTTCGCACGTAGAAGGGGTGATTAACTCCCGATACTCCGCTTTTAACATGTCATGATAGTGGTTAATCTTCATTCTTTCCGTTCTTGCAAACTCCTTACAAAACTTTAACTTATCGAGAAAAGTGTTAGTGATTTCATCCATTGTTTCATTCTTTTGTCGAGACGGAGAAAGTCTTCTTGAATTCGATCTACGGACAATTGAGGGCAATGGTACTTCATGAGTGTTCCTTGAATTCTTGCCAAGTAAGATTTTGAAGTTTCTCTTCACCCACTTCTTTACTATACGCATCCCATCAATCTTTAGCATGTCTTTGTAGTTGGCCCGGGGCAAACATGACTTGGTCTTCCTTTTCATAGTGCTACGAATGAACACACCTTCTATATTTGAGATCCATCTTTGACATTCAATGGGATCTATTTCTCCATTATAAGATGCGGGTTTGCATGCCATAAATTCCTTGTATGTGCACCGTCGTGCATCTTTCTTGCTTTGCACCCCACTTATCATCTCTTTCACCTCATCCATCTTACTTGACATCATGGTTTCAACCATGATTAACACTTGACTTTCTACCTCTTGCTCTATGCGAGGGATGTTTGCTTCAAGTGTCTTTACTACTTCATCCGAAATCAACTTATTTAATTCATCCTGACTTATCTGTTCTGTAGTGCTTGGGCTTCCTTCATCCGTCATCTACAATTACATATTTATGTTAGATATCATACTTTTCATTCTTTTTAACATTCTATACTTTGTTTACTTTCAATAATTTATTCCCATAGATAATAAACTCGTTTTGTTCTTATCACAAACATTCCTTGATATGCTAATTTGAAGCATACATCCTTTTATGTACACGTCTTTCTATCCGTTCATACATTCAATAGTGACATCTTAATCGACTTGTAATCATGGTTTATTGATGTTTCAACACTTTACTAAAGTTTAACGAGGGTTCAGAACAAGTTATGGAGCCATGGTATCACGAAACAACAAAAACAACGACATAACTTAGGGAGTGGCATCGGCGACGACCCTTTGCGGCGTCGCCGACGGTGTCTAAAAAGCGGCATCGCTGGAAATCTTCCGTAGACAGTTAGTTAGTGTGTTGGAGTCAAGGGTGGCGTCGCCGACGCCCAATGGGGTCGTCCCTAATTCCCCTTCAGTTCTACAGACGTTGTTCTTACTCTAACAGCTTGGGAAACCCATTTCCGAGCCCTGAAATAGTTCCTAATAGTACCGTAACCTCTAGTAACATTCCATAATACTTTTATACCTGTTAGTTTAGTACGCTACCCACAATTTCTTCCTATTTCAAACTCAAACATAAACATTAAAACTTTAAAAAACTTACTTGCATTGCGCCTTAGAACGAACACACCTTTATACAAGCTTTCGGTTTGAGTTCAAGTATTTTAACTTTAATACTTGAATCTCTCAAACCTTGGCTCTGATACCAACTTGTGAGGCCTTGATCTAACTTAAAATATAACGAGTTTCTTCACGAAAATGAAATGGGTCAAAACATAAACATTATAAATTCGATCACAAAAGCTTGAAGAAACCACCATATTAATGACTTAGTAGAGTTTACTTCCTAATTCAAAGATAACCATCATACTATTTTACAACAAAAGTTTCGGAAATCTTTAAGGTTTAACATTTACATAACCAGACAAAACTTAAAAGTTTTCTACAAAAGCTTTTGACCCGTTTGGTTGAGTATCATCGCGGAAGCACTTGAGGTGGTGTGTTCGTCCCGGGCATGCCATTACTCTAGATCGATAATTTACCTACAAGCATACCAAACACTTTAGTCATATGATAATCAATTAACAAAGGATTTGAACTTTTCATCAAAAATGATAATATCCCATTTATTTACATTCACTTAATCATGCTTTCTAATGGGTTCTTGATTTCGGAATCTTTCAAGCGTCTCTGACCGGTTCGACACCAAATTCCCAATTCATACATATGTCCATTTTACTTATTCAAACTGTATGTACAAATCGAATTTCCAAGTATTTCGCACATCTTAAAACAAGTCTATAAATGAATCATAAGCATTATGTCTACTAGCATATGTAAGTATAAGAACTTACCATTGTCGTTTTTGGTTTGCGATCCGGAATGACTTGAACCTTCTTCCTTAACTCCTACAATCCAAAATCAACTTACTTTAAATCTCATGTCATTCTTTTCATTCCGTTCTTGATATAATCGAATTAGCAACTAAAAAAATCCAAATTCTAACCATTTAACATTATAATAACATATGATCATTTCATTCATGCATTTTAACAAACACTTGGTGTGCGTACCAATTCCAAAGTATAACGTACAAGTATCATATGCATAATTTTTCTAAATCATGTCAAGATTAACAAGAACATCAATCTCAATCGAATTTTCATGTATCATTACATCTAATTCGATTCCAACAAGCAAGTTTTCATTATGAACATCATCATACATGACCCTTATACTAATTTACACAAGAATTCCACAATTACATCTCATAACACTCCTACTTTAATTGGGTTTTCACCTCTAATATCAATTTAGTCAAATTATAACATTCTTCATGTTCTCAATGGTGTTTTTAGTTTATCATTATACTAATTACATACAAGCTCATGGATTTCTTAAAACCCATTACATTCAAGATCATCCAGAACATAAAATTCTACTTACCTTGGGCTCTAGTATGCTTGGATGATTAGGAATTCAGGAACATGCAGGAGTTTTAGTCTAGATTAATACTCCAATTTGTCGATTCTATGATAACAAGGGGTTTCCCCCTTCCTTCTTTGGCTTCTGGGCAACACACACATATCCCAGGATATGTGTTTGTGTTTTTATTTCAAGTTTTATCATTCTATCTTCTATTATGTCAGCTTTGGCCCCTTAGGTTTAAGATTTATATATGCAACGGACCTTCAGTATATTTTATGGCCAAAATCCTTTCTTTTAGTTAAACCTTACTTACTTCCTAACCAGATTCATAATTTTCTAATTGTAATTCCTAATTTTTAACATGTATTCATACATAGAGATTTTTGGGGTGTTACATTTAGTTAAGTTTTTATCAAGTTATGGTTGTTTAAAGTGTCATCACAAAATCTGTCCAAGACAGGAGTTACACTTAGGTGTTCCCATTGATAGTTTTTAATGTGTAAAAATACGAGTTTGGACGGAAATAAGCTACAAAATTGTTCTTTTATTGAAAGAGCTAACAGAATGGAGCTTACTACTACTTAGGATAACTTCAAAGGACCCCTTCAAAAGACCAAGAAAACCTTGCAATTTAGGAACTAGAGAACTCACACAAGACTTTGTTTGTGTTTTGAGTTGGTGTGAAGAAACTGATGATCAAAATGTGTTATTTATAGTGAAAGGAGGTTAAGGAGATTAAGACAACTGTCCGTTGAGGCTTAAGAGTGTGATTTGTTTCCATTGAGGTGTTAACACTAGAAGAAGGATGGCAAAGGAGAAGATTGGTGGCAAAACATGGGCAAAACAAGTGTTCATGGGTGTCTTAGGACATGATAGTGTCCTATGATGTGTTTAGAGCTTGAAGATGGTTAGGAAAAGTGTCCATGAATGTTTTAGGAAGTGTTTGGTGTCTTGTGAGGTGGCAAAAGAAGGTGAATTAAGGTTTTTGGCATTTTTAGCCCCTAAACTTCGAATTTCTGTGTTCTGACAATTCTAATCCATCAATTAAATTTAGTTAGGTTATAGGGAAGGTTTCAAGGTATTTGATACTTAGATTTGTTCCGGTAATGTTGCTAAATTATAATTATAATGTTTGTTTTAACGAATATTCAATATGAAAGTTAAAGGCTCAAAATTTTCGCGGGGTTACAGTTCGAAACTTGATGTGTTCACAGAATTGAACATCTCATCCGCCTTTACAACCCGATCTAGGGTTTTAGGGAAGAATTGGTGAGCACTCACAAACTTTAGTTTGCACATATTGGAGTATACGCAACTAGTCTTCGCTAACAATATATATAGTATATTACTCGCTAAGATTAGAGTACTTGTATTCATAGTATACGCATCTTAGTACTTGTGTTTTGTTCCCCCGAGACTTCGTCAAGATGACCATTAAACTGCTCAACTTCACCATCAAAACTAACACCAGCTACGTCACCAAACTCACCAGCACTCACCTCGACACTCACGTTCACAAACACAGGCGAAATCGTCATTGCCATTACAATTACCAATGACATTATAATCAACAGTAGCAACACCACCGACTGCATTCACATTAGAACCACAGTTCTCCTCCTCCACCTTCGAAACCACCTCACTGCAAACAATTTCAGCACCATCCGTCATCTCGAAACGTTTAGTAGATTGGGATTCAGATTCGGTATGATCCAGATGCAAAAAATCAAATGGAACATAAACTGAATTGGAATGTACCAGATCAAATTGTTGTACAACATTATAACAAAAACTCAACAAAATCTACAATAATCTAACTACCTCACCCATAGATTTGTTGAAATATGACAGAATCCTCAAATATATGATATGAGGCAAGATGTATCAGTAGACCGGCTATATAGACCCCACCCCAGAAACAAATTAGACAAAGGAATACAACACAAATTCATGACAGTTCTATGAAATTAAAACAAAATTATGTAAACACATTACATCTCATTAACAAGTACAATAACTGCGTACCTCAAAAGAGCAGCTTGTAATGAAGCACCGTTCTCTTTATAGGATTCATCGCTGTCAGATCTACATAATTCATCATCTCCATCTTCAAATTCTTAGCAAGTCAAATCATCCTGAATCGATGGTCTCGGAGAAATACAAAAGTTATACATCGTCTTCCTACCTAAACCTAGGGGTTTTAATTTCAAAATTAGGATTGTTTTGTAGCGGAGAGTTACTTGATTGTAGACGAAGGCACTGGAGCAGATGTAGGATGAGTAGGCATATTTAAAAGGATGGAGCTTGATTGAGGGGTGAGCAGGAATTGAAAATTTTGTGTGTATTTAGTGGGCAACTAAAGATGAGCACATTAAGTAATTAAAGTATGACGATAGACTAGTTACAGTCACGTTTTTTGTTTTGTAACGATCGTTGATAAATTTTAGTCATACATAAAAACTTATAAGTGGTTAATAAACATTACTCTTTGGTCACACAAATTCGTAAGTAACCATATGTATTATCTTTTAGCCACATCATTAAAAATCTACTATGGCAATTAGCAATATTTTGCTACACTTTTCTATTGTGCTAGTGATTGACATATTTTTTATATAAAATGTGACTAATGGTTTGGAAGATATGTGTTTTTGTCACATTTTTATATAAAATGTGACTAAAGGTTTGCCACATTTTTCTATCGTGGCTAGATTGGGTAGTAAATGTCACATTTTCTTTTAAAAATTGTGGCTAAAGGTTTTGAACTACTATCAAATGGTCACATTGATAATAAAATGTGTGACTAAAGTTGTTTTAAAATGTTATGAATGACCTTTCGTCACACTATTTTTCATATGTGTGGCAGGGAAGTTTTGAGATATGTGTGGCTGTAGGCCTTTTTTTAAGTAGTGGTATGTGCCCTAATGAGAGCGAGTACTTACAGTATACATTACCTAGTTCCCACATGAGCTTTGGAGCACCTATAGTACTCTTAAATATATAGAAAAGTGTCAGTGAATACTTGTAGTACTCGCAGATAGTTAAGGAAAGCATAGTAATTAAAATGGATGTTTCAAACGGGAACCTTGCACATGGTTGAGTTGTTTTACTGTGGGTTTAAAGAGGGTCATTGTAATGATTCGTATTTCCGTACTTTCTTTTGTTAGAAACCTTGTAATTTGTATTTCATTTCAACGTTTGTAATCCGAGACTTCGATCATAATGGAAATTCGTATTTTATAGTTATCATGTTAAATTCATACTTATTCGTTATGGAATCAATCATCAAATGCATGTTTAAATGTGAACCGAGACATTCATGCATACACGATACCTATAACATACTAACATACACTCTATATACTCGAAAACATGTTAAAACACTAGTATCTAGCTTAAAATAACATAAAAATCAAGTTAAGGGGGGATAAGTGAACAAAAATCAATAAGTTTGGAAAAACACGCCCTCGCGCGACGTGACGGCTATACTCTCCCTCGTCGCTTGACACGACAAGCCTGAATCAAGTGCAGAAAGTTGTTTCTTTTATCCGGGTTGGTCACTTTTGCACCTCCAATCACCTTACAACTCAATTAAAACACTAACCCTTATCCTCAACTATAAACTAAGCTTCCCACACCTTCATTTCACTTTTTACACACTCAAATCACTCTCTAAACTCTCTCAAACATTCAAATTTGCAACTTAGGGCAAAATTATTCTAAGTGTAAAAGTGAGTTTCAACTCACTTTTTTCTTTCTCTTCTTTATGTATTCTTGCTTCTTCTTATTTGGGAGAACCTCTTGGAGGGTATCCACAAGTTTACTATGTTAAACTAAATTGGAACATCACCATTTTGCGGCCCAAAGTTGGATTTAAAATTATGTTTTTGTAAACTTTAGAAAACATTGTTCATCCTTCCTCATTTCTTAAACATATTTAACTTGCCCCAAATCCCATCGCAAGGATAAGTTGGATTCATGATTGTTACAGAAATGATAGATGTTTTATCTCAATTTCTAAGTCACCAAACAACTTCCAAGTAACAAAGTGAACAAGACTACACCAAATTTCAAACATTATCCATGTTTGGAATGCACTCGTCTAGTTAAGTCACTTGGTTGTTTAGGTGAATTAGATGGTTTAGATATAAGCATGTGCTGCATTAATAGCACGTTGAACCTCCTCAACATGTGCTGCATTAATAGCACGTTGAGCCTCCTCGACAACAGTATCAAAGCCGAATGATTGATTGATAACTGATGTAGAGGGTGAAAGCCGAGTATTAAAGTGTTTAAATGATGAATTTTATGTGTGTTGTATATGTTTACTTGCCTAGAATGTGTTAACTACTGGATCTAGTTGTTTTGCAGGTAAAACACATAACTTAGCAAAGTTACGGGAGTTAAAGTGGAAGTGGAATGCTTGAATATGATATGTATAGCTTGAAGGGTGATTCGGAAGTTGTTCGGTTGATTACAAGCTGTAGGAGTGCAAGACGCGTGAATGGAAGAAGTTTAGGGGCTATCCGGGTCTTAACTTGAAAGTGGTTTGTGCTTTGGTAAGGAGGAAATGGAAGATTAGAAGTTCTGGGGCTTGTTTGTCAATTGTTGAAAGCTGTATTGGAGAAGAGAAGAAGAAAAGGAACGCGAGGGTCAGCGACGGTTCCCTCACCGTCACTGACGGTGACGGCCAACAAATCAACAGAAACAGACAACCGTCAGTGACAGCCCCTAACCATCACTGACGGTTGTGTCAAATTGAACAAACAACAAGTCTAACCCGTCACTGACAGTGGAGGACCGTCGATGATGGTTTTAATTCCGGAAAAAACGTGAATTGTGGCCCTTTGGATATATTAGGGTTGAGGAAATCATATATCATATCCAACACCTCTAGGGACGAATTTCACCATCTAAGAGCGTCAAGATCAAGGCTTTTTCACTCCTCCATCATCATTATCATCCGCACATCCCAAGATCGAGATCATGAATTCATCATCCAAGACTTTTGTTGACTTCTCGAGCGAGATGAGCGGCTAAACTCTCTTTGGTTTCCTCCGGTTGGAGGGTTTTCGTATGTTAATTCGATTTATGTGTTATAACTTATTTGAATCCGGCAATCTAAGCATTCGATGCTTTTTGCTGGTAACTTGATTCATTAATTGTAAACAGTTGTTCTTGCTTAACTTTAGTTCTTAATCATTCAGTTCCCGAGAGTTCTACTAATTGGGATTTATTTGACATGGAATTAGGGTTGGTAAGTATAATTGATAATTGTTTGATAACCTCCCGTTATGTGTTGAGCGGAGTACTTAGTCTGCAATTATCACAATTGATGAGTTAGGGTTTGTTTACATTCATGTCTATGTGAATTGTTAAGCTAGACACATAATTGAATTTAACTTGAAACCTGAATGCCGGAGGAACCATTTTTCTTCCTATTGATAAAAACCTCATTTTCTTAGATCATAATTTGGTTAATTCTCAAATCAAACAATCAAGAATTTACTTTTTCATAGTTGTTAGATAGAACTTGGCATTATTGCACTTTCCACAATCCTCCTCTGGTTTGATATCCGACTTACCCTTTCCTACAGAGTTAGTTGGTTTTTGCATGTTCCTTACGACATACATCAAAATGGCGCCGTTGTCGGGGAGGCGTGTTAAGTTTAGTTAGACTTAACTAAAAATCCAAAAATATTTCTTTTATTTGCATTTTATTTGGAATTACGCGATGTTTTCTTTTGTTTGTGTGTGCATGTGATCACAACCGTGTATGCATCATACTCGGAGCTCTGGGAACTCATCACCGCTAGTTTTTGATCTGGAAATCGAGAGAACAGTTCGACAAACTCGAGTTGTACATCGGGAAAACAGAGTTTTGCAATCACCAGCAACCACCTCTAAAACAATGGAGAACTCAAGTAGTTACGATACGCAACCAGTCACTCCTTCTCCACAAACCCAGTTTACACCAACACCATCACAACCTGCTCCAAATACAACAATACCACCTGAACCACAATCACAAACGCAAACCACACAACCTGCAGCTACTCAAATGCCACCTATGCCACCATCACTGTTTCCGAACCTGAGTGACCTTCCACCTTACCCCAGCCAAACCTACGAACAGACTTCGACGTTCCAACACTTTTCACCATATGTTCGAGTTGTAACTAGTGGTACTACAGCTTTACCAGACCAAACCGGACCATCTAGCTCCACTACCAACCACCTTCAACCAGCTCAATATACATACTTCCAGCCTTCACAAATGCCACAACATTATTCGACAGGACCTACAGTTTTGAATCCACAAGGAGGTATGAATGGTCGTGAGGACGAATATGACAGATACGAAGAGTATAGAGGAAATCAGATCGATAGGCAAATGATGGGGTTGGGAATTCAAGTTGGGACTAATGTAGGAATTCGATCAAATGGTAGGGGAATGTATGAACCAGTAGGACAGCAGCAGTCTTTTCAGACAACACATCAGCTGAACCAGCAACCAGGTAGCACTTTACCACAGTATCAGCGAGTTCCACAACAACAGCAGCCAGTTCAGCAACCAGAGCCATTAAATCAGCATCCGTATAGACTGGACATTCCATTGCCACTACCAGTACCTAGGATGCAAGGTCAGGCAAGACCTCTTCCTCGAAATTTAGCTCACCAAGTTAATCCACCGGAAGGCATTCCTATGGGATACAATCGGGGACCATTAAGAGGGGTGGAGAGCCACTTTAAACCAGCGATAGCCAATAATCCTTCACCTGTAGTGGTTCCCCAGTTAAGAGGAGGAAGATCGTTCGAGGTGCGTGAACAATTGATCGCTAGTTTACCAAAGTAACATGGTAATGCACACGAGGAACCTTACTTCACTTGGCAGCTTATGCCGCTTGGTGCAACACAATAGCGAGTCAAGGATTTACAGCTGATGACGTGAAATTGGTACTCTTCCAATTAACACTAGAAGACAAAGCTCAGAAATTGTTTCACTCTCTACCTTCAACATTGATCTTCACATGGCCAGAAATGCAGCAGTGGTTTTTGGACGAATTTTACACCGCCTTGCGTACAAACAATGCAAGGAAGGACATTCATGGCTTTAGACAACAACAAGGCAAACTCTTTCATGAGTCACTCAATCGCTTCAAGATGATGCTCAAGAACTGCCCACATCATGGAATTCAATTTTGGGAGCTTCTTAATGCATTCCATGAGGGTTTAACCGAGGAAGATGCGAGAGAAATTAATTCTACTTCTAATGGAAATTTTGGTACTAATGATGAACTGGTAGATTGGGAAATTTGGAGCGGACTGCTAGAAACCCGAAACGAAAAGCACAATCTACGAGGAGTTCACGACATTCTGTGGTAAGAGTGGTCGAAGACACACCTGATACGGTTAGTGGACAATATCCTTTATGCGGGCAATGTGGAGATTTTGGGTATATAGCCAATCAGTGTACAGCGGTTCTGGGTGGAAGTGATGATGTCCACTTTGTTCAAGGTGGAGGTGGAAGTAGAAATTTTACCTTGCAATCGAACACATATCATCCGGACTTTCAGAATCATCCAAACTTGAGCTACGGAAATGCGAACAACCAGAGCAATCCCGGGTTTCAAGGAAATAATAAGTCGAGTGGTTAGAAAAATTTCAATCAGAATCGTTTCTAGAACAATTTTCAAAGAAACTATAACAATGCACAAAACAGATCGGGTGGTAATACAGATGGCTCGGGGGGTAATGATGTAATGGAAATGTTAAAAACAATTCAGCATGATCTACAGAAGAGGACTCAGATGGATGAGATGAGAGATAAGGCCATCCAAACATTGACTACACAGATGGGCCAACTCACAACGGAAATGAGAGATCTGAAGGAGACAAACGGAAGATTACCGAGTGACACAACCACAAATCCTGCTCATCAGAAAAAGGGAAATTCTGTCAACCAGGTAAGTACTCTTTGTAGTAGAAAAGACTATAATAGAGTCGATACTCCACCATAGTTTGTTGAGGGTGTGGTGGAGGATTTGGGTGAGGACGGTGAGAGTAGTGACGAGTTGGGACCTAATGAAATAAAAATTGACAACAATACCCGTGCTGCAACAGTTGAGCCAACCAAGGCTAAGGAAGGGGAACCGATTCCACCTCCCTTTCCCAAAGCCTTGAAAGATCCGGGTAACACAAAAATAATCAACAAAAGGGGACCTCAACCGGTGGAAATTTGGGAGGTATTTAAGCAAGTAAAAATCAATCTACCCTTAATTGATGCTATTAAGCAGGTCCCAGCTTACGCAAAGTACCTCAAGGACTTGTGCACTCAGAAACGGCAGCACAAGGTTCCTAAGAAAATTGACTTGACTGATAGAGTGAGTGCCGTTTTGAACGGAATCCTTCCACCAAAGCTACGAGTTCCGGGAACGTCATTGATTTCAATCCAAGTAGGCGATTTTAAAATGAGCAGGGCGTTATTGGATCTCGGAGCTAGCGTGAGCATTCTTCCGGGGAGCTTGTATGACCAATACGATTTTGGTCCACTTTGTCGTGCCGACACCACCGTGGTGTTAGCAGATTTGACCCCAAAGCTTCCTCGAGGAATAGTTCACGATGTGATCGTCAAGGTGGAAGAATTCTACTTTCTAGTGGATTTCTTAGTACTTGATTATGTTTCGTTTGATCAAAATAATCAACCGAATGTGATTTTGGGCCGACCTTTCTTAGCCACTACACATGCACAAATCGACTGTCGTACTGGCACGGTCGATATGACTTTTGGCAATAGAAAGGTCCGATTAAATGTGTTTTCTAACGTTTCTGACATGTTTTCTAGTGATGAATGTTTCATGGCAGATATTATAGATGGATGTTATCCTCATCTGGATGAGGACGCACCAGAGTTTTGTTTGCTTTGTGACAGGATAGAGGAAAATCACATGTGTGATTTGGAGACAGAGGTTCAGAAGTTGGAAGCACAGGCGGTGCAGGAAAGAAGGCCTCCATGAACTCATCATGTGGAGAGCCTTCTAGCCGAGATTCTGTCTGGTATTAAATCGTCACTGATCGACCCACCTCAGGTTGAGTTGAAGGAGTTGCCGACGCATTTGAAGTATGCATTTTTGGGGGAGGATCAGACTCTTCCGGTAATTATTGTAGCAAATTTAGAGAAGGAACAAGCGGAAGCACTACTGAAGGTGCTGAAGACCCATCGTGCAGTGATTGGGTAGACTCTCGCGGACCTAAAAGGTATTAGCCCGTCTATTTGTATGCATAAAATTATCACTGATACAGATGCAAAACCTTCACGCGACACACAAAGGCGGCTAAATCCAAACATGCGAGAAGTTGTGAAGAAAGAGGTTCTTAAGTGGTTGGAAAATGGGATTATCTATCCCATCTCAGATAACCCTTGGGTTAGTCCAACTCAGACGGTTCCAAAGAAAGCAGGAATTCAGATCGTAAAAGGCGACAACGACGAGCAGATAGCCACTCGGCCGGTAACCGCGTGGCGAGTAAGTATTGACTACAGGAAATTAAATGCTTCCACCTCAAAGGATCATTTTCCTTTACCTTTCATAGATCAAATTGTCGAGAAACTATCAGGTTAGAAATTTTATTGCTTTCTTGATGGTTATTCGGGGTACAATCAGATTGCTATCCACCCCGATGACCAAGAAAAGACAACATTCACATGCCCATATGGCACATTCGCATTCAGGCGAATGCCATTCGGGATGTGCAATGCCCCGGCCACCTTCCAATGGTGCATGGTGAGCATTTTTTCAGATAAGGTCCGGGACGCCCTAGAAATTTTTATGGATGACTTTTTAATCTTTGGGTCATCATTTGATACTTGCTTGAACGAATTATCTAGGGTATTAGAATGATGTGTCCAAACAAATCTAGTGCTAAGTTGGAAAAGAGCCATTTCATGGTTCAGGAGGGCATAGTTTTAGGACATGTTGTGTCGAGTAAGGGTATTAAGGTCAACAGGGCTAAAATCAAAGTGATATCTACATTACCTCCCCTACGAATGTGAAAGGCGTCCGTTCCTTTTTAGGACACGCCGGGTTTTACCGTAGGTTTATTAAGGGTTTTAGTGTCATAACAAAACCTTTGTGTAACTTATTGCTAAAAGATGTTCCTTTTGAATTTGATGATAAATGTTTAAAAGCTTTTAATGTGTTGAAGGAACAACTGGTACAAGCCCCGATCTTCCAATCACCAGACGGGACTAAACCTTTTGAAATAATGTGTGATGCAAGTGATTTCGCTATCGGGGCTGTACTCGGGCAGAGAGTAGATACGAAACCGGTGGTTCTCTACTATGCAAGCAAAACTCTCTCCGATGCACAATTGAACTACACAACAACGGAGAAAGAGTTGCTCGTGGTTGTCTATGCGTTAGACAAATTTCGAGCATATATTTGGGGAAGTAAAGTGATTGTTTACTCTGATCATAGTGCAGTTAGGTACTTAATGGAAAAGAAGGATGCCAAACCGAGGCTGATTCGGTGGATCCTACTACTGCAGGAGTTTGATCTGGAAATCAGAGATAAAAAGGGGTGTGAAAACGTGGTGGCTGATCATCTGTCACGGCTTCCGGCTGAAGTGGAGGATATCACACCAGAAATCAATGAGAAATTCCCCGATGAGTTTATTATGACGGTAAGTTCTGGACCATGGTATGCTAATTTTTCCAATTATCTCTATACAGGTACCGAACCAGATGCATGGAACAAGCGTAGGAAGCAGCAGTTCCTCACGCAGGTAAAGAACTATATTGGGATGAGCCAGATTTGTTTCACATTGGTGTTGATCAGATAATCCGACGATGTGTTCCTGATACGGAATTTAAGGAAGTGCTTCAGCATGCACATTCATCTGCATGTGGTGGACATTTTAGCGGTCAGAAGACAGGTGCTCATCGTTTGTTGAAGCTAAGTGAGCTTGATGAATTACGTCACGAGGAGTACGACATCGCTGCGGCATATAAAGAAAGAATGAAAGCGGTGCATGACGCAAAACTGCGGCGTCGATGTTATCAATAGGTCAGCGGGTTTGGTTATATAACTCACGTCTTAAATTGTTTCCAGGTAAATTGAGGAGCAAATGGACTGGTCCGTTTGTTATCATGAGAGTGGGTCGGTTTGGGGATGTGGAGATTGAGGACCCGAGGGACCAGTGAAGACAAGTAGTGAATGGTCACCGGTTGAAGCCATATCTTGATGGTGATGATTTGAATCCTTTACCAGAGGAGGTGAGCTTTCTTGCAGGTTCACCGGAATATACGACTGATTAAAAGGCACGAGAAGTCCGGCTAAAGACTAAAACTTAGCGCTACCGGGAGGCAACCCGGATGTTGGTACATATTTCCTTTTCTTTTATTATTACTCTTATTTAAGTGGTTAAAGAGTTTTGTTGTGAGTACACTTGCAGCTTTGAGTAAGTGTGGGGACGTTGAAGACACCCAGGTATGTCTTCAGTCTATGTGTCGCGGTCGACACGCATTGTTAAAGGGGGGGTGGAGTGGGCGAGTAATAATTATTCGATTATTAAAGGTGAATTAGGTCTTCATATGTCATTCTCTAACCAAAAAATTAAACTGCAAAAAAAAATTGGCATAAACTTGCGACCGTCACTGACGTTTGGGTGTTGCTGGGGAAATTTGATCAGAAAGACCTGACCGTCACTGACGGTCTGGCACCGTCATTGACGGTCTGGCACCGTCAATGACGGTTCAGAGAAGGTAACCGGGTTGGCTCGGGTTGGGTGCTTTATGTCCGAATTTTTTTTTATCAAAAGCCAGATTTCACTCGGATAAGACCCATACCCAACCAATTTAGGTCAGAATTTCTTACAAATTGACCACAAAATCCTTATCTTTTCTTCATCTCATCTCCATCTTCTTCTTCAAGCCCCAAAAACATCCATAGCCACCAAGCTTTGTAAAAGCTTCCTTTCTCAACCAAATCAAGCGATTCAAGAGTCCATCTTGATTATTTTTTCGAGAGAAACAAAACCCTACTGATAGTTTCCACCGAAAATGCCCAGATTCATTCGATCCAGTCAGCAACCGAAGAACCCTAGATTTGAATTTGGGGGTTTTTGTTCAAACTTCAATACTAAGCTCTCCTTGCGTGTCTAACCTTAATTAAGTGACAAAGGTATGATTTTTACTACTCTTTTGCTCCGATTTGATGAAGCCAAGGTAGTGATGTTGAGTTTATGCTTTGTTCATGTTTCCTTCGTTATTTAATGATTAATTAAGCATGTTTGGAGTATGAATTTGTTCTTGTTATCTTGTTTAATGAATGGAATTGGGGTAGAAGGAGGTTGTATGAGGGTTGGATAGATGTCATGGTTAGTGGGGTGTTATTGGATTTGTATTGATATTAGTTAATGAACCACATTGTGATTCTCATAAGTCAAATCAAAGATTAAACATGTTTGGTAAGGATTTAGCTAATAATCAAGTATAGCCATGGCATAGAACAAGTGTGGGGAGGTTCCATGTATGAAACACTTGTTCTAGTTTACGTAAGCATTGGTTTGAATTGATTTGTGGTGTTTTTGATTGTGGATGATTGCAGATGGTGCGGTCAAGGCCAGGTAAGGAACCTGCAGTTGAAGCTTTGTCGAATGCTCCAAAACAAGCAAGAAGAGGAAGTGGGGTAGAAATACCAGAGGCAGAAATGGAGGATGTTGTTGAGCCCACAAGGGGGCTTGGTGATATTCCGTACCGTCCTACATGGAGAGAAGGACCGCTTGACAAACAACAAGCAGCTTATCAAGCCGAATTGTTTTACGGAAAGATGGGGGATAACCGGTCCATTTGGGACAATTTGGGTTTAGAGAAACTGATTAAAAAGAATGACTTTAAGGCATTGGGATTTTATGAGAAATTTGTGGAACTTGGTTGGGAGAATGTAGTGGATTTTTGTGGAGCTAGAAATGGGGATGTCTATGTTAAGAGTGTGATGGCCTGGATGAGTACTCTAACTAAGGATGACGGGGCTAATCCGCCAAAAACAGTCAAGTTGACAGGGAAAGTCAATGGGAAGCCGACAACAATGTCTCTGGCATCGCTGAATCAGCTGTGCAAGTTTGATTCCAAATCTGATAGTTTTTATACATATATCAAGGAAGATGACTATTTTAGTGAGCAGAAGAACATTGTTGCAGAAACGGTAATGTATATCGAATTGTTTGTGACGTAGAGGAGTTTAGAATTGAAGAAAGAGAATCTCAAACCGTTGATGAGACTTCTTTTGATGCTGTGTTTCACTAATGTTACCCCAAGGTTGGGAGATCGGGGTGCAATTCGTAAACCGGAGATGTTGGTTCTGTATGCAATCATGTCAGGGCAGCTTCATTTATCTTTCCGGTAATTGGTTATTATGCACATTTGGCAGGCCCGGAATTGGAAAAAAAGAAGTTAATTCCACTTGCGAGATTGATTAGTGCTTTTCTTGTGAATAAAGGGTTGTGCCAACTTCTGAAGTTCCTTTTAATAAGTCACATCACATTCTCTATTGAAGATGCGACCAAGGGGGATAGAACGACCTATAAGAAAACGAAAGTGTGGCTTAAAGTGACATTTGCGGATGGTGCTAAGTTGAAGATCTTGTAGTGGGGTAAGCAGAGACCTGGTCAAGGAGAGATGGATGACCAGGTTTCAAGTGATGAGGAGTTGTTGAAAAGAAGAAGAGAAGCGGGAGTAGATGTAGGTGCATGGTCGAGCAGGCAACATGAACAGTCGAAGCAGTCCGATTATTCATGGGGGGTGTTTGATGATGACATCCAAGCGAGGGTGCAGAGCAGTCAACCGCCAGAGTATACAGGTTGGGAGACATGGCAGGAGTCATTATATGATCAGGGTTCGCGATTGGATGTTACGAGGGAAAGGCAGCACGAATACCTAATGGGGTTTATGAGGCGATCCGATCGGGTACGCCATATTAGTGGGGATATGGAGTTGAATATGCGGGCGTACGATGAGAATCAGCCACAACATTATCATGATTACTACAATGGAGTCCCGTACACAGAGAATCCACCGTATGTGGATTATAGACAGTTACCTCCCTATGAGCCTGGTACCCCCGTCATCCAATACCTCAAGCTCATAGATCAATGTGGTTGCCGAGAGAGTATTAAGAACCACACTTTCAGAGCTCTTACCCATACCAGCCACCGCCCTACGAGTACCCATCTCAGCAGCAGCAGCAGCAAGGAGCTCAGTCGTCATCTTCGTCCTAGCAGAACCCGCAAGCAGGAGGCTTAGCGGATATTTTTGACATGAGCTCCTTTTATGAACATATTGGCGAGTTTTACGGTGGACAACCGGGTCCGTCGTATCAGTGAGCACTCTTTGACCCGTTCAGGTCCATGTGTGTCACACCCCGACCCGCAGCGGAAAAGGTGATCGGGGCATGATTGGGTTTTCATCAAAGCTCATGACATTTATTATAACGTTCCATATTTATTATTACAATTTAAAAGGAATCATACAATCAAATCAAACAAATACAACATGTTCTATACATCCTTCTAAACTTCATTAATTATCTTCTAAGGCAATTTCCTATGTTTTCCTTGCTTCATCCTGTTCACCTGTATCATGTGTAAAATTGGTTTTTGGGTCAACAAAAGTTGGCGAGTGAACCTTGTTAGAAAACATTTATTATTTATTTCTTGTTGTATTTAATATGGAAAAATTGTGCAGTAATCATAGGTGAGCAAACGTAAATAAACATACAATAGCAAGAACCATAACAAACAATAACATACCACAACAAACCATAATAAACAACAACATACAATAACAACCACCTTGCATGAATATATAACATGAATGGCAATGTAAATGTTGGCAACGTCTCGTTCACGCTCATAGGTAATGGGGAACGGCTCACGCTCATAGGTAATGGGGAGCAGACGGCCTATGATGAAATGTATGTGCGATCAAGGCTCAATCAAACGGATCCGATCGTATGTTGGCACGCCTGGTTCACGCTCATAGGTAATGGGGAACAGCTCAACGCTCATAGGTAATGGGGAGCGGCGGCCTATGAAAATGTATGTACTGAAAATGATAAATTTAATCTAAACAATAATCACACAAACAGATAATACATGTTGAATACACATTTGTTCATGGATATGATAGATGCACAATATTTTAAATGTGATAAATAATAAGACACATGATACACCCCAAAAACGTGATTAAAACGGGGAATTTGTAGAGATTCACTCACCTTGGGTGCGTTCGGTGAATGATGTTGAATGCGCACAAGTTTAGAGGATTGATCGACGAGGAATAACTAACCTAATTAATAACAAAAAAGTAAGGTAAATAAATGGATTTTATTAACAATTTTAATAGGATTTTTGGATATATTTTTGTGAGTTTAAGGCTATTTTCTAACGTTAAAAATGTTATTTTCAAGTATTTTTAATTGATTTTTAATTAAAATAAATAAATAAATAAAAATAATAAAAAAATGTTGATTTTTGACCATTGACCGTTGACTTGTTGACCGTTGACCGTTGACCGGTTCGGTCGGTTATATGTGTGCGCTGGTTGAGACTCGAACCCGTGACCTCCCGTACGCGTGCACGCAGCTCTACCAAATGAGCTACGTGTCTAACCCGAAATATTTCTGTTTTTAATTATATTTATATACTAATTAAATTAATCCGAAAATCATTTATTTTAAAAAGGATTTAATGTATCGACTCGGTGCTCGCCACAGGTCTCGAACCGGGACCTGTGGTTTAGTTTGGCACACAGTCCACCGCTGGACTGTGTGTCTAACTTGGTAAATAATCTGGTTTTTATTATACTTATATACAAACTAGATAAATTCATTTCTGTCCTTATATAAAAAGTTTGATAATTGCCAGAACCGGTGCGGTAGCCTGGACTTGAACCCGCGACGTATGATTTAAACTCGCACACAGTCCACCACTGGACTGTGTGTCTATCTTGGTTATTATTCCGGTTTTCATTAAACTTAACATCTATTTGCGAGTGGATCCTGTTCAGTTTAAAAAAAGGAACATTTTTATTAAGGCGAGTGTGCGTGTGTCAAGGATCGAACTCGGGACGTATGCGTGTTTATTTGCACACAGTCCACCGCTGGACTGTGTGTCTAACCCGAGATATAACTTGATTTAAATTAAATATATTTATAACCGAAAACTTCATCTTCTTCGTTAAACTTAACCCAGAACCAATGTCCGACTGTTTCGATACATTCATCAATTTCCTTAGTAAATTGTAATTAGCTACATATGAGATTAATAAAAAAAACGAGAGAGATTAGATGTAAGATATACCGAACAGAGATCCCCTGTTTCGCCGGCGAGTTTTCGATGACAGCAGGTTATTCCGACGACGTGTATCTTGCGGCAGAGGTTCTTCAAGAAGTTTGAGGTGAGTGTGGGTGACTTCGGTATGAGCTCTAGATATTCTGTTTTTAGAGTAAGGCACAGAGGTGAAGGGGTTCGGTTTTCCGGCGAGTTGCAGAAAGTTTCCGGCGAGTGAAATTACGTCGAGAATGGGTGTGATTGTGAGCGAAAAGGTTAACAGAGGTTAGAGGGTGTATTTATAGGGAAGAATATCGACGAATTTGGTCTGATTACCGTCTTGATTCGTTGGTCAAAATTTTTCCGGCGGTTATGACTAATTTCGCGGACTGGACATCGGTTATAACCGATGTCGTTGTTAATACTTACGTTAAGTCAAAGGTAACCGACGGTGATTAGCGAAATCGTCGGATTTTCCGGCGTCAGCGGGTTTGGGCGCGCTGTGTAACTGGGTTTGACTTTCAGATTTAATTTATGTATTAATTGTTTCAATAAGTAATCAAAAATCACAAGTGGCAGAGCGGTTGGAAGGATGAGAGTTAAGGCTTTGAGTTCTCTCGGCTGACCCGGGTTTGAAACCCGGCTTAAGCAGTTTATTTTTATTTCACTATTTTTAATACATTTTCAAATATAAATTTTATATTCTAATATACTTACTAATTATGTATCGTTTAAAATTAATTTGAGCATTAAATACGCAACGAAATTTTTAACTGGTTGTTCGGTTAATAAATGAAGCGGGTTTGGTAAATCCGGTTTTTTTACGGATGTTACAATGTGCTCGCTCTTATTTGTGTTAAACAATTTACTGCTTTATTTTGGTGTGTTTCTGTGTTTCGTGGTGTTTAAACTTATTATGTTGTGTTATGGGAATGAGTGTTATTTATTTGTTAGGAGTTAGCCGCTCAGTTAGGTTTGTTTGGTTGGATTCCCCGGGCAAAATTTTAAAAGTACCATACATTGGGGACAATGTATCCCAAGTGTGGGGAAGGGAAGCCCGGGAAGGGACTTGTGGATAAAAGTTTGAAGAGATGAATTAGTGATTGGAAATCGATGAAAACTGAAAAAATTGAAAATTTTGAAAATTTTGAATCGCCTTAAGCTTGCTAATGGATATGAAAACCTCAAGTTTCAATCACTAGTGGATTCCTTACCGGTAGTAGACTAGATTAGTCCCTTGTCATGGTTGTCCCTTTAAGTTTCATGAGAGTAGGCTTGGCAAGTGTTTTTGTAGAAAAGAGTTGAAAAGACATGTCTATCTAGGGGTAACATGTTTCTAATTGCATATGCTACATGTCGTTAACTCTCTTTACCAGTCTTGGTGAGATCTTGAGCCTGTAGATTGATAGGATGCATTATATGTTGAATTCATTTATTGAGTGCAGGCTATGTGTTATCTTCTGTTAGAACTTGTGTGATTTGATGCATGCTGAGATTGTGGATTTGGCATGTGCACATAGGTGATAAAGGCATCAGGATACCTGTTTTTCATTCGTGTTTGTGTTTGTGTTTGTTGTGTTGTGTCCACCAAATTCCCTTAGTAGCCCTGTTGAGCCAAATTACCTTTCGTTTGTTCACCCGCTGTTTTGTGAAGACCGACCGTGATGATAGTGAAAAGAAAAAAAAAGAAAATCAAAAAAATTACAAAAATATAGAATATGAAAAGAAAAGAACAAAAAGAAGTTTGATTGTTGATTGTTGTTTGTTGTTTGGGTAGAAACCAACCAAAGTTGAGTTTGAATAAAGTTATCACGGTTTGGTTATTGTTTGTGAGCCAATTAGAAAAGAAAATTTCAAAAATATTCTCCTACATTAGCCTAAGCCCAAACTGAAAAGTCCTTTTGATATGTGCCATGTTATACGATACAGTGGAGGTGTGATTGTCATACAAACCTATGATTACATGATTTCATATTTGCTTAACTGAGTGTTATATACTAGCACATTACATGCTAGTCCAGATATTAACCCAAGAGGAGGGTATATTGTGAGAGGTGTGTAGCATGTGTTGGAATTTTAAACATGTTAGTTCTAGATAGACAAGTCTTATATTGTGAAATTGCATGAATTGCTTGTCAGGCTGTAAATCTTGATTGTGTCAGTCTATGGAACGGGTATGACTTGGGAACTGAACAGGTTGAACTGGTTAAGGGTTTAGAGGTGTTGATTCTGGGTGATTAGTTCTTGTTGGTTTGCTTGAGGACAATCAAAGGTAAGTGTGGGAATGTGATGTAGATGGTGAAAGCCGAGTATTAAAGTGTTTAAATGATGAATTTTATGTGTGTTGTATGTGTTTACTTGCCTAGAATGTGTTAACTACAAGATCTAGTTGTTTTGCAGGCAAAACACATAACTTAGCAAAGTTACGGGAATTAAAGTGGAGGTGGAATGCTTGAAGATGATATGTATAGCTTGAAGGGTGATTCAGAAGTTGTTCGTTTGATACAAGCTGTAGGAGTGCAAGACGCGTGAATGGAAAAAGTTTAGGGGCTATTCGGGTCTTAACTTGAAAGTGGTTTGTGCTTTGGTAAGGAGGAAATGGAAGATTAGAAGTTCAAGGGCTTGTTTGTTAATTCTTTGAAGTTGTATTGAAGAAGAGAAGAAGAAAAGGAACGCAACCGTCGGTGACGGTTCCCTCACCGTCACTAACGGTGAGGGTGTTTGGCCACAAAATCAACAGAAACAGACAACCGTCGGTGACGGCCCCTAACCATCACTGACGGTTGTGTCAAATTGAACAAACAGCAAGTCTAAACCATCACTAACGGTGGAGGACCATCGGTGACGGTTTTGTTAGGATCTGAGTTTGAATGGATTGTATTGTTTTAATCAAAATGATAACAAACTGATAAAACATGAAGAACTTTGCAGCGGAAGAACAGTTAAAACTTTATAAAACAATCAACGAGAGAATAGTTTTCATCATAACATGTTTTCTTTACTTAAAAGATTCAAATGATTACAAAGTAACTTACATATATGAATCACTTAACTTCCCCTCAGACCGAGCTACACACACAAAAGATTGTACAATACTGTATAAGTGTGTGAAAACTGAATAAAACAATACAAGCACTGTCTATTTATAGTACAAACCTAACCACTTATAGTCTATGATGATATCATCTTGACAATGACATCTAACAACAATAACAAACTCTAATCACTGCCTATCCTAAACACTGATTGCAAAGCACTGATGACCCTAACCACTGATAAGCACAAACTCTGATGATGTATTGGCAGATGTTCTTCAAAAAATGGTCAGACCTTTGACTTCTAGTAGACCTTTGACTTTTAAACAGATCTTTGACCCATCAGAGGTTTAGTGAATCCGCAGACTTTATAACTGGCAGAGCTTTTGTCGCAACCCCGACCCCACCCCAGAAGCGGGGGCCGCGAGACACAGAGCTGGTGGTACCGGTGTTTATTAATTTGGCAACGGAATTACGACATCAGGATCGTAGTTAGAAAATAAATATTATAGTTTCAAAAAACCAAACTTTTATATTAAACAAATGGGTTACAATACATATTTTTAGAGACAGACCCTAATTTATGAAAAACAGAAACTCCTTTTTATTTAGGTAACTTTTATAGCCACTTTTCTAAGCCTTCAGTGCTCTCCAGCTGGCTTCTGTTAGCTTCATATTAAGTTACCTGAAACGCGTTTTAAAAACATTTTATCAGCAGGAAATACTGGCGAATCCATCTCAATTTTTATCAAAACAAGTGATTATAATTTACAATTATTGAGGAGCATCCGTATTTCCAATGTTTATATCCACGTAATTACTCAATCAGTACTGTCAATCCTAACTTGTTGGTCATATTACTTTGGGTCCTGTCACCCAACAGTAACGATTCCTGTCACCTTCCCGTGACTTTGGACTAGCAATGTATACAAAACCCCAACATACCGGCAGTAATTGTAGAATACATATACTCAATCACTGCTAAGCATAATTAAAATATTTGAGGTTTCGGTAACACATTTAGACTCACAAAAAGATTTACAAAAAGAGAGTGTACTCGCCTTGAACACTTTAAGTATTCCTACGGAATTCCTGGTGATGGTTCTTGATTACTTCCTGGGATTTCTATTAAAACATACAATGCACATGTGTTAGTTAGTTAACCCAAGTCACTTTAACCATACAGCACTCGACAGAACTCCAACGAACGTAGTCGGGCAGAGCCTAGACATGCGTTGGCGATTCTAGATCGATTGGGTAGGGTGTACATACAACACGAGATAGGATTTCAGCGAACGTAGTCGGGCAAGGACTTGACATGCGTTAGTCCTTATCTCGGGTAGGATAGTGAATTAGTGATCGGGGGTTAAGTTACTTACAGCGGGTAGCGCTTCGCAGGTTTGGGGGTTTAGGGTATTAGGGGTGTTGCACGAAGAAACAGAGATTCAGAGAGTATACAAACGATATTTTCGATCGCAAATGAGCAGAGACTTCAGTCCCACGCTGCTCTATTTATACCTGATTTTGACCTCCCCCGCGCGTCGCGCGGGGATCTTGGTTCCCTCTCGCGTGACGCCTGAGGTGCCTAGCTAGGCTAGGTCAGCCTAGTCACAAGTGTAGGGTTGCCAGATGTTGCGAAATGGTGACACGTCACCTGGATACCTCCCGCGCGTCGCGACAGAAACTGGTGTCTCTAGCGCGTGGCGCCTGGACTGTCCAGGTGGACCTGTCTCGTTTTGCATGCCGTGTCTCGATTTTCGTGTCTGGTTTTACGTTCTGGTTAATTTCGGGGTGTTTTGAAGAGTTGTTCCATCCTCCCCACCTTGTTTTTAATCTCGTCCTCGAGATTTACTTGAATAGTTGTAGATACTTTCTTTGCATTTCTGACTCCAGCTCCCATGTATATTCTGGTCCTCTCTTTGAATCCCATTTTACTTTTACCAGAACTAATCTCTTGCGCTTGAGATTCTTGATCTTTCTATCTTCAATTTGAATGGGTTTCTCAACGAACTTTAGTTTCTCATTTACCTCTACATCTTGAAGAGGTATCACCAATGATTCGTCTGCTAGACATTTCTTGAGATTGCATACATGAAATACATCATGTATTCCTGCCATTTCCTCTGGCAATTGTAGCTGATAGGCTACTGGCCCTATTCGTTTGACAATTTTAAAAGTTCCAACATACCTTGGGCTTAGTTTTCCTTTCTTGCCGAATCTTACAACTCCTTTCCAGGGTGAGACTTTTAACAGCACTTTATCTCCGACTTGAAATTCCAAGGGTTTACGTTTGTTATCTGCATAACTCTTTTGGCAATCTTGAGCCGCTTTCAGTCTTTCCTTGACTTGAATGATTTTGTCAGTTGTTTCTTGCACAATTTCAGGACCTGATAGTTGCTTTTCTCCAATCTCTGCCCAGCATATTGGAGTTCGACATTTCCGGCCATAGAGGGCTTCAAGTGGTGCAGCATTGATGCTGGTATGATAGCTATTGTTGTAGGAAAATTCGATCAAAGGCAAATGTTCATCCCAATTTCCTCCAAAATCAATTACACAAGCTCTAAGCATGTCTTCCATTGTTTGAATTGTTCTTTCACTTTGACCGTCTGTTTGAGGATGATATGCCGTACTAAGATTTAGTCTTATTCCCATTGTTTTTTGGAAACTTGTCCAAAAATGAGAGGTAAAACGGTTGTCCCTGTCAGATACAATAGATAAAGGAATTCCATGCAATGAAACTATTTCATTTACATATAATTTAGCTAATTGTTCCATACTGAACGTTTCCTTCATAGGTAAGAAATGAGCAGATTTGGTTAACCGGTCTACAATCACCTAGATAGTATCATTACCTTTTTGTGTCCTGGGTAGTTTGGTAACAAAGTCCATGGTTATCATTTCCCATTTCCAAATAGGTATTTCCAATTGTTGCAACAGGCCTGAAGGTTTCTGATGTTCAGCTTTAACCTGTGAACATGTTAGGCATTTGGAAACGTAGCTTGCTACATCCTTTTTCATTCCTATCCACCAGAAATTCTTTCTCAAGTCTTTATACATCTTATCACTTCCAGGATGCATTGTATACTTAGTCTTATGGGCTTCCTCTAGTATTCGCTTTCATAGATCTCCTTGGATAGGGATCCAAATTTTGTTTTTATAGAATCTCCAAATTCCATCTGTTCCTTTCTCTAATTCTTTAATCATTCCTTTTAATCCTTCAGCATCGTCCTTGATTGTTGTTTCCTATGTTTGTTTAATTTGCTCATTTAAATCTATCTGCAGGTTTAGTCTAAGAGAGCGTACCATTTTGGCTTCTCATGATACTTTCAACTTAAAGCATCAGCTACTATGTTAGCTTTTCCTGCATGATACTGGATATCACAATCATAATCACTAAGGATTTGCATCCATCGCCTCTGTCTCATGTTTAATTCCCTTTGTCCAAAGACATATCTTAAACTCTTATGATCTGTGAATACTACAAACTTACTACCGTAAAGGTAGTGTCTCCAAATCTTAAGGGCAAAAATTATTGCTCCTAACTCTAGATCATGGGTTGTATAATTCTCTTCATGCTTCTTAAGTTGTCTAGAGGCATAAGCAATAACCTTTTGACCTTTCATCAGCACACATCCATAACCTAACTTAGACGCATCACAATAAACTACGAAGTCTTCAGTTCCTTCTGGCAAAGCGAGTATTGGTGCGTTGGTTAACTTTTGCTTCAAAATCCTGAATGCTTCTTCCTGTTTTGGTCCCCGTTCAAACTTAACCGATTTGCAAGTTAGCTTGGTTAACGGGATGGCTATTCTAGAAAAATCTTGAATAAAACGTCTATAATATCCTGCCAATCCAAGAAAACTTCTTACTTCCGTGGGTGATTCTGGAACCTTCCATTTGGTAATCAGTTTAATCTTTGTGGGATCCACATGAATTCCTTCGTGATTCACCAGATGTCCAAGGAATTGTACTTCTTGTAACCAAAATTCGCATTTTGAGAATTTTGCGTAAAGCTTTTCCTTCCTTAGCAATGACAGGAGTATATGCAAATGCTCTGCGTGATCTTCCGTACTCTTAGAGTAAATTAGAATATCATCTATAAAGACAATTACGAATTTATCCAGGTATTCTTTACATATCCTGTTCATCATGTCCATAATTGCAGTTGGGGCATTGGTTAAACTAAATGGCATGACAGTAAATTCATAATGGCCGTACCTTGTTCGGAAAGCTGTTTTAGGAATGTCCTCTTCCTGTACTTTCAATTGATGATATCCTGAGCGTAAGTCGATCTTAGAAAAGAATCAGGCTCCTTGGAGTTGATCAAACAGATCATCGATTCTCGGTAGTGGGTACCGATTTTTAATTGTAACCTTATTCAATTCTTGGTAGTCAATGCACATACGCATTGATCCGTCTTTCTTCTTAACAAACAACACCGGCGCTCCCCATGGTGATGAGCTGGGTTGTATGAAACCTTTCTCTCGTAATTCGTCCAGTTGTTTCTTCAGTTCCTGCATCTCCGTTGGTGCTAGGCGATAGGGTGCTTTGGCAATCGGTGTCGTTCCTGGTATTAGGTGAATTCTAAATTCAACCTCTCGATCTGGTAGTAATCCAGGAAACTCTTCCGGAAAGACATCTGAGAAATTACATATTACAGGAATATCTTTTAATTCTTTTCCTTTAGTGTTAATGATTACGGAAATCATATATACTATTTCTCATTTCCGTGCATAGCTTGCAGTTTTCATCATAGAGATGAACTTTGTTGATTTTGTCGACTTATCTCCTTTAATTGTGATCCTTTTACCAGATGGCACATTTACTTCTACGGACTTTTGATCACATATAATTCATGCCTGATTGGCTACCAACCAATCCATTCCTAACATGACGTCAAATCCGGCAAGATCCATTGGAAAAAGGTTAGCAGAAAAATTATGATTTAAAATTCCTATCTTTGCTCCTCGCAGGATTTTGCTTATTTGGATAGAAGATCCATTTGCCGTCTCCACCAAACAGTTTTGGTGAAGTTTAGTTAATGGTTGATTAAGAAAATTGCAAAAGGAAGTATTAATGAAACTTTGGTTTGCACCAGAGTCAAACAATACGTTTGCATAAACATCATTAACTAAAAATGTACCGGCAATCACATCCGGAATCATCTTTGCTTCTTCAGCGGTCAGCACGAACGCTCTGGCAGTCTTCTTGGGTCCTTCGGCTGTCTTTGCTTTATTGTTTGCCGCTAGAGCTAGTTTCGGGTAGTTAGTTCTAATATGACCGGCTTCCCCGCAATGGTAGCATAGCCCATTGCTAACTTTCTTTCTGCAGTCTTTTTCCTTATGCCCTGGAAATTAGCAAAAATTGCAGTATGTAGAACATTTCCCCGAATGTCTCCTTTTGCAGTACTTACACGGAGGTGAGGAAGAACTTGCCCCTTTCCCACGGTTGAAATTTCCATAACGTAGTTCCTGGGTGATCTTTTGAGCTAGGTTCCTTTTCTGGTTTTCTTCTTGCGTACGTAGCAATTCATCTGTCAAAGTGTTTGCTAGCTCTACTGTTTCTTCTATGGTTTGTGGTCTAGCTGCTTTGACTACATGTCTGATCTCATCGATTAATCCCCAGATGTAACGGGAGATTAATACAGGTTCTGGTGAGGCCAGGGTTGGTACAATCCTTGCATATTCAAAGAATGTGGTAGTATATTCCCTACAATTAACCCCAGTCATTCTATGATTTAGGAATTTATTAGCAATCTGCTCCTTTTCATTAGGAGGACATAATTTCCTTTCAACTATTTCCTTAAAGTTGTTCCATTCCATACTGTAAACTCTGTCATTTCCTTTGGACTGAAGAATGGTATTCTACCACTCTAAAGCTGCATCTTTAAAAAGATTAGAAGCATACATGACTTTATCTTCATTTGCACATTTACTTATCTTGAGGACGGCTTCTGTCTTTCCTATCCAGCGCAAGGCTGAAATAGCTCCTTCATTACCTGAGAATTCTATCGGTTTGCATGATAAGAATTCTTTATAAGAACAACCATATGAGATGGTTCTTCTTCTTTTTGGAATTGGAGCTTGGATTAACAGTTCGGGATTTCCATTCACGCTGTGATTTGATTCAGGGGGTATACGTCTATTCCCGTTTTGGAATCATTATTTCCTGCATTTTTAATGGTGTCGATAATATAGGGCATAGCATCTAGATTCCTTGGGCCACTATGTGTTCGATAGCACTTGTATTCATTTGATTCCCGTTATTATCGTTATTTTGGGTTTCCTGATTTACTTCGTCTGACATCTAAATTATAAACATTTAGCAGGTATTAATATCACAGAATAAATTGAATAACTATTACACCAACACAGTGAACCAAAATCGTCGAACATTGCGACTTTTACTCTTTTCATACATATGCATCTAGTACAAGCATAACTGGAATTCAAATATTACTAGCCTATGCATCGATATACTTATATAAGTGATATTACTTTATCTTTTTATTTTTTTTTTATTTTTTTAACGTTACAAAATACACACACATATATATTATATATTAAGCTATGGCTTCCTTAAAACTGCATTTCTCGCTCGTCATACTTCCAGACGAGCTTCTCTCCGATGTGGCGAATTCGGATTCCTTCCTCTACCAATTCATCTCCTAGTTGGCGGAGTTCTTTCACATGTTCCCTGGGTAGTATTGGGGCTGGCACTGGTTCAGGGTAAGGTGGAACTGGTTCTTCATATGGGATTGGGTTTTCTAGCAGGTTCTGAATAGCCCAGTTATTAGCCCACCATGGATCTAAAGGGTTTGGGGCTGGAATTATAGGTATCTCATTGGGGTCAAAGGTTCGTATTGGAAATTGATTTTCCTGGTTCTGCTCTAGATTTATGGGTTGGTTAGGAAATAAGGGAAGCAACAGGGGTTCTGGATTTGCTACTTGATTGAAATTGGGTTCTCCTTCTGCATTTCCAAACATGTGAAAATTTGCTAGCTGCCTATCCAATTCTTCCTACCACAAGGGTCTAATTTCTGGGTTGAGGGTGTTTCTCTCAGTTCTAGCTGCTATGGCTTGATGTTGTACTTGTCTAAGTCTTTTCCTTTTCTCTACTTTGGCTCTACTAAACCAATTTCTCTTTTTTAGGGGGAAAAGGTTCTACAGATTTGGCTTTGAAAACAAAAACATCTTCGGAATTAGCGGTGTAGTATGTGGTTGGCTGGGATGTTCCTTCATCCATCAGAGAATGAGGTAGGTGACGGTAAGCGTCAGAGGTACCCTGATCCCTCATTCTATAGACTAAAGAAGTTAGTAAAATAACACCAAATAATAATATATGTGGATATATATAAAGTCGTGGATATTTTCTAACACATTTATTTAAAATTTAGGTATTTCAAAAGAACACCTAAATGGCTTAAACCAGTGACTCTGATACCACCTTCCGTCGCAACCCCCGACCCCACCCCAGGAGCGGGGTCCGCGAGACACAGAGCTGGTGGTACCGGTGTTTATTAATTTGGCAGCGGAATTACGACATCAGGATCGTAGTTAGAAAATAAATATAAGAGTTTCAAAAAACCAAACTTTTATATTAAACAAATGGGTTACAATACATATTTTTAGAGACAGACCCTAATTTATGAAAAACAGAAACTCCTTTTTATTTAGGTAACTTTTATAGCCACTTTTCAAAGCCTTCAGTGCTCTCCAGCTGGCTTCTGTTAGCTTCACATTAAGTTACATGAAACACGTTTTAAAAACATTTTATCAGCAATAAATACTGGCGAATTCATCTCAATTTTTATCAAAACAAGTGATTATACTTTACAGTTATTGAGGAGCATCCGTATTTCCAATGTTTATAGCTACGTAATTACTCAATCAGTACTGTCAATCCTGACTTGTGGGTCATATTACTTTGGGTCCTGTCACCCAACAGTAATAGTTCCTGTCACCTTCCTGTAACTTTGGACTAGCAATGTATACAAAACCCCAACATACCGGCAGTAATTGTAGAATACATATACTCAATCACTGTTAAGCATAATTAAAATTTTTGAGGTTTTGGTAACACATTTTGACTCACAAAAAGATTTACAAAAAGAGAATGTACTCGCCTTGAACACTTTAAGTATTCCTACGGAGTCCTGGTGATGGTTCTTGATTACTTCCTGGGATTTCTATTAAAACATACAATGCACATGTGTTAGTAAGTTAACCCAAGTCACTTTAACCATACAGCACTCGACAGAACTCCAACGGATGTAGTCGGGCAGAGCCTAGACATGCGTTGGCGATTCTAGATCAATTGGGTAGGGTGTCCATACAACACGAGATAGGATTTCAATGAACGTAGTCGAGCAGGGCCTTAACAT
The DNA here is from genome assembly GCA_947069175.1 of Scalesia atractyloides. Taxonomy (NCBI): domain Eukaryota; kingdom Viridiplantae; phylum Streptophyta; class Magnoliopsida; order Asterales; family Asteraceae; genus Scalesia; species Scalesia atractyloides. Next base: position 62,906,785 of record CAMTDV010000010.1, on the reverse strand, counting down.
GCGTTAGTCCTAATCTCGGGTAGGATAGTGAATTAGTGATCGGGGGTTAAGTTACTTACAGGGGCAGCGCTTCGCAGGTTTAGGGGTTTAGGGTTTTAGGGGGGTGTTACACGAAGAAACAGAGATTCAGAGAGTATACGAACGATATTTTCAATCGCAAATGAGCAGAGACTTCAGTCCCACGCTGCTCTATTTATACCCGATTTTGACCTCCACCACGTGTCGCGCGGGTATCTGGGTTCCCTCTCGCGTGACGCCTGAGGTGCCTAGCTAGGCTAGGTCAGCCTGCTCACAAGTGTAGGGTTGCCAGATGTTGCGAAACGGTGATACGTCACCTGGATACCTCCCGCACGTCGTGACAGAGACTGGTGTCTCTGGCGCGTGGCGCCTGGACTATCCAGGTGGACCTGTCTCGTTTTACGTGCCGTGTCTCGATTTGCGTGTCCAGTTTTACGTTCCGGCTAATTTTGGGATGTTTTGGAGAGTTGTTACAGCTTTGGTATAGGACAGTTGTTAGAACTAGCAGCGGTTTGGTAGCTGGTCTTTGATAGGAGTAAATCTAAACTCTGTTTATTCTGGATCATATAGAGCAGACCTGCTTTGGCTTTCTATCATCTGTTCTTTTTTAGGGTTCAATCCCAACAATCTCCCCTAGAACAGATGATGCCAAAACTCTTCTTTATTCATGATCTTTATGTCTCATCAGTTTTTCCCTGATTTGTACTTTGAACTGTGATTCAAAGTTCAAGAAATCTTCATCATCCTTATCCCAGCATAGTTGTAGTTCCAAAAGATCTTGAAAGTCAGCTACACCCAGGCTTAGTGCATCCTTCCTTAATATACTCACAACTTTCCCATTGGACCTGAGCAGAGTCAATATATGGGTCTTTTTATCAGAGAGCCACTTAGTATTTTTGAGTTCAATGGGTTTCTTGGGAGAGGAGTTATTTGTGATGAGAATTAAAAAGGTGAACTTGTTGAAAGCCTTTGAAAAAGATCTTCAGATTTAGCTAAAGGCTTCAATGGTTCTTTATTCAAGTCAGGCAAAGGTTATTTTGTGATAGCCTGCTTACTTTTGTTATCATCCCTTTGCTGATCTTGCTTCTCCATCTGTAGCTGCCTTTTCCTTTGGTTGAGGGCTTAAATGGTTGTCTCTAAGACCAGATCTGCACTTAGGTTCTTCACATCTCTCCAATCTAGTGCATTCTATCTTATTTGAGGGTCTTTTTTCATGCTATCAATTCTATCTGCTCCTTGTTTGAGAGCTTAGATGGACCACTCTTTGAACTGGTTCTCCTCAGCTTGATAGGGCTTTTCTTTCATGATAAATCTGATGAGGTTTGCCCTTTTCTTCTTTTGAGGATCATCTTTTGGAGAATCCACAGTCATTTTCTCATTTAACTCTCTTGCATACTCTTCTAATTTCTTTACCTTATTAAGCTCAAGTTGTTCCCTTTTTGACAAGTAAGCATTGCCCTTTCCTTCACTCTCTTCTTTTGCTATGATTTTGGCTTGCCTAGTCTTTAGTTTTAGATAATCCTCAATGGTCTTGGGATTATAGCCATGAAGAGATGGGAAGGTTCTTTTGGTTGGATCAGCTTCTGTATAGAATTGTAGCATTTCTCCTTTTAGTGCAGCGAACTCTAAGGGATATGATATTTCCATAGGAATATTTCTTTTGGATTTTGACCTTTGAGTGACTCAGCAAAGCTGATTTGTTGTGATGATGAATGGGTGATAACTGGTTTTGGATTTGTTTGGTCAACAAGTGAAGATGGTATGTCATCATTTTTCACTGTAGCCATTCTTCTTCTTTTTCTAGCATAGACCAGTTTTGGTGCAGGGACATTTGTGAAAACCACTGCTGTCGTAACATCTGTTACTTTGACAGGTGGTTGCTGAGTTGAGGAAGGCAGCAAGATTTCACTGGTTGGCCTTTTAATACCAGCAGTGGTTTTGGGACCAGCAGTGGTACCCTTCATCTCCTTCCCTTTTATCCTGACATAACTTTGATCGATCCTCATTTGTGTATCTTCGTCATATGCTTGAATTTTCAGGGTTTCATCACCTCCCTTTTCCTTTTCTTTGACAGATGTTTCAGCAGAAGTTACTGAGATATTTTCCTCAGAGTCATTTTTCTCCCCCTTTTTGGCATCATCAACTCTTTCGAAGATAGGTGCAGGGGTAGTGCCAGGAATGAGAATTTTGTTGATCACTTTAAGCTCTTCCTGTGTGTCTTTATACCTTGCCTCAACTTTTTCTTTGAATGTCTGAACTTTTGAATCATATAACTGATTAGCATGCTGAATGTGTTGTTGAAGCAGAGGATACACATGTGTTGCAATTATGGTGGCTTGAGCAGAGGATTGAGCAGTGTTTTGAGATTTTGCAGAGTGTAACATCTGTTGCAGCACTTTTTTGATATCTCCCACTAATGCCTCAATCTTTGTGACTTTATCCGTCAATTCCTTATGTTTTAGCTCACCTTCTAAGTTAATAGGATCATCTGAGCTCCTACCCAAGGTGGTAGTTTTATCTAGGTATCATGAGCATGTGATTTATCACTTGCGTCAACCTTAGATGCCCCTTTTTCTTGGTACTGGGGTCTTCCCACTGCAGCAGAGGTTACCTGGGTAGCCTCAACAGTGGTTGCCTTCAAAGGAGACTTATATATGAAACTACTGTCCAGACATAAATCAGTGGATTCAACATCTGTAGTAGCTGCTCCAATTGAACTATCAACAAGGATTTCATGAAATCCAAGTGATGTAGTTTCCTCAACTGTTTGTGGGATGACCAGTTGATTTTTATCAGACACAACCATTATGGAAGTTTTGCTCTCAGTGATGTGTTAGTGAGAGTGGCCTTTTTGTGACTGACTATCAAAGGTTTCAAACAGTGATGTGGTGGGTGTAGTGTTTTGAAATGTGGAGAGTGGTGTAGAAGATATTCTCGTCTTGCTACCGGAATACACAACTGCAAGAGATCTCTGGCTCTCACTTCAAAAGAAGTATCAAGGAAGCGCGGAGATGATCAAAAGCAAGAAAGCTCTCATTATGAAAGAGTTCGATATCTTCAACATGCTGAAGGGTGGGACCATGAAGCAGATGATTGAACGCTTCTATCATCTTAAAGTCCAAGAAGACGGAACAAGAGTACATCGACAAGCTTGCAGACGCTCTACCAGATGGAGAGTGGACTACTTATCTAATGGTTCTGAAGGAAAGTGATAAATGGGAATTCTTCAAGCTGTCAACATTTATCGATAAACTCGAAGGCCATGAAATGGAACTCTTGAAGATTGCAAAGTCAAAGAACGCTAATGTAGTTCAAGACGTTGGGTTGTACTACAAAAGTGGAATGCAAGACAACATTTCAAGTCCGAAAATTGGGACAGCGTTTAGTGCGAACATGAATGCTTCTCCACAGAACCAGAGTCATTCACAACCTAATTATGATCAGAGTCCACAGAGCTCGTTCTCAAGCACTGGTTCAAATTCATCTTATCAAAGTCAAGCAAATCATAACCAACAAACAAATTCTGATTCGAATGTATACAAGTGCAACATCGCAGTGAATTTGAACAATGTGGTTTCAGAACAAGTCGCCAAACAACATATGTCTCTTCTCGCCACTGTTCTAGAGTCATACGAAAGTCTTGTAGCCGGTAAAATTGGAAATCCTGAAATGACGGTAGAAGATTATAACAAAGTGGACGAAGAAGAACTGGAGTTAATGGATATTAAGTGGAGTTTAGCTTCAATTATCCTAAGGGTTACCAAGTTTGTTGCGCTCACAGGCCGAGATATCGGAAATTCTAGCAACAAGTTGGGCTTCGACAAATCAAAGGTTACTTGTTTTCGATGTCGCCAAAAGGGTCACTTCAAGAGAGAATGCAAAAACCCTGAAGCAACAGGAAATCAAAGTCCATTCGGATGAGGCAATGAGTATTATAAGAAACCATTTCAGTACAAGCCTTTCCCGAAAAGACACAGGTTGAGATTCAAGAGAAACCGAATAGCAGCAGTAATGAGAAAGCTATGGTTGCATCTAATGAAGATGATGGTTTCGACTGGAACTCATACATCAAGAAGAAGACCGGAGTTGCATTGATGGCTGAGATAGTTGAAGATACATCTGCAGAAGAAGCAGTGGCTATGGAGAATTAACTACTGGAGCAATATCTGCAACAACAATGAGAAGAAGAGGAGTATATCCACATGCGGAAACAAGGAATTTTATCTCCTAACTTGTGTGATAGTTTTGCAGGTCATTTTGATCAAAGCTCTCAAGAACAAGTAGCCGAGGAGAAATCAACTGTTGAAGCAGTCATTGATGTTACTCAAGAAATGAATGCCGAAAACCTCAAAGACATTGCCAACAAAGCTTTAATGGCAAATCTAACAAAGGTAGGTCCAGAGGTAAAAGAAGTTGTCAAAGTACAAGTTGTAGAGGTTGAGAAACCTTGTACAAAATGTACCGAACCATGTATCGAATGTGCCGAAAAATCAAAAATCATCGCTGAACAATGTGCATAATGAACTTTTGAAATACGATTATCGTACAATGAAGGAAGCGTATGATAAAATGAAAAATGATTATGGCAGGCTCGATAGAAATAACATCGAACAACATGATACTATAAGGATGTTAAAAGGGACAGTAATGGATAAGCAAAAAGCGATTAATATCTATATTAACACCATTGCTGAAACTAAGCAACAACTCCAGGACATGAAAATTGAAACAAAGCGTGTTCAACAACTTTTGGGAAGTTATACTTGTAACGCATATGTCATTGATCACATCCTTCCGACAATTCCATCAGAAGAGAAACCTAAAAAGAAAATTGGTAAAGAATACAGCAATGTTCCTCCACCCCTATGCGAGAAGTATTGTCGCAAAACCGCTGATGGGATGGATAAGGCACTCAACATCGAGTTACTTTCTGAAAAGAAAAATGAGTTGCCGGAGAACATTGATGTAATCTATACTAAAATAAATGATGACAATGCTGTGGTTAAGAAGGTTGTTGAAAATGTTTTGAATGATTCTGATGAAGGCAGCTTCAAAAGCGCCGACTCGAGTTCAAAGAAGTCTGATTCACAGTCTAAAGATGACGAGACATCATCGGAGAATGATCTATGTGATGATCCTAATGTTGTAATGTACAAGATTAAGGAATCTGATATATTATACTTTGATGATAGTTTTCCGATTCAGAATGTGAAGGAAGAATTGTTAGACAAATTCTTTAAACTCGTGGAAGTCACATCAGATGCTGGTAATCAATGAAAACAAATTCTATTCCAAACCTAAAAGAAACAACTATCGAAGGAATGGTGGTGATCATCCGGAAAACCGGAGAGCTGGGTTGGGATTAGAAGAATCAGATGAACCTAAAAAGAAAATGTCACCATTTCATGAATACAAGAACAAAAACATGAATTTTGTATATGGGACGAACACGATTCATGAGGAAAGTTTGATCGGGAAACAATCAAACGATGAGTTTAAGAA